>CM076575.1:1319973379-1320573379 GCA_034641835.2 Pinus albicaulis
GTTGGCAATAGCTATGGGCCCAAACATATATAAGTTGGCACTTTGGTTTTTAACCAAAGTCGCAATCATAAATATGAATTTCATAAAGTGGGTATTTTATATGGTCTATAACCATAATTGTGATAAAATGAAATAGCTTCCGCATGAGAGGTTGCCACTATTTGGGGTTATCTTGGTTCATATGCATGAGACTATGAATTTCGTATGCATATTGTGGGTTTTTGCAGCTTAGGCTGCGTCATTTGGTATCAGAGCATAATTCAGTGAGAATTAGAATTAATTAACTCATGAGATTTTTTGTGTTAATTCATGGAATCGAGATTTCATGGAGTACATGTAACTACTAAGTAGAAGGGTAATCATAGTAAAGTAGAAAGGGATTTTGCATGCAGCTGAGTGAGGTATGTTTCATATTTGATATTTTCTTCAAGATAGTGAGTCATTGCAGCCAGAAAAATTTTGTAGAAGAACAAGCATGATGAATGTTGAGATTCAAAAAGATGATGAGCTTAGTAAAAAGAGTCGCCTTCACTAAGTGGGCCCGCAAGCTATTTTTAGCGCAAAGCCTATTTTTAGACTAGGTCTATTTTTAGACATGTCGATCATATTCTATGAGTTGCAGGATGCTATTTTTGGATGGTTGATCAAGTTGGAAAAATATATGGACTTCTATTTTTAGACATATTGGGCGGAATCTATTTTTAGATTGCCAATCTAAAAATAGATATGTCGAATATTATTAGCTCTTAATAATATTTGGACTCTAAACATTATCTTATTCTCTTGGAGCAGTTCAGTTAAGTGCACAGATGTGGCACAGGAGCTGACAGAAGGAATTACGCTATTCCTGAGGGTTTATTGGAGCTATTGCATGGAGGACTTCAGTTATAACTCATGTGACAGAGTTTGGTGGAGTTGTAGAAGTAGTTGGTGGACTTGTGTTCAGTTTAACTCAGTTAGACACAGTTGAGCTAGTTGTATCTAGTCTAACTGATTGATACACTAGTGAGAGTGGTGTGAATTAATTATTAATTAATTCACTAAATATTAACTCATTAATCAACTGAAGAATACATCAGTTAACTACAGTGCATGGACAGTTTTAGTGAAGACCAGTGGAGAGATAGGTGAAAGGGCAAGATGACTATCAAATGTGACTATAGTGATGCATTGATTGCATCCAACACTCAGTAGAGATGCCAATGAGGATTGTACAGTGCAAGACAGGTGGATTCGAGTTCATTCAGAGCCATTATTCAGTGGGGATTGCGCAGTAGAGGCAAGCTAGCAGGTGGCAGAGATTGGTGCATGGATTTGCTAGATCAGACCTGATTAGTGTGTAGTGATTGGATTATACTGAGAGCTTGTGATAAGCTTTGTATGAGGATTGTTACATGATATCTATGACATATATTATATACAGATATTTGGGTTTTTTAGCTTCAATCTTTCCTGTAAAATCATTGTGTTAATGTGTGTGAATTTTTATAGTTTCATGTGTGCATTGCAATTGTGTTAATTTCCGCATGTGATGATCAATGGTGGAATAGATTATGTATTGTGCATGAAGTAAAATAGTGTATGATCAGGATAATATTAGACATATAACGCATTAGTTATATAATTTCTACATGGTATTGAAGAATTTGATCATTAGAGCAAATTGCAATTATTGAAGCGGTTCAGTTTTGTGCTGGTGGAATTCAAATTTGCTGCAGTGTTTTCTTGGTGTTGAAGTTGAGATGTATTTCAATGGATTAAGATTGGAGTATGCCCTTTAGGGTAGCTCAAATTATATTTCATGGAAGGACAGGATGGAGGCGATGTTGGAGGATAATGGGTTGAAGGAGTTCATAGATGCAGAAATTCCAAAACCTGCTTCTAGCGATGCAGCCGCACTTGATGCATGGCAAAAGAAGATAGAAAAATGTCAAATAATTCTATTGGAAGGTGTGAAGGATCACATAGTGTCCAGCCTTCATGGTAAATATTATCCATTCTTGATGTGGAAAGCTTTTAAATACTTGTTCCAAAGAAAAAGCGACCAGAGGAAGTTGGCGCTTAAAGACAAGCTCAGAAAAATAAAAATGGAGAAGGGTGAAAGTATACCCAAGTACCTCACGAAGTTTGTCCAGTGCAGGGATGAGCTGGGAAGTGTGGGGGTTACTGTAGATGACGAGGACTTGGAGAGCTTGGCTCTCCTTGGGCTTCCGAAGAGTTGGCATTCCTATGAGGACTCTATCAATGGTTGAGAGAAACTGTCGGGATGGGAGCAACTTTGGTCGGATCTTGTGCAGGAGGAGATAAGGCGGAGTACCAGGGATGGATCTTCATTGAAGAATGAAGATGAAGAAAATTTCATTTTGGTCGCCAAATAAAGGAAAGGGAAGGGAAAGAAAAATCCTTCTCAATCCGGTGCGAAAGGCAAGAAGCAGGACTTGTCCAAGGTTAAGTGCTTTCATTGTCACCAACACGAACATTATGCCACTAATTGTCCACAGAAGAAGAAAAATAAGCAGGCTGTTGGATCTGCAGATAAAGAGGCCTTAGCCTCGCAGTTTGAGCTGGATTTTTCGCTGATCGCATGCTTGGTCTCAAGTGTGATGGGATCGGTGTGGTTTCTTGACAGTGGTGTGTCTTTCCATATGACCGGAGACAAAGATTTGTTCAGTGATCTGGATGAGAAGGATCTTGGAGTGCACATCGAGATGGGCGATGATGGTAGATATAGTGTGACTGGTATCGGGACCATTTCCTTTGAGAGGGAGTCTGGAAAACCTTTCATCTTGAAGGATGTCATGCATGTTCCAAGATTGAAGAAGAATCTGATGTCTGTGGCAATGTTGGAAGACAAGGGATCTGATGTTGTCTTTAGCGAGGGAAAGGCTTTCCTGCGTAGTAAAGCAACTAGTGAAACCTAAAGGATAGGGTTTTGAGTTAAGAACCTTTATCAATTGTAGGTAGATGGCTACGCAGCAATGGTAGGCAAAGCAGAAGGAGTGGTGAGCCGGAATGAGGGCGAATTTTGGCACAGGAGATTGGGCCATCTTCACTGTGGCACTTTGAAAATTTTGCAACATATTTCTACCTAGCTTCCCAAGGGTACACTTGCGCAGTCAAAACAGTGCAAGGGATGTACTTTGGGAAAATTTGTGAAAGCCACCTTTCATGAGAAGGATATTTGCGCCACGAAGATCCTTGAGATAATTCACATAGACGTGTGTGGACCTTTCTCAGTAGCTTCGACAGCAAAGCACGGGTATTATGTGATATTTGTTGATGACTTTTCTCGTAAGTGCTGGATCTTCTTCATGCAGAAGAAGAGCGAGACATTCTCAAAGTTCTGTGAGTTTAAGGCACTAATTGAGAAAGATTCGGGGAAGCAGGTGAAGGCTCTTAGGAGCGATAATGGTGGTGAATTCATCTCTGGTGAATTCAAATACTTTTTCAACGCAGAAGGAATTCGAAGAGAGCTCATAGCGCCTCATAACCCACAGAAGAATGGGGTCATGAAGCAAAAGAACAGAAGGATCGTGGGTGCTGCACGGGCGATGTTGCATGATCAAGGCCTTCCCATACACTTGTGGGCTTAGGCATGAAACACTGCGGTTTATGTGCAAAACCGTTGTCCTCATAGAGTACTTGGCATGAGTACACTCGAAGAGGCGTTTTCTGGTAAGAAGCCTTATATTTCTCATTTGAAGATTTTTGGCTCACATGTTTAAATTCATGTGACGAAGGATGCCAGGAAGAAGCTAGAGCCGACCACAGAGGTTGGGATTTTTGTGGGGTACACAAAAACACCCCACAACTATCGTGTGTATTTTCCAGAAATTCGGAAGACTGTTGTGCAACGAGATATCAAATTTCATGAGGAGAAAGGCATGAATTTGTCGCTTGAGAGGGAGCTACACTTGCATGAAGATGAGGAGCTATTATTTCCTGAGGATAAACCTCAAGATGTGGATCAGCCACAAGAGGAGGTTCATGGAGTGGAAGAAACCACTCATGCAGCGCCAAACATCAGAGAGCAGAAGCGCACTACAGAAGCTGAGCGACTGAATCTTGATGCAGCACAAAATGTAGGAGCATCTACATCACAACACAGACAGAGACAGTCACCTGACCAATTTACTAGATACATGGCTCTAATGAGAAAGTGTATCGTGATGGAGCCATCCTCTTTTGAGGAAGCTGTGGAGGACCCTGCATGGGTATATGTCATGGTGGAAGAGTATGATTCGATTGTCAGAATCAGTGCATGGGAGATTTTCCCAAGGCCGGAAAGGAAATCAATGGTAGGTTCGAGATGGATCTACAAAGTGAAGCAAACTGCTGAAGGGAGTTTCGAGAAGTACAAGGCAAGATTTTTTTCCCGGGGCTTCTCACAGATCGAGGGGATCGACTATGAAGAAACCTTTGCACCTATCACAAGGTATTCTTCCATACGGAGCATCCTAGCTCTCTCAGTGTAGATGGGCTGGCACATTCATCAGATGGATGTGAAGACTATGTTCCTCAATGGAGTCATTGAGGAGGAGGTGTACATAGAGCAGCCTAAAGGTTTTGAAATCTTCAGCAGCGAGTCGCATGTGTGCAGGCTCAAAAGAGCATTGTATGGCCTAAAACAAGCACCTCGTGCTTGGTACACATGGATAGACAGTTATTTCACCAGACTTGGATTCACCAAGAGTGAGGCGGATCCGAACCTATACCATATTATGGTGGAGGGTAAGTTGCTGATCATTGTACTTTATGTAGATGATTTGATATTGACAAGTGATGAACAGTTGATACTCTCATGCAAGGCTGATGTTGCAAAGGAGTTTGAGATGAAGGACTTGGGCCTCCTTCATTATTTCCTGGGATTGGAAATTTGGTAGTGGAAGGGTGGACTATTTGTGTCTCAAGGAAAGTATGCCCAGGAGATACTGGAGAAGTTCAACATGCAAGGCTGCAAGCCTCTCGACACTCCTCTTCCTGGTGGTTGGAGGAAAGAGGATGTTACATCGGCAGAGGTAGTGGATGCCACTGTTTATCGACAATTGGTTGGTTCGCTCATGTATCTAGTCAATACACGACCAGACATATGTTATGATATTAACCAGCTTTCACAAGTTATGGTTAAGCCTACCAAGCTCTTTTGGAAGGCAGGAAAGCATGTTCTGAGGTATCTCAGAGGCACATCGGGATATGGATTATGGTACATATATTCGAATGAGGTGAAGCTGCATGGCTTCACGGATGCAGATTGGGCAGGGAGCCCAACGGATAGAAAGAACACGTCTGGAGGGATTTTCAGTATCGGGTCTACAGCAGTTTCTTGGTATAGCAGGAAACAGAGATCCGTGGCACTCATTTCAGTGAAGGTCGAGTACATGGCAGCAAGTTTGGCTGCATGCGAGCCTATATGGATGAGGAAGATCCTGGTCGGGTTGTTTGGTTCACACTTAGATCCTACTGTGATATATTGTGATAATCAGAGTTGCATTAAACTCTTAGTTAATCCAGTATTTCATGATAGATCTAAACATATTAACATATGGTACCATCATATTAGAGATTATGTGCAGCGAAATATCATGTTACTATCTTACATTCCTATGGAGGATCAGGATGCATATATTCTAACGAAGGTGCTCATTAGGAGAAAATTCGAATACCATAGAGACAAGATCGGGGTGGAAAATAATCCCTATCTTGTTGAGAGGGAGTGTTGAGATTCAACAAGGTGATGAGTTTAGTGAAAAGAGTCGCCTTCACTAAGTGGGCCCGCAGGCTATTTTTGGCACAAAGCCTATTTTTAGACTAGGTCTATTTTTAGACATGTCAATCATATTCTATGAGTTGCAGGATGCTATTTGTGGATGGTTGATCAAGTTGGAAAAATATATGGAATTCTACTTTTAGACATATTGGCTGAAATCTATTTTTAGATTGCCAGTCTAAAAATAGATATGTCGAATATTATTAGCTCTTAATAATATTTGGACTCTAAACATTATCTTATTCTCTTGGAGCACTTCAGTTAAGTGCACAGATGTGGCACAGGAGCTGAAAGAAGGAACTACGCTATTCTTGAGGGTTTAGTGGATCTATTGCATGGAGGAATTCAGTTAGAACTCATGTGACAGAGTTTGGTGGAGTTGTATAAGTAGTTGGTGGAGTTGTGTTCAGTTTAACTCAGTTAGACACATTTGGGCTATTTTTATCTAGTCTAACGAATTGATACACTAGTGAGAGTGGTGTGAATTAATTATTAATTAATTCACTAAATATTAACTCATTAATCAACTGAAGAATACATCATTTAACTATAGTGCATGGACAGTTTTAGTGAAGACCAGTGGAGAGATAGGTGAAAGGGCAAGATGACTATCAGTTGTGACTATGGTGATGCATTGATTGCATCCAACACTCAGTAGAGATGCCAATGAGGATTGCGCAGTGCAAGCCAGGTGGATTCAAGTTCATTCAGAGCCATTCTTCAAGAGGGATTGCGGAGTAGAGGCAGGCTAGCAGGTGGCATAGATCGGTGCATGGATTTGCTAGATCAGACCTGATTAGTGTGTAGCGATTGGATTGTACTGAGAGCTTGTGATAAGCTTTGTATGAGGATTGTTACATGATCTCTATGACATATATTATATACAGATAGTTGGGGTTTTTAGCTTCAGGCTTTCCTGTAAAATCAATGTGTTAATGTGTGTGAATTTTTATAATTTCATGTGTGCATTGCAATTGTGTTAATTTCTGCACGTGATGATCAATGGTGGAACAACTTTTGTATTGTGCATGAAGTCAAATAGTGTATGATCAGGAGAATCTTAGACATATAACACATTAGTTATATAATTTCCACAATGAATATTGATCACAGATGGTAGACTGTGATAATAAAGGAATATTAGTTTCTACTTAGAATGGAACTTTTGAGGATTTTTTGTATTGTATTTACACAGATTTCATGACGAAGTGATGACTTGTTATGTTGCAGGATTGATTGTTGTGGCAGTAGCTGTATGTTGGAAGATTGCATAGTGGAAGCATAGATATTAGAGACAGAACCATATTTACAGGGATGGTAAAGGCCAGCAAATAAAGAGATCCTAAAGACAGGTGATGTTGGAAACATGGTATGCATAAGTTTTGATTAATTAATGATATTTTAAAGGTTGAAATAGATCAAGGGAGTGAAAAAATTGTATGTTTTCAGGAGACAACGAGCCGAGACATAAATTTATTACAAAGGTATGAAATTTGCATCAGTTGAATGAATGGAAAATTTTGGCACAAGACTACAGTAGTAAAACTGTAGGAAGAACTTTTGAAATTTCTTAGAGATTGTAGCAGAACCTTATTCCAGCTGAGGCTTGGAATAGATATGGACAAAGGAGTCCTTAAGAAGTGAGTGTAGCAACCAGTGAGAGAGAAATATTGCTCAGTGAAATTTCTAAGGAAAGAGGACTTGGAAACCAGATAGAGGAGAAGTTTGGTGAGAAGATCAACTCAGAAGGAAGTTGATTATTTGCAGGTGTAGAAGCTCACAAAAAAATAAATATGGCTATGGGAAGTCACAGATAAGGTTCAGAAGAATGCTACAAGATGAAGGAAAGGGGTGCAAAAACAATCCGCAAGAACCGGATGAGTCAAGAGGAGATTGATAAGGATTTGGTTGAGATAAGCAAAGAACTCGATGAGTTAACAATGCTACTAGGGGAAAACAAAGATAGGATTGGGTCTTGAGGAAAAAGACAATGAAGCGGTCTAAGTTACAAATAAGGCTACGACAGAGACAACTGAAGTGGTTGGTTGAAAAATTCAGAGAAGTAGAGTCAGAAATGAAAGTTTCCATTTGTAGACCAGAACAGGGTGAAATTCTGGTTGAAGAGGATAATGAGAAAGATTCCATGGACTATTGGAATAGTCCAGAAAAATTAAAATATATGCTGACAAGGGAATCAAATGATGCTATGGGGCCTTGTGTTTTTAAATCTCAAGGTTTGTATGTGTTTGCAGGATGTGCAGAAGATGATGGACAGTCTTGTGAAACTGTCACAAATATGAATAAAGCTCTTGAGGTGAAGTATGATGGAGAATGCCTTTTAGAGGAGGAAGCTATTGATTTATTGCAGCATAAGGAATTAATAGATGAATTTATGTTTGGTGTAAGACAGCCAGTTAAAGTTTTTATGGAGTATAAGCATAATGAAAATTCTATAGTAAGATTCCAAGGAGGTAAACAAGTGAAATTATTTTATGAAATTGATGAAGGAATTTTGCAATGTGATGACACTGAAAACAGGATAACTCAAGAGGACTTCTAAAAGAAGAGTGAAATTGAGAATGAAGGTTGTGATGAAATGTTGGAAAGATCTCACATGGAAACAGAGTGCTTGGAAAGATGGCTCAAGGAACCTGAAGGAGAAATGAAACTTGAGCAGATTATAGATGTTCCATTAAGGACAGAGAAGCTCAAAGGAGTGGAGCTACAACAAAATGAAATTGTTGGAGAAGAACAAGTTTATTTTTAACTTGAAAATGGAAAAGGGATGTTTGAATCATTAATTTAGGCAACTGAGCCTTATGATTTTGAAATTGACAATTTGTGTATGTTTTCAGATAATTTCAAGGCAGAGAGAGAGAATTTGAGTTTAGAGACTGTTTGATCTCATGAGGAAGCTCATACACAATTGGAGGAACATATTATTTTCCAGCATAATGCTAAAGTTGAAAAAAGAGGAATTTTGACTCACAATGATGACCAAAAGCAATAAGAAGAAGCAAAGGATACCAAGTACTCAAATGCTATGCTTGAGAAAGTTGAGGTGAAGACCATTGAAGATTTTTTGAGTCATGTAGAAGACTTGGAACAAAAAAGAGATTTGATGACATAATTGTCAAACAAGACTATTGGGCCTTGTGATTTTAATACTGAAAATTTGGGGGTGATTGCAGGTTTTGAATATTTTGCAGGTGATAGACAGACACTAGAAGCTATTATAAAGATGAATGAAGAAAGATAAATTTACACAAACATTTCAAAGAGGCAAGATCAGAATAGTATTCTGATGGAGGATTAGCCTATGTTATCTAATGAAGGTAGTCAAGGGAAATCACATGTATAGTTGGTTAGTGAATGGGAGAAAGAACTAGAGTTACTGGAGAATTGGTTGAAAGCATCAGTAGATAAGAAATAACCTAATGAAGATTGCAAAGGATCTGCAGCAGTGGAACAAAATGTTACTATAGTCAGATAATTGAAGAGAATTTTACTTTGTGAAAGTAAATTTGCAAAACAACAATTGCATATTGCAGAAGATATTATCTTTACAAATATTTAGGAAGTTTGGGTGGCAGCAATATCTACAATAGTATTTGGAGCAATCTCAAAAATAAAAGCAAAAGTTGAAGAAAAAGAAGGCAGCAAGAGTTTTGAAACTCATACACAAGGGAAAGGACAACAACATCAAAGTAATTTGGATATAGAAATAGAGAATTTGATGAAGCTTACAAAAAATGAACATAAGGAAAGGAAATGCAGACAGAAAATCATGTGGATAAAAATCGAGAGTGTAAAAAACATTGAAGGAAAAGCCAATGGAGTGTTTCAAACGAAGATATGACAACTAGGAGAAGCAAGGAAATCATTGAAGAATGGAGTTTGGAATCTTGGAGGTAGCAAGTTATTGAGACTTCTAGTTGTTGCATTATTACAGAAAAGCAACAGACCTCATAGACAGGAGTCTATGGGAACTTTTCTACATGGGGAGTCTGATGCAGAAGCATCCTGCTCAAATGTCATTGGTTATTTGGGAGACTTAGGGGGCCTTGTGTTTTCAAGAGAATTGGTTCTCTAAGTGTAATTTTAAATGTTTTGAGTGATTTAGAATAGGATTTAATTAATATTGTGAGCATAAGTGTAAATTTTCTCGAATGTTGGAGAACATGAGAGAATCAGGACAGTTGAGAGCTCATAGGGATTGAGATATTTGGAAATTAATTGTAGATCTTAAATTAGGAATTAGTTAATGATTTATGGGATTGAGAGGATTCTTAGGAGTTAGTTTAAATTATTAAGGATCTGAACTAGAATTGGTTCACATAACCTTCTGTATAAAAATTATAAACCTCAAGGCATAAAGGAGAGAAATTTAGGATTTAGAAAGGAAGAAAAAGGTTTGGATTGTGAAGCCTATGGGCCATAGAATAGATAAAGAGGCCACTGATTGAAAAATATCAATCCATAATGGAATTATTTTTTGTAAATATATGTTTATTAATATATAGAACTCAATTTCTGAATTTATGTGGTGTGTACTGTATGGTGAATTATAAATTATGTATATATCAGAGTGTTTCTGCATAATATATGTGTGCAGGTGAAATAGGGATGAATTAAACCATAGGATAGCATGAAAATGAGAAGAACTGAGAGAGATCGGATGGCATGTAATATTAAGCGTTGAGAGAGTGACCTGGCTCATACAAGCCCTGTGTAATTTGAATTTGGAAATGACTGAAATCTGTGTTTGTTAGCAGGAATTTCTGTCATTTTCATGAATCTGTGAGGACTGTGAGTAATTGAGCTTATAGAGATGAATTAAAACTCTATATAAATGTTAATAATCTGGTTTTTGATAGCTGGAGTGTTGAAATTGTTTAGCCATCCTGAGTTGTGGAGCATTGGAGCATAATACCTGAGTAATCGACATCATTTTTTGAAAATTGTAATAAACAGTTGAATTTTTCAACATTTATGTAAGCCTAAACCGTGTAGAGGCTATGTACACGCCCAAGAAGAAGCCGCACCAAGGAGCTTTGAGACATCATGGAAAAAATCATGATGGTAGTGCTTTGATGACAATGGTTTGGAATCATCAGAGAAGGCTCAGCGGAAGTGTGACTTAGGCATTTGGAACCTTATTTAGTTTGTAACTAATAGTCGAGTGAACGTGGAACCATGAATCGATGGTGCAGTGGAACGTTGAAACAATTTTTCAAAACAACAAGAGGTTTTCCCATGGAATATAAATGGTATGCAGTATTTGTTGAAGGGATGTAAAATAACATGGAGGTGCCACGTCGCAATTAAAAACTATTCATTTCATGAATTATAGTGTGGTGGAGTGTCATACTCGTCATAGTGCGATAGCCGTCGGATTGACAAACGCATACAACTTGTTGGGTAAAGCTGCGTTGGCAATAGTTGTGGGCCCGAACATATCTATGTTGGCACTTTGGTTTCTAACCAAAGTCGCAATCATAGATTCGAATTTCATAGAGTGGGTTCTTATATGGTTTATAACCATAATTGTGATAAAAGGAAATAGATTTTGCATGAGAGGTTGCCACTGTTTGGGTTTATCTTGGTTCGTATGCATGAGACTATGCATTTCATATGCATATTGTGGGTTTTTGTAGCTTAGGTCTTGTCATATGCATGGATGCAGTCCTCTACATGCGTCCAGGGGGTTTTCTTCATGAAATATCAATGGGACCGAGGGACAGGTCAGATGGTTGACTAGGATAGCCTTTGAGGTCCTTGTAGCAGGTCGTAGATGTCTGTGTTATGGTTTCCCGCTTTGATTCCAATTCCTTAAAGTCACCAAGGAGGTTGTGTCTTTCTTAAATTCCCTCATCTTATGTTTACCTCGTTCACTCGGTTACTTGGGTAGGCTTGAGGGGAGGTATATGTTACAGGTAGTATCAGAGTGTGGTTGCACTCTACTTAGAAAAATCTGATGTTGTCAAGATTTTCATTTTCATGTACTCGTGGCAGTTGTGTATGTGTCTATCATGTTATGGTATATCTACTTTTTGTATCTGCATCATGTTGTCCATGGTGGCAGTGGTGTCACCATGGAAGGGTTGATGGTTTTGTTTTCAATATGTTTTCATGAGCATATGACTAGTTATACATGTGAATTAGGAAGATGTTGTCAATTTTGCATTGGTATGGCTAAGGTTGTCATGAATTAGGTCACAGTGTGTAATTGGTATGGTCATACATTAATGAGTGAAAATTAACTATAATTTTGTTTATGTGATGATATATCATGTGTTACAAGTCTACATGATGTTATCGTTATGTATATACATGTATTACGCTGATTGGATGATCTTACAGGATGTATCCTCCCTTAATTTTGCTAAGGTACATTGGTTTATTGTGATTTGGTTTAAGCTGACATGAGATTCCTTACGAGAAGAAATCATGTCTGACAACTATTAAAGTTGCCTAGGAGAACCACAGGAATTAATCAATTGACATTTGAAATAAATTAATCACTATAAATATTTGAATAGTCTATTTAAATGTTGTATTCAAATATTTTAAAAAATATCTTTATGTTTTGTTTTCTGTTTTGGAATTATTTTTTAGGCATTTTATCTCTCTAGAGTTATTATAAAAATATGTTATTTACTTTTTATATTTTTTTTGTTTTTAATCATTCAATTAAACTATATATTTTTAAATATATTGAGAAATTAATAACACTGTGATATTAACTTATTTTACTAAAAATTATATATATATATATATATAGAAATCTATACATTCAAAAAATATCTATTCAAAAATTCCCATATTTTTTAACTTTATTTTTATTTCTATATTAATAATATTATATTTCTATTACATTTTGGCTCCAGTAGAATGAATGGTGACCTAATATGTGAATGGTGAATCTCCCCAATATCCCATGTTTCCCCATGTTTTTCAACCGAACGAGTGAGTTAACTACCTTCCCAAATAATAATTATAATCGGAGCCCCTGAACAATCCAACCGAGGGTGAAGGCACTAACACTAGTCTATTCAGATTTTATTATCTATATGAAAAAAAATATTATATTCATATTTGAATTACATTTTTGATGATTATTTTCTCCCAGTGGTACAGTTAGTCCAATCCCAACCCTATGCCATATGAGCTAAGGCATTACAGTGAGTTCAATTCCCTTGCCTTATGAGTTTGGTAGGGCTCAACTACTTTGAGTGGTAGGGGGCCTTCTTAATAGGGGACAATGGTAGGGTTCAGATAAGCTACATTGGTTTATTATGATTTGGTTTAAGCTGATATGAGATTCTTTGTAAGAAGAAATCAAAAATGAATAGAAATATGGTAAACTACAAGGATTCTCTTTATGAATCCAATGAGCAGCATGGTGTTTGAAATTAATCTAATTTAGCAAATACAAGAAGTTTGAAGGAAGAGATAATAAGTTGTAAGATAGAAAATGACAGAGTCATACAGGAACAAGAAATACAAGTAGAAGTAAATGCCAAAATCCTTTATATTTTGTCATATTTTCAATGAAAGGGGCCACTTCAGAAAAGTTATGGGTAGGAAGATGGAGCTAATGGTGCATACGGTAGTAGGTATCCCAGTGGTTATAGGTCCAATAGAGATGACACAATTACAGATGGAAGACTCTTGGACACTCCGGACAAGAGAGGTGAAATACATAGGTACCATTCTAGTTTTGGTTCTCATAGGAATCATCATCATCATCGTTATCATCCGTAAATGAAGATTATAGTGGGTATTTTATGGATGATTTTAAGAAATATTATATAACATACCTATTTTCGGACTGAGATATCTACATAGTTGATGAACCTCCCATACTAGGTGGATTTCATACTCGTTTTATGGGGGCGTGAAGTGGATTTATGTTTTGTATTTATTATGATTGTACAAATTATGGACATGCAGGGTTTTCACACTTGAACTTCCAAATGATCGCCCTTGCATTTTTTCACTCATTTCTCTGACTCGCCTCCCATATCACCCTTCTCCCGGTCGATTGACAACACAAATTGTTTCAAATTTTGATTGATAGCACAAATTGATTCAAAGGGAGGTACAGTGCTGACAGATAAGGAACACGAATTGCTGAAAAAATTGCATTGAGGTGGTGACAGATAATGAATGATGCATATAACAAAACAACATAATAAGAATGCCCAATCAAGCAAATGATGGCAATATGTAATAGTTGGAAAAAAAGCTTGGAATGAAATTGAACATTGACCTACTCCTATCGCACTGTTGGAAACAAATTTTGGCTTAACAAAATTGACACAACCAAATTGGAATCTTTTGAGAAGCAAGTTCGATCAATGTTCCAAGTGAGCAACAATTTCCATGATTGTAGTTAGGTGGATCAGTTATGATTATGAAATTGGCCATTATGTGCTAATTTGTGACATTTTCCATTATGCGTTAGAAACTACAAATAAATTAAAATTTAACTTTATTTTTATTGCTTAAGAATATTAATAATATTAAAAATTTAGATATAATTAATACTATTAAAATTTAATATAAATAAATAATTATTTTAATTAATTAAACTGGTTAAATACTATAAAATATAAAATTGACATTTCCAAACAATTTAAACTTTTTCGTTTTTATGGTTTTTTTTTTTAAATAATTTGGAAAAACGTATTTTGTTACTATACTTTCTTCCAATGTCATATAATAAGTAGATTTTTTGTGCATATTCTAATTAGAATTCTTCAACAACCAACCTCATTCCTGTAGGTTTTAACCCTGAACAGAAATTATCTACACACGAATCTTATAACAGAAAATAAACAATAGCAAGAGCATAAAACATAAAACGGATAAACACAGAGATTTTCCCCTGGATCCCAAATCGGGACGACCAGCTTGATATTTCATTATATTCCTTTTAGTGTTACAACACATATATATACATGCCGAAGCATACATAAACCCCAATCCATTAACCCTGGATTAGAACATAACTGTAGCTCCCTTGACCCGATCTACAAAATACCAGGGGCCAAAAACCATCGTACCCCAAAAACATGTGCAAAATCATGCACAAAACATGGGTGGGTCCGCCTTTGAGTGGGTCCGCACACCAAACAAATTTTCACCGCTCGGCGTTGCCCCGGACCCCAACAGTGGGGGCTGCGTCCCCCCTTGTGACCCCCCTGCTGCGCCCGGTGCAACGTACAACGCGTGGGGATAGTCGTGGAAAGAATATAGCACATAACCAACATTCTCCCACTTGTTGTTTTCTTTCCACAGGGGGCCACAGGAGAGCTTAGTCATTGGGCCAATTCTTCAACACCCATTGTTTCTCTACACCAAGAGAACTTATGAGTGCTCACAGACTTTGTCAATGCCTCTGCAACATTCTTCAAAGTGTCCACCTTTACCAGCAACACCCTTTTAGCCTCAACTATATCTCTAACAAAGTGATATTGAACATCAATGTGCTTTGTCTTTGAATGGTAAGCAGGGTTCTTAGCCAGGAAAATTGCACTTTGGCTATCACAGTCTATCCTTATAGCTTGTTGTACCAACCCCATACTTGAACACAATCTTTGCAACCAAACTGCTTCCTTGCTTGCATGAGTGGCTGCTATGTATTCTGCCTCTGTAGTTGAAAGAGCCACTACACACTGTCTTTTACTCATCCAACTGACTGCACCTCCAAATAGGCTAAACACATACCCACTTGTAGATCTTCTTTGGTCCAGATCTCCAGCCCAGTCTGCATCAACAAAACCACGAATGTCCAACATTCTTTCCAATCCTGGTCTTCCCTGGTAGCACAAGCCATAATCACTAGTGCCACGTAAATATCTCAAAACCCGCTTCACTGCTGTCCAATGCTCCTTCCCTGGGTTTGACATAAACCTGCTCAATACTCCCACTGCATGTGCAATGTCTGGTCTAGTACAGACCATTGCATACATCAGGCTACCCACTGCACTTGCATATGGAACACGGGACATATACTCCTCCTCTTCTTGTGTCTTGGGACACTGTTCAGCAGACAGCTTTACACCTACAGGAATAGGAACATTCACCGGTTTACTATCCTGCATATTGAACCTCTGCAATATAGTCTCGACATACTTTCTCTGGTTTAACCAGAGCTTCCTCTTTGCCCGATCTCTCTTAATTTCCATGCCCAAAATATAGTTTGCAGCACCAAGATCCTTCATGTCGAATTTGGAGAATAGTTGGGTCTTCAAATCTTGGATAATTTCTTTGTTATTTCCAATCAACAACATATCATCCACATACAAGACCAAATAAATAACATGGTCACCAATTAATTTAAAATAAACACAGTGATCCTCCTTGCTTCTGGTGAAGCCAAGTCCTCGTATATAGGTATCAAATTTCGGATACCACATCCTTGGTGACTGTTTTAACCCATACAGAGACTTCTTCAACCTGCATACCAGTTCTTTCTTACCCTTCACCATAAAGCCTTCAGGTTGCTTCATGTAGATCTCCTCTTATAGATCCCCGTGAAGAAATGTTGTCTTCACATCCATCTGTTCTATCTCAAAATCAAATGCAGCAGCAACAGATAAAATTAATCTAATAGAAGTAACTTTGGCAACAGGAGAAAAAATATCACCAAAATCAATTCCCGACACCTGGTAATAACCTTTTGCTACCAACCGATCTTTGTATTTCTCCACCTTGCCTTCTACATTCATCTTCTTCTTAAACACCCATTTGCTCCCAATGGGCTTCCTTCCAGCCGGCAACTCCACCAGATCCCATGCATTGTTTTTGTGCAAGGATGTCATTTCATCAACCATGGCCTCCTTCCAGAGTTTTCCATCCTCTGAATCTACTGCCTCCCTGACAGTTCTGCGATCATCATCAGTTATAGTTAAGGCAAAACCTGAACAGAAAGCAGATGGACTATACCTTTCTGGTTGCCTTCTTTCCCGAACTGATCTTCTCAAAGCTGGAGTTTGTGGCTCTTCATCTTCTGAGTCTTCTTCTGTTGTAGAGTCTGGTTCATCCTCCTTTAGCTCAAACTCTATCTTCTCAGGTTCCTTTGGTAGGACTTCATGTTTAACAACATCTTTCACTTCTCTAAACACCACATCTCGGCTGTACACAACCTTCCTTGTTTCTAGTTTCCAAAGCTTGTAACCCTTTAAACCATCCTTATACCCAATAAAGATGCACCTTTCAGATTTATTATCCAACTTGATCCTTTTCTCCTTTGGAACATGTACATATGCATCACATCCAAATACCCTTAGATGTGAAAGAGAGGGTTTCTTACCAGTCCATACCTCATGTAGAGTCTTATCCTCCAACGCTGATGAAGGTGATCTATTAACTAAGTAACATGCAGTCTCCACTGCCTCTGCCTAGAATTCTTGTCCTAACCCGGTACCACTGAGCATGCTTCTTGCCTTTTCCATCAGTGTTCTGTTCATTATTTCTGCAACTCCATTTTGCTGAGGTGTGTATGGAGTAGTCTTCTGCTGTGCTATACCACACTTCTTACAGAACTCTTCAAATTCCTTCTTGCAGAACTCCCCACCATTATCTGTCCTCAGCGCCTTTATCTTCTTCTTTGTCTGGTTTTCCACCAGAGCCTTAAATTCTTTAAATTTGTCAAAGACTTCAGATTTCTTCCTCAAGAAATATATCCATGTATTCCTTGGGAAGTCATCTATGAATGAAACATAGTACACAGACTTTCCCAGTGATGGAACTGACACAGGCCCAAACACATCACTGTGCACAAGTTCTAATATCTTGTTTGCCCTCTTAGCACCAGAAGGAAAACTCACCCGATTCTGCTTCCCATATACACAATGTTCACAGAAATCGAAAATCCAGAGAGCGATTAGACATACCTTCTACCATACCATTTCTATGCAGTATCCGAAGGCCCTTCTCTCCAATATGTCCAAGCCTTTGATGCCATAGCATGGTCTTTTCTCCAGAGACAGCTAGGATTTCCGTCCCACTTTCAGGAACCACAGAACTGTTACACCCATCAATAACAATGCTACCTTGTAGCTTGTACAGAGTTCCAGTCCGAACTCCCCGCATTAATACCAGTGCTCCCTGAACCATCTTGCAGGCATCTTTCTCGAACACTGTTTTTACACCTGCATCATCCATCTTGCTTACAGAAATCAGATTTCTGGCCAATGCAGGAATATGCAGAACAACAGGAAGTGTTCTAATCCTTCCACCTTGCAGCTTCAGCTTGACCTTTCCACGTCCGATGATTCTAGCCCTCCTATCATCCCCTAGGAAGACATCACCACCATCATATTCCTCATACTCGCAGAACCACTCCCTATGGGGAGTGAAGTGAAAGGATGCACCTGAGTCAATCAACCATGACTCATGATCTACATGTGTATTTGAAGAAGAAGCCAAATGCCCATCCCCACCTTCATTCGAGGTGGTTTTTGCCTCTGCAGAAGGAGCATCATCAAATCCCTTTCCTTTCTGGAAGATTCAGATGCATTCCTTGCTATGGATAATATTCTTTTTAAACTACTAGCACACCTTTACAAACTTTCCGGAGATTTAGATCTTCCCTCTAAGTTTCTGAATCAGATCTCCCTCGAAACCTTATTCTTGTTTATTTGTGAGGACCTTCCTCGTCTGGAGATAAGAGCATCTCCATTCGACCTTCCATGTTCTACGCATCTCATTTTCCTCGACGACCGTGAAGACAATGTCATCAAAATTGAGGTAGATTGTATTGCTACCTATTGCATGTGAGACTATCCCACGAGTCTGGTAGAGAACACAACAAACTGATGCACTTATCTTCATCTGAGATTTTAATATCAACAGATGACAGCTGACTTACCACAGTATTGAAGACGTTCAGATGCTCTGTCACCGAGTCTCCATCCTTCATCCTCAAGTTATACAGCTTTTTCCACAGGAACAACGTATTCACCAGAGACTTAGATTGGTACAAAGTCCCAAGTTTTTCCCACAAATTCTTTGTCGCAGCTTCCCCAAATACATTCAACAATACTGAATCTGAGTCACACAACCGTATTGTGCTCTTAGCCTAAAGATCCAGTTTCTTCCAGTCTTCATCTGACATTGCCATTGGTTTAGTACATGGATCTACCACGATCCACTGATCTTTATCCACCAGCAGATCCTCCATCTTGAGCTTCCACAACTCAAAACTCTGACCATTAAATTTCTCAATCTCTATCTTTCCACCACTCGCCATCTTCTTTCACCGCAAGAATAGATCCCGCAGATCTCCCACTGAACAGGGTCTACCTCAGGCCCAAGCAAAAAACCCTCAGCAGCAAAGGCATCCCCTTGAAGCCGAAACAGCTCTGATACCAAATGTATGTTTTAACCCTGAACATAAATTATCTACACACGAATCTTATAACAAAAAATAAACAGTATCGAGAGCATAAAACATAAAACGGATAAACACTGAGATTTTCCCCTGGATCCCAAATTGGGATGACTAGCTTGATATTTCATTATATTCCTTTAGTGTTACAACACATATATATACATGCCAAAGCATACATAAACCCCAATCCATTAACCCTGGATTAGAACATAATCGTAGTTCCCTTGACCGAATCTACAAAATATCAGGGGCCGAAAACCATCGTACCCCAAAAGCATGTGAAAAATCATGCACAAAACATGGGTGGGTCCGCCTATGAGTGGTTCCGCACACCAAACAAATTTTCATGGGGGCGCTACCCTGAACCCGAACAATGGGGGCTACCTCCCCCCTTGTGACCCCCCTGCTGCGCCCGGCGCAACGTACAGCACGTGGGGCTAGTCGTGGAAAGAATATAACACATACCCAACAATTCCAAACTTTCTAGACATATTAAACATTACTCATCATGTCATAATAAACCAAAAATTGTTTTTACATTTAAATTATAGTTTTGCAATTGTTAATTTCATTCCAACCTTGACCTTTGCAGCTACATAAATTGTCATCAATTCATATTGTTATAATTCATTTTATTTTCTACATAATTTTCTCTCACAAGAGAAATGCCATGTGAACTTTGTTATCAATCATTATAGACCAATGTTACTGATTATGGATTTAACAAACATTTGTGTTAAAGATATTTTAGAATGCAAATTTTGAAAAAATAATTGTATTGGAGAGAATTGGTCTTCTACATTTTGATACTTATGATGTAGATATTATTTTTTTAAATTACATTTTTGAATGCTTAAATAGATTTACACATTGAAATTTTCCAGGGCAACTTGGATTGTGTAAAATACATAACTTAAAATTTCATGCTAAATTCCATACAAAATTAACAAAAAATAGAATATATACTATATTTGAAAAAGCACCAAAATGTATAATAATAAGGCGAGATGAAATTCTTTAAAAATAAAAATTTATTTTTTACAATTGCTATATATATATATATATATATATCCTCTTATTGATATATTCCTAACATGTAATACTCCTACATGTTTATGGATGTGAGTTATGTTATGTGACTTGCATGTCATGTATATATTACTGGATATGTTTTGAGGCCACCATGGGCTAGGATTGTAAAATTATATATATATAATTGGTTTCTATGGAACCCACTCCACAATAAAAGTATGGGGTGAATGCAACTCCATGGTGAAAGTGGAAATGATGTTGGATGATGCATGTTGGTGTTGAAGACACATGGGGCCCATGTGGCTTCAGGTGTGCCACATGGCAGAGAGAAGCCAATCAATAGAAAACATATAAATATATGCCTAGTAAAGAAAATGGGCATGATGATCATTAAGATGAAAAGTACTATGAATAGAAAGATCTAACAAAAGTGGAGAGGGATCAACTCGTTTTAGTTCAAAATATTTTAGAATGCAAAAATTGCATTGGAGAGATTTGGTGGTTTACTCTTTGATGTTTATAATATAGATATTATTTTTTTAAATTACATTTTTGAATGCATAAATGGATCTACACCTTAAAATTTGTGTTGGCCATGTAGATTGTGTAAATATATAGCTTAAACTTTCATTGTTAGATTCCATATAAAATTAAAATATATATATAATATATAATATACGTGAAAAGACATCAAAATGTATAATAAAAAGGCCAGAAAAAATTCTTTAAATATATATATATATATATATATATATATATATTACTCTCAATTTTTAATTATTACTTATATTTTAAATGTTAAATATAAATTATTATTAATAATTAAATGAACTACACATTTTGTTAACAAATAATTCTATTTATTTATTTATCACTTACAATTACTTTTTTATTTTTTTTATTTACATTGATTTTTTTAATAATTTCTCTATCTATATCTATATATATATGAAGTTGATTTTTGAAATAAATTAATCACTATAAATATTTGAATAGCCTATTCAAATGTTGTATTAAAATATGTTAAAATATCTTATAGGTTTTCTTTTTTTAATTACTTTTTAGCCATTTTATCTCTCTAGAATTACTATAAGCCTAGTCTAAAAAAGAAATCCAGAAATTCTACTAAAATTCTAGCAGAATTTTTTGAAAATGTGGATTATAGTGGTCAAATTTCAGGATTTTAGGTTCTAGAGGGGTTTTTTATGGGGATGAATCCATTTCCACCATCAAAAAAACTATATAAACACTCCAACTATCTAATTTTCTGTAACATACACAACAATACTTCATAAATGAATAAAAATTTACTTCTGACTTTAAACCTGAATATGATACTTACCTATAAATCAACTCCAAAGTATTGATTTACCATGGTTTACTTTCCGCATATATTTGTCCTAAGAGGGTTTTATGAAACACGTTAACATAATTTATAATATCTAATATTATCGTGACACTTACCAGATTTTTCCCACACAACACTTTGTTGTCTAATTTACAATACAATATACACTCGTAACCTTTTACATCCACCTGGAAATAGTATTTGTGAAGGATTAAGGTTTAATATACACATATAATACATGTCGACATTAATTGATAAGGTGAATCATATTGTTGATAATTACTCCCAAAGGGACATTGAATATTGGAAGTATCTCGTTAAATGATTTGTTATCCGGTTGATGGAGACCTCTGTATGTTTACATTTAAGGTAAAGCCATATCATCGTCCTCATCGCATGGGAAAATAGACTGATCAGTGACACTTGCATCGTTGTTGACCATTGGATCGTAGGGTGTAAGATCTACAGTCCTGGTCCTTTGGTACCCGTTTAAGGTAAACGTTGCCAACCTTAATTTTTTTCATTCATTTGCTTCGATTTTTCAGCAACGTTGCTCCTCTTCAACATCGTCGCCTCTATACTAGCTCGACCAGGGTTCAATTTCGTTCAAATTGGGCCTCCTTGACCTCCACAGGTACGATAACTCTATTTCCACTGTATTAAAAGCTCGACCTTTGATACAGTAGTTTTAGCTACTAAGTTTTCGCAGGCTTTCACTATTTAAATAGGTTTCCCCTTTCCCTGTGGTCAACAGGTTTACATGGTCACCTCTAATGCCTTCGTCTTTCAGATTCAACCATCCCAACTTCACATTCAATAAGTCGCAGATCTCCTGGTGACTAACCTGCTATATGAAACATTACTCTCTCGTATTATTTAATTGTTTTATCATTTATTAAAGGTTCTGACCTCTGGACACATCTCCTTGTAGGAATGAAAATCATAGCTGGCAAAAAAATTCAACCACGTATTGCAACCCTGGTTCTCTTACTCTTTATTCTTTTTATTTGTGGCTATTATGAATGGTTTCCGCTTCTAACTTTAAGTTTGGTTTGTGCAGGTATGTCTCTGTGGGCTATTGTCAAGGGCTACGGTTGTGTGGTCACCCCACAAAAGCATTTCAACCTCATACTAATATGGCCTTTCCTGCCAACAGGTACCGGTTTTCTATTAGTCTCTTAGTCTCGGTGTGAAGCCATCGAGTTTTAGTTTCTTAGCGCCAGTGGCATTATAGTTTTTTGCATCTAGATTCATGGCTTGCATTATCATTTTGTTGGTCTTTTCCCATGTATCTGAGGGTTCCAACTGGTGTTAATATCGGAGATCTTTGTAATGTTTGTAAGGGTTTAACCCTGGTTATTAAAAGATCACTCGGCTCTGTCTAAGATGATTAGTTACTCTATAACAATGTTTAATATGGTTTAAAACTCCGTCATGGCTTTCAGCTTGAACTTCGAGTTTTGTTGTCATATAATTACTTTCTGTAAGGTTGGTTTTGGTGAAAGATCTACTGCATTAAAACATTTATGTTTTATTACAATATATATATATATATATATATATATATATCATGTTTCTCTCGTCACTTTGCTGGAATTTTACATTATTACTCCTGAAATTGTTGAAATAGCAGTTATTACTCTACCTTGTATAAAGTTAGTATTTGTCTTTCTAATAGATGTTACAAATATAGAGTTTTCACAGTTAGTTTATTTCTTGCAAAGGCTGCTACTCTTATGGGTTTTACTATGCATGTTATTTCCATATTTTTAAATGTACGCATTCATTTCTCTACAGAGATTTCCCTTTATTCTTCTTAACTATTTTTCCAGTTTTGTCATTAATTAGGGATGTCTATAGAATCTGGGTTTTAGAGTTATTTCACCTAACTCTATTGTCCGTGTATACATAGAGTACAAAGGAACAACTAGTTCTTGGGTCTAGGGTCTCGACCCAGAACCCTGAACTAACAGTTCTGCTGGTTTTTTTTTTTTTATAGACGTTTGTGCATTGATTTAACCTGGTAACTTATTTACTGTTCACACTACACATTTTCTTTCATATACAGGTAGTAACTTTATTATATAAAATTTATTTCATAGTCCAAAAATTCACATAAAAATTACCGCTGTAACATCTGGTCTACTTTACAAGAATTACAGATATTGTTCTTTTCTACCTCATTCACTGTGCAAACATCTTTATTCCCTAATTTTCAAGAAAAAAACATTTCCTGCATAATAAAGGAATTTATGTCTAAACAGTATATCAATACCTTAATATTTCTGCATTTTTTTTTTACTTATCTTATTCCAATATAGCTGATGATGTCCTCCCTACCATGAGAGAGGTGATTACATCCTCTTCTCCCCATGTGCTCCTCACTAAGCCAAGTAGGTTGACAGAATTTTTCCAGAAGTGACTTGATATCTGGGTAAAACCCACAGTCCCTATTTTCTCTCACTTTCAATCTCAAGCTGTGTATAAATTTCATCCAAAACTCTTTCCTCCGTCAAATCCACACTCTGGATAACTCATATTGTTCTAATTACTTGAACTGGAAATTTAAATAAGTCTGTGTACTTTAATATCTCAATCTGAGATTGAGATATTAAACTAAATTCTCACTTTGGTTATAAAATCACACACCCCCTCTTTCAATTAATAGTGCGAAAGCTTTTTCATTCAAATGTTATAGAACCCCAAATTTCATATAACCATGCTCTTTTATTCACCCAAACAACCCCCATATCCTAGGTTGTCATTCTATCGCGCCTTTCTCCAGGAAATAAGGTCAAAGCACATTATAATAATGTGCAGTTACAACTTCCTTTATGTAGGGTCCACTACAATTCGATGCGCCTTGGTGTAATCCGATCATACCATATAAACCCTCGGCCATGTCCACGCAATAAAAAGTATTAAAGTCCTTGGTCTTTTAATAAGGCACTTAAACCACAACGGAAGCCCCTTCTCTGAATATCAATTTCAATATTCACCCAACGCTCAACCTTATAATTGCAACCATGATGTTAAATGTATATCCACCTCATCTATTCGAACTCTGCCACTTGAGTTAATAAAACACACGCTATTCATATAATTATATTAACCCCCTTACAATGTATTAACATATATTATAATCTCCGCCAATTGCTAAACATTGTAACAAAGTCTCAACTTTGGTTTATAACCCAAAAATCATACATAAAACGTCCTCGGCCCCACATTAACTTACCTCTCAAATCGACAGTTGGTGGAGCATCACGCACCAAACCTCTATCCGACGGCGATAACGAAGTTTCGCAAAAATTTTGGTGTCGAGCGTTAATGCTCAAAAAAAACATGATGGAGGCAGTTTTCTAAACCCGCTCAAGGACACGTGCCTACCAGTTTGTGATATCACGTTAATTTTTCAAAAACTGCTTACTGCCTTGTGACTTGCACGAAAACCACACACTGCTCCCGAATACCACTATCATTGTTCACTCTTCTTTTGGTTCCGTTTCTTTCCACGCTCCAGGTTCCATCTAACTCCATCAACGCTCTATTTAGGACTTTGCAAGGTTAAACGCTCCTTATAACCAACTCAACTTTCGCTCTCCCATTGAAGACTCGCTTCAATACACAGTGAAAATCTCTGGTGTTTGAACTAGATGCTCTGGGTTTTGAAAGTGTCGATTCCTTTCGAATCGATGCTTCAGGCTTATCTATTAGTTCTCCTCATAGTACTCGAGATACCCCTCGGATATTCAATCAAACAATTCCATGATTGCAGATATCAAACTAAGCCAGTTCTCCATTACAAGAAGGTCTCTACATGGAATTTGAATCCCACCACTATGATTTCTTAACAAGGTTTCACTTTTAACTTCATACGCAGAGATTCATACCATCCATAATTACAGAGATTTAGAACAGAAATAATCAACGAACACACAAACACGCAAGGTATTCTCCACACAGAGTTTAAACAACAAATGCACAGTTATACTGAGACAAATTCCTCATTTATGCAGTGAATTAACTTACAAGCTTTTAGCTGGCCAGATCTTCAATCAATTGGCCCTTCTCCTCTACTCTGTCTCCTCTACAGTTCTATGCAACCTATGCAGTTCTCTATCCAGGTCTCTATCCCTATTATGCCTTTTAGGCTTATTTTTATACAAAACAACAGAACCGACTCAATTCCTCTATCAGCTCAAAAAATCTTCACATTCCCAATTTTTCTGACTTTAGACTAAATCCTAAACAGAAACTGACTACCTCTTCATGTGCCCACTAATCATTCAGGCAGTTACATTTTTCTCCGCAATTAACTAAGAATCACTCAAATGAGAATAATTACATAGGAAATTTAAAACAAGAGACCCCCCCATGTTTATTTATATACAAAATAATGTCTTGGGCCTAATGCCCTTGCATCATGACCTCAAGACCCTTGATCCAGTACTTCTTCTTTTCCAGGAATCGGGAACGCTAAGTGTTTTTGACTAGTCACTACTAGCTCATGAATTATCCACTCTCTCCCTTCCTATCCTCAGTCATGGAAAAAAACCCATTTTCCTCACTCGGATGTAATTTTATCCCCAGAGGAAAAGGTAACTGACTTAATTGTTTTCTATTCAACCACTTCTCAGTTCTTGGAATAATTTATCATTATTATTTTAACTTTTTATGGAACCACTATTCCATAGTTAAATTTTATTTCAACAAAACATAATTAATTTGTTTTCATCATGTAATCCTTTTCTCCAAAGAAATAAATTTTTTAGTCTCTTTAAAAATAAATAACATAACAACTAGTTAGCACTTAAGCCAGCTGTCACAACTTCCCCACCTAAAAGTAAACACCGTCCTCGGTGTTTTCATTCCAACTCAGTAAACAATTATGGATAAGCCTCACGAAAAAATCCTTCATCTTCCCAGATAGCCTCATCCGAGCTGAAGTGCTTCCACTGCACTTTAACCTGGGTATGGCTCATCTCTGGAGCATTATTTCTCTCTGATTGAGTATACACTAAGGTTAAACCAGAAATTCATCGTCCGGTTCAACCTGCATTCAGAAAAACTTAAATTAAATTCTCATAAAACTTAG
The DNA here is from genome assembly GCA_034641835.2 of Pinus albicaulis. Lineage (NCBI taxonomy): Eukaryota > Viridiplantae > Streptophyta > Pinopsida > Pinales > Pinaceae > Pinus > Pinus albicaulis. Next base: position 1,320,000,030 of record CM076575.1, read on the forward strand.
TATTTTAGGATAATATTTTTTTTAAATTTTACTCTACCTGAATGCTATGCCTGTGAATTACATGCTTTGGTTCATGTACATATAGTTTTAGCAAGGATACATGGAACACATTGTGCACCCGAATATGGTTGGGTAAATCCAATCGGTAAGCCACAAGTCCCACCCTCTCCAATATCTGGAAAGGTCCACAGAACCTAGGAGCCCACTTGGCACAGGAGGTCCACCTTAGTGTGCTCTTCTTCGATTTAATCCTTACACATACATGATCACCTACCTCAAACTCTCGATAAGTTCTCTTCTTGTCTGCATATACCTTCTTCCAATCTTGAGCCTCTTTCAGATTTTGTCTGATCTTTCTTACTTCTGATTCAATATCAGCCAACATCTTTGGTCCAAGCATAAACTTAGTTTCGAGGCTGCTCCAATTGATGAGAGTACGACAATGTCACCCATACATAGCTTTAAAGGGGCTCATCTTAAGAGACTTGTGGTAACCATTATTGTAGGCAAATTCTACCAAGTGTAGATATTTTTCCCATTTCGTGGGTTGCTGCATCACATACATACGCAACATATCCTCCAATATTTGATTCACCCGCTCAGTTTTTCCATCCTTCTGGGGATGATAAGTGGTGTTGAAGTTTATTTGGGTTCCCAACCCCGTAAATAGGGCCTTCCAGAATGTTGAAGTAAACTTCACATCCCAATATGATATAAAAATCTTTGGAATGCCCTGCAATCTAATAATCTCTCTCATGAGGATGTCTGTTATTTTCACAGTTTTGGAAGTTGACTATACATGTATGAAGTGGGTTTCTTTACTCAATCTATCGACCACCACCATAATGGATTCATTGTGCCTTTTTTATCTTAGTAAACCAGTAATAAAATCTAGACATATAACTTCACATTTCCACTCAGGTATTGGTATAGGTTGCAATAATCCATCTGGATGTTAATGCTCCACCTTAACATGTTGACACTCCAGGCATTGATTTAAATATTATGCAATACTTCTTCGCATACCAGGCCAAAAATGGAGCTTTCTCATTTTTGTAAGCATTTTCTGGTATCCTGGGTGTCCTGAGTAATTACTGCGGTAATACTCATTCATGATCAGCTCCTTCAAACTCATTTGACTTGAAATATATATATTATCCTTAAAGGTTAGAAATTGATCTTTGATAACTCCATATTCAAGAGGTTTTTCTTGCCTTCTGACTTCATCCACTTGTTGCCATAAAAACCGATATTCAGGATCCTTCCCGGCTTCCTCTTTTATCTGGTCTAAAAATTTATATTCAATCTGATTATAGAAAAGTTCATAAACACAATGCAGGTTTCTACTTAAGGAATCTACCACATGGTTTTCTTTACCTTTTACATGTTGAATATCAATGTCAAAATCACCTAGGAAGGCATTCAATCTTGCCTTGCGAGATTTTAGATCAGATTTCTTAAAGTATCTGGTTAGGCTGTTGTGGTCGGTTTTTGACACAAATATTTTTCCTAGCAAGTAGTGCCTCCATACCTAGAGTGCATTCACGACCGCTATCAGCTCTAAATCATAGGTTGAGTATCGTTGTTCATGCTATTTTAATTTTCTCGATTCATAGGCAATCACTCTTCCTTCTTGCGATAAAAATGCCCCAACTCCTTCCTTTCAAGCATCGGTAAAAACCTCAAATTCTTTTTTGGGGTCGACTAACCTCAACACTGGGGCAGTGGTCAAAAAAAAATTTAACCTTTCAAAATTGTTCTGGCACTCATTAGTCCATTTTAAATACTTTTATCTTCCTCTGTAAAGAGGTAATTTGAAAAGAAATCTTTGAGAACCCTTCAATGAATCGTTGATAGTATCCAGCCAATCCCATAAAGGATTAGATATCTCCCACATTTTTGGTTACTCGTCATTCCATAATCATCTTAATTTTCTCTGGATCGAATGTTATTCCCTCAGTGAAAATAACATGGCCTAGATACTGGATCTCTTCTTTGAAGAAGTCACATTTGTTGAACTTGGCATACAAGTGATGTTTTCGTAACATCTCCAACACTATCCTTAAGTGCTCCTTGTGCTATTCCATGTTTTTTGAATAAATTAAAATATTGCCAATGAATAGTAGCACAAAATTGTCCAAAAAGGGGTGAAATATGCCATACATCAGCCTCATAATTTTTTCTCGTGCATTAGTTAAACCAAATGGTAATACCGCAAACTTGTAATGTTTGTATCTGGTATGAAAGGTAGTCTTGTAGATATCCTCGCCTTTTATCTATATCTAGTGGTATCCAAATCTTAAGTCTATCTTCAAAAATATAGTGGCCCCCTTCACATGATCAAACAAGTCATAAATCTATGGTAAATGATATTTATTTTTGACAGCCAGTTTATTCAGTTGTCTATAGTCCATGCACATTTGGATGGTTCCATCCTTTTTCTTTATAAACAACATTAGTGCTCCCTAAGGGGACACACTTGGTTGAACGTACCCTTTTTCCAACAACTCTTGCAATTGCATTTTTAATTCAGTTAGCTTAGGTACACTCATTCAATATGGGGCCCTTGAAATTGATGATGCTCCTGGCATCAAATCAATACTGAAATCAATATCTTCTTGGAGGTAAACCTGGTACATCTTCTAGAAACACGTCCATGAAGTCTTGTACTACTGGTATGTTCTCCATCATAGGAGTCTTCTCCTTATATTGACCGGATAAATCAATCTTGCGGACAAGATCGATCTCCCTAGTACCAAAAGGTAATCTAGCAAAAAACAGCCAAACAAACCTATCTTTCTCTAGACATATGTGATTTACTATAAAGATGTTAAGGTCTTATCGTAGATCCAATGCTTGTTCGAAGTAGTTGTCCTTCGATCACTTGAAGGAGTTATCTTTAAAGACCTGCAGTCACAAACAAGCAAACATTAAATAGAACCTGTATAGTAAATATTATAAATCATGCCTATCATGGTGATCAAGGAATCCATGAAATAAACAGTTAATTAACAGCTTATTGAGAAAAAGGAATTCATTTGTATTAACTTTGAATGAAAGAAAACCTTACAACCTTAGCCTTGATGTTGAACAGGCCTTCTCGTGGTCCGAAGCAGGAATCTCCTCTACTCTGACAAGCCTTGCACTCTTCCAACCGAGATAGATAGAGGTATGTGATATTTCCTCACAAAATCTCAGTTAAATGAGTTTGAATCCCAACAGCACTTTACCTAAAATAATTCTAAAGCTTGAACTCCCCTTGAGGCTACCCAAGGCCTCTTTTTATAGTGAAAAGTAGGAGGTTACAGTTCCAATTATGAAGGGATAAAGTCCTCCTTCAAAGGGATAAGCTCCTCACATCAAGGGGTTAGCTCCTTAAGGCAAGGGATACATGAACCTCAAAAGAGCGGTTCTACCACCACAAGATTCCTTCCAGAGGCTTCTAGAAATTATTGAAAGTGAGTTTTTTGAGTTTACTTGTGCCTTTTTAATCTTTTACAGGGGTCCGCACTCTTAACACGGAGAATGTGCATTCAGGTACGCAAAAGTCATGAACATTAGGTGTGGGACCGCAGGTAAGACAAAGAGAAAGTGCGATACCAGAGTTTTAGAGATTTTTGAGAGATTTTCTCTTATTTTTAAGGCTTGACATGAGGAACTGATGTGTTAGACTTGAAAAGGAGGAAGTATTAGTGATAATGAACTCATACAAATAGCAGAATATCAAGGTGACAATTTTCAGTGCAACAGATTGCCCCCTAAAGTGCAAAGTCTGTAATAGATGAAGATAGAGTCTGTCATGTATGAAGAGTGAAGTACTTTATCATTTCAAAGATCATCCTGTGGACACCCCAGTTGGAACCTGTAAAAACATTCAACGCAAAATATATATATGTGAACATATCATCGCTAAGGTAGGCATTCCCATACTTAGATCAAAACTAACTAGAAAATTGATTTAAACTGTTCTGATACATAAATGATTTCAATACATCAACAGTATAGACATGTGTAGACACAATATGGACGCAGCCATCTGTTTATGAATATTCCATTGTATAAATGAATAAAAAAATTCCTCGCATCCTGGATGGTAGAAACTAGATCTAGGGTCTTGATTTCTGCTTCTCAAACTAGTACGATCCTATCCATGTGAATGAATGTGTCAAAGTCGAACATGGTAGAAACCACTTGATTACTAGTCAATAATGTGAATTTTTAACAAGTGTGAGAGAAACCACTAGTAATTTCAATGGCCCTCAAAGTACGCAGTACAATCCATGAAATGTGAATGAATGAGCTAAATTCGAACATGTCACGGAACCATTTGATCGAAGGTCAATGATGCAACATGTCATTGAAGGCGAGAAACCTGCCATTGAGGCATGTAGATTTCAAGGTACTGATGATTTCTAGATCAAATTCCTAGATAATGAGCTGTCTTTGATAGGAAGTGATCCGTCGTAGGCAAGCCCACAATATGAAATCATAGATCAAGTTTTCGAAGAATTATATTGGCAAGGACTGACTCAGGGATGGTCAAAATTGAAGAAAAATATTTTGCAAATGAATGGTTTCTTTGAACTATCCTCTTGAACACATAACGACACTGCAGATGGTTTGGTGACAATTGACCCAAAGCTAATACCCAGAAACTGGCTGAAGACTTTCAAAATGGTTTGATTAACTGTTAGGCAAAGGATTTCCCAACTCAGGTGAAAAAAAGTGTCATTTTCAAGAGTGGTTAACTGGCTTTTCAAATAATCAAAATACAACAAACAGGTTCATTTTTCTTTCTTTTCCCCCACCATTTCTGGCAAGTACCTCTTTATTTTTGACAAGCTTGAGGAGGATAACATTTGCTTGTTTATAAGCTCATCCTTCAGATGAGTCCAAATTAGTTTAAGATTCGAACCCTAAGAAGGAGTGGTTCTTTCCTGTTTAAAATTGAACAGACCCTTTACTATTAAATTTTAACGATTCCAGTATAGGAGAAACTCGGTGTTTTTTCAATTTTAGGGAGTCAAAAGAAAAAAATTAAGAAGACTCCATGGGGGTACTTTTTCGTAAATTTATTCTCTCGAACCTGAAAATGGATAAAATAATTTGGGAGAGAACTCTGTTGACTGTAATTAGTCAACGTATACCTTTTTTGTAAATATTCCATTTCAGTCCGTAAAAGGGGTAAACTTATACTGAAAGGATGATCATTTATTTATTTTAACGAGTTCGAATAATCAAGTGCTCAACAATCTTTTCAATTTTTGAGAGTCTGAAAAGAGCTTAAAAGAGGACTCCAAGTTTTCGCTTTTTCATAAATTTTTTAAAGAGTCCGAAAAAGTGATAAAAGTATGCTCTTTTTTGAAAAACGATCAATTTTCCTGAAAAATCCAATTTTCTGCACAAAAACTCGAAACATTACACATACCTGTTTAAGATAAATAAATTTTTTTTCAAAAATTACCTTTTTAAAGTGAAAAATAAACAAATTAAAAATTCATTTATTCGAAAAAAACTTATAAAAAGGGCTTTTCTAGCTTCATTTTTACCATTTGAGTTTAGAGTGAAAAGTGAGAGCTTTTGGGTAAAAAAGTTCCTGTGAAGATTCTGGAAAATCCGTCCGACGAAATCGAGAACCGTCAGCTCCAGGTAATCCACGTCCTCCTTATCTTGCATTTCATCTGTTTACATTTCATTTTTAGGCTTTAAATTTCATTTTTTAAGGGAAAATAAGTTGAAAAAATAGCTTGCGGGGGTCCGCAGGCACAACACACAGGCCCTGCAGACCCCGACTTTTTTCTACACAGAAAAAAGTCTTGGGTTCGCACCTGTTTCACATTTCCCGTGCGTACCTACGCACTGTGTATGAAAATATGGTGTGGACCCCGAGCAATGAAATTTCAAACTTAAATTTCTCAAATTCCACCCAAAATTTTTCAAACAAGATTGTTCTAATATGTCTTTTTATGCGTTGTAGGACATTCAAAATGCTTATTTGGGGAGAAAGTGAGCATGAGGACGTAGATGATGTCGCAATGAATCATTTTCCTACAATGCAGGCATTGAGAGCATGCGGTTTATACAAATTTTGGGCCATTCAGGGCATGAGGGCACAGGTAGACCTCCTGACGTGGCTAGTGAACAGATGGAATGTATAGGACCAGTGCTTTTTTATTGGCGGCCACCGGCTCGAAATTGAGCTGGAGGATATCTATTTTTTAACTGGTTTTTCCAAGAGGGGTGAAAAACTTTCTCTGTTTGGGACTAGGCCAGGTGGCCAGTCTGTCGCTAGTCTTCGACTATAGTTTTGCAATGATCAAGCAGACCCCAAGGACAAACAGATTGACATAAAAACTATCATCCGTCTTGAGCTTAAAGTTATTGCATTTACTGTTACCAGACTATGCAGGAGTGCAGCATTGCATGTGGCTAACAGTTCCCACATGTGCATTGCTGTAGACTGTTTTCGAGGCACCATTTTCAACTGGTGTGAAGCTGTGTTGGCCAATGTGAAAGGCCAAATAACCAGCGCAAAGAATGGAAAGCTAAAAAAATTTGGATATGGATCCATTTTAGTCACCTTTTCTGTAGAGAGGATCCCCATGTTAACTCCGCAGCACATTCCTATCGATGTTGGTTGACCTCGAGAACCTAGGATGGTTCGTTGGGTTGCTTTGATGGCCCGTCATGCTGAGGGTATCGAGGTTGTTCGATTTCCTTCTACATATTTTTGTTGGCTAGAACGCCAACTTTTTTTTATAGATTACTTTCCATACCTTGGGATAGACTTCCGCGGCGACCGAGAGATGGCTCACCAAGCAGGTGAACAGTGGGATGATTCAGGTAAAAATCATTTTCAACAATTTCTAAGTGCTAATATTTTTATTATTTTAATCGTCCCAAAACTAATAATCAAAATTTTAAATGCAGATGTGGGCCCACGATGACCAACGAATCTCCAACCTTATCAGAGGAGGCATCTAGCTACAACAGCACCATCCCCACAGGGCCAATTAGCAGAGATCTCGTCTGATCTGGAGCATCACCTAGAGCGTTGACTCTAGACATTCTAGAGACCGATATATATGATATTCTACTTAGATTACAGAGATATGTGATTGGTGTCCCAGGACCCTTTAGGAGGTTCATGTGTAGGGTGGCCCGAGCAGTGATCTCTTATCGTGATCATCACCAAGGATAGGATGATCGATTTGTAGACTCATAACATTTTTGACCTTTTGTATTATCATTTTTGCCGATCATAAGGTGTTTTTCAACCTATGATCGAAGATAATATATATTTTGGAAAAAACTTTTATGCTATGATATATCATTATTACCAGCTATCTGTGTACATGTTATCGAATTTTGTTTAATTTACTGTTTTGATTATTGCAAATGTCTATTTATCATACTAGAAGCAACTGTATCTACTAATGTATTTAAATGTCTTGGGATATGCTAATATTCGATGTAATCAAATTCATGTTCCAAGAGACGAAATCTTAAAAATAACCGTAATAACACTGGATTTCTAATGGCATAAACCCTGTTAAGCTATAATACAACAAGTTCAGAGTCCAACCTAACAATCAAACTCTGAATCCCAAATTATATGGATTCAAATAATAACTCAATCACTACACTATATTCTGCAATGTTATTCGTTGTTTGATTGAGGCTTACCTCATGCATGGACACTAACTCGTCAGAGGGTGAATAGATAACCCAAGCTGCGGAAAATGTTCCGTGTACTACGACAAGCACCATCAGCAAAACCAATGTAGGTTTGAAGAGATGTCGAGATCTGCAATATCAAGAGTAAAACTCAGATAAGCAGGAATAGTGATAAGAACACACTCTAAACTAGGCACGTTTTTCTAATCTAAGACACATCAACAGTAAAGAAACTAATCTAATCAAAAATCTCCACACCCAATTTAAGCATAATATCTCTTTAGATAAAGCCCATTTTTGGGTTTATCTAAAGGGACACCGTCGAAATCTATCATCTCATAGGCCCCTTTTTCTAGCTTTCGCTTAACAATGAAAGGACCATGCCACATAGGCACAAATTTTCCAGCCCCTAGCTTATCGTTGGCTTGATCGTATACTAAAACTAGGTCTCCTTCTGAAAAATTACGAGCTCTAACATTTCTATCGTACTAAGCCTTTATTCGTTTAACATGAGATTCGTTTTCTAATGCATCATTTCATCGATTCACATCTAGCTGAGCCAAGTACAAAAAACGCTTCTCCTCTTCAGACGTAGCTGGGAGTAATTCTATGGCTAATTTCAATGACGAAATTTCGAATTCAATAGGAAACACAACTTCCAAACCGTAAACCAGTTGAAAGGGAGTGAAACCAGTTGATGTTTTTATTGAGGCCTGATATGCCCAAAGTGTTGAAAATAACATGGAATGCCAATTTGACTTATGAATACCAATGATTCATTTAATCATAGTGACTAAAACTTTATTGATAGCTTCAACCAGACCATTAGCCTGCGGGTAATATGGAGTAGAACTATCGTGGCGCAGGCCAAGTTGATCTGCCAATTCAATCATCATGATATTTCGAAAATGACTTCCATTATCCGTAATTATGGCTTGAGGAACACCAAATCTAGCAATTATATGTTTGAACACAAAAGTTGCAGCAGCTTTGCCATCTGCCGAAAATGTAGGAATCGCCTCAGCCCACTTAGTAAAATAATCTACCGCTAGGACAATATACGCATGCCCCCCAGCCAAGTGAGGGTTACATGTAATAAAGTCAATACCCCACTTTTCAAAAGGACCGACAGCAATTATAGGGTGAAGAGGAGCAGGTGGTGCACGCATTTTACGATCAAAGATCTGACAATTGTGGCATTTCCGGACTGCATAGATACAATCTTTGAATAAGGACGGCCAAAAATAACCAGCACACAATATCTTTTGGGCTGTGGCATACCCAGACATATGACCGCCACATGCTCCAAAATGGAAGTCATTTAAAATAACATGGAATGCCAATTTTATGGGCCCTTCCTATTACACTTTCCTATGCAACATATTCCATTGAGATCTTCGACCAACCTCCAATAATTTAGAGCACCAACGCAACCACACAAAGCATAGATTATTCTCCAAAAGATGCATCGAATGGACTTGCATCGCACCCCTAGGAGAAGCTACCAAGAGAACGAAGAGCTGCAAAACAATATAGAGGGCCTAAAGGACCTCAATGATCCTTTACCCAAAAATTCCAAAGTATCTTCAACAAAGAAGAAAATATCTCACCAACCCTGACATGATGTCCCAAAGACATCACACTAACCACCTCAACACTTACCACAAAAAAATAGCACAAGGAATTGTTGCTTAGCCACAAAAACCCTGGATTCCAACACCAATAATCCAACAAATCCTCTTTGGCAACCAAAACAAAAGCTAGATCGACCTAGAGCACCTCAGCACCTACAAACTAACACTCAAAACTAAGAACCAGGAAACATAAGAAAAGTAGGGATACCAGAGCCAACTTCACAAGGACCCAAACATTAGACCTTTGAAAACTAAAAACCCAAAGCATAAGTAAATAAGGACTTACCCCACAAACAAAAATATAAACCTCCTTTACTAAAAAATTCTTGACAAGACCAAAACAACCTAGGACAAGGTATGCCAATTCCCAACGAAGTTGGCAATTTTCCTATGTTGCACCAAGTCCAGGGACCCAAATAGTGAAATACAAAATCCCCCAAGCTAGGGTAGAATTGAAGCTCCATTCCACAAACACAAACCTTGAAATGTATTTGTAATGTTCTAGAGTACATAGGAAGCCCGCTTGCGTACTCGTATCCAACCACTTACAACTACCTACAACACCCATCAACTAGACTAAGGACCACAAAATTTCCCCTTTCTAGGCTATAAAATTGTTACCATAATCACTGAAGGCTCCAGACCCTTGCATCCACATGCTACACTTGTCACATGGCATATTCATGTAATTTATACATTGAACTTTGGGGATGAACTCCCCAAACCTTTGTCCCATCGTTATAATGATGCTATGCCACCCCCATCACGGAATAAGAATCATTATATATATATATATATATATATATATATATATATATATATATATATATATATATATATATATATATATATATATAGAGAGAGAGAGAGAGAGAGAGAGAGAGAGAGAGAGACGTTTTTTTTCAAGATCCATGATCTTTTCTTGTCCCTTTGAGCTTGTAGGAATTACTTGTCATTTTTTACAACTTGTTGAAATTTTGAATACAGAGACTAACATGTTTCCAGAGAATAAAATGAACTAATTACCACTCGAGCTATTGTCTTTTAACATTTATTATTAAAATATATTAATTTTTATATGTTTATTAATTACGCCGTAAGGCATCACTATTTGAAAACAACTTTCCTGTTTGCAACATGCCATAATTTCAAATCATTAGATTATATGTTAGACGATTAAAACATATTCGGTCGTTGGATGAAAATACAAAAAATATTTACAAATATTTAGTTACGAAAAGATTTATCGGGCTTCTCTTTATCATCTTTGAATCTCTCGGCCATTAAAAATAACCTGGGCTTGCAAGATGCATCGCAACAGCTAGCGAGATTATATCTGCAAGTCATTCTGGGTTGTTCAGCAATTTGTCCATAACCCAAGTTCAACAATAAGATTCAGGAGTTTCTTGGCGAAAATCTAAGAGCAATGGCCCCGCAGAATACATACATTTCCAAGAACGTTACAAATATTTAGTTACGAAAATATTTATAAGGCTTCTCTTTATCAGTTTAGAATCGCTCGGCCATTCAAAATAACCTGGGCTTGCAAGATGCATCGCAGCGGCAAGAAAGATTATATCTGCAGGTCGTTCTGGGTTGTCCAGCGATTTTTCCATAACCCAAGTTCAACAACAAGATTCAGGAGTTTCTTGGCGAAAATCTGAGAGCAGTGGCCCTACGGAATACATACATTGCCAAGAACGTTACAGAAACCTGAATGCATACATTGACAAGAACATTACAGAAACCGTACGGAATCAAGACGTTAGTGGGTCGAATCCGGGGACAGGCAAAAAGAGTGCTAATGATGTGCCCATGGGAGGCAGGGGCGGCAACATTTCCATGGCAGAACCTTCGTCTCCTTCAGCAGGAATGCAGCGATAGTGTGATCTCTTCAAGAGAATATGGATGTATGATGAATCTTATGTTTTATATCCTACTGGGTCATGCCCTTATGCTAGCATTGATTTCGACTACAGAAGAAATGATAGAATGGATTTGAATTACAAGAGATGGAGATGGCAGCCTCTGCGACCTTCCTAGGTGATTTATTTGTTCATGGAAGTTCTGGCTTGTTTTTGTTGTCGTTCAATCAATAACCTGTAGCTTATTTGCAGATGTTTTTGGGTTTTCCATATTTTCATGTTATGTGTAGGTTCAATGCCCAAATTTTCTTCAGAGGCTACTCCCATGTGCATTCCATGGACAGGCTTGGGGAAAGAAAGTTTGGGGAGGATGCTTCAAGGAAACTGAACCCATTGATGTGAAAATAGAGGAGCAGATTGAGAGGATCTATGGCGAAAGGAAGAGAATGCAGGTAGTCGAGAAGTTGGTGGAAAAGACGAATAATGTGAAAGTGCAGCTACTAAATGTGAAATAGTTATCCATATACAGAAAGGATACACATGCATTAGTCTATACTAGCAAGCTCAAGTATATGAAAAACGAGAATGATTACAGCCTTGTAGATTGCAACCACTAGTGTCTCCCTTGTCTTCCAGATGTCTGGAACAAATTTCTTTACGGCCTTATTATTTTATTCTATTCACTATTTCCCTTAGCTTTCGCTGGATTTATTGTTGCTGGGGATTTTGTATATCTCCCATTTATGAAGCTCTGCAATCGCCTCTCTATAACTTCTTGTTTCTAGCAAGATTGAATAAGGTACAGTGGCTTTTTGCGTTGGTTTTTCACGGTTGATGAATGTCGTATGCACAGTGGCACTAATATGGACCGTACCAATAATTATGGATGACTGAGAGTGGTTGACATGAATGCATCAAATATCTCAAAATACTTACCCAAGTGATTTATTTGTTACTGTTACTGTTACCTTGAATGAAACGTTTGGTGAGAACCCACCTTTTCTTGCATCAATTGTCAGTGCCATTGGCGATGAAAGTTCATAATCTTTACACTATTCAGCCAAGGATATTCTGACAATTGATCAGTACCAACTATGAGGTCAATACTAAATGGGGTGAAGAGGTAAGACTCATGGTTTCTAAGCAAAGAACGTCACTGTTAAGATGGGGAAATTCTTGAATTTTGTGTTTTCTTCTTCTTAAGAAACTTTCAGCAAATGCCAAAATAATTATAAAAACAAACTGACTTCAAAAAATTTGTTTTGTAGGTGGAATGGATGTATGGATCATGCACTGAGGATATATTTATAGGATACAAGATGCACCGCAAAGGGTGGAGATCAGTGTATTGTTGTCCTTACAACCCAGCTTTCATAGGCACTGCTCCATCAAAAATGTCGGAATCTCTCAAAATCCTTACCCGGGTGATTTATTTGTTCATGGAAATTATGGCTTGTTGTTTCTGTCGTTGAATCAATAACCTACCATATTTAGCTTTAGCAAGAACAATTTTCCATTATCCAACACTCTTGTATCCCTGACTAATTAAACGAAGAAAAAAAAATTCACTTATCCAAAGGAATGCCAACATTTCAAGCTACATTAAAAACCTGCCAAAAAAGACCCTATGGATCTGCCATTGCTTCAAAAAATCCTTCTTCATGAACCAAAGTACACAAATCATCATAGATAAAGTTGAATGCAACATCATATTTCTTAACCATTTGAGCTACTGCCACCTGGAGCATACCCATCACAATCTGTTGGATTATAGAAGCCTGTTGTATGCTCCATGGCATAACTAGCAGTCTTATAACATCAATCAATTCCTGAAATTTTAGCAGCTATTTGAGTGCCTTCAAATGCTACATTTGCAAGATAAAATATTATTACCATAATCTAAAAAAATATGTGTGTACTAGTGAAGAATGCAAAATAACCATAATAGCTATTATAGTCCCCTTCATCACGAAAAAAGAACTACTGCCTTGAGGCTTCGAATTACAATGTCTTGTATTATCAAGTCCTCTGTTTCAGATTGATAGCTAAATATGAAAGAACAATTGGAAATGACAGTATTGTCATTAATGGGCGTTTTTTGATACCAAAGAAATGAGTCTGAGAGGACAAAAATTTGCAGAGATAAATAATGGTGTTTGGATTTATCAGAACGAGCCATGCTTAGTTTCCCTTACGCTACAAATAATTCAATGGAAAATAGCACTAGGTGTTGTTTTGAATTACTAACCACAAAAATGTTTGAATCTCTTATTTTGTATGGTATAGACTCATCTTCTATGCTACTAAGAAAGAGCTTGACTGCATATGTGACATCAGGGACAACAATAATGATCTTTTGATTATTTCTGGGGCCTTCTATGGAGCAGTTACGTTCTTAGGGCTTAGCAATTGTTCAATTGTACAGCCTATGCTTGCAGTAGAGAGAACTATGTTCTACAGAGAAAGGGCTGCAGGATTATACTCTGCTTTTCCATATGCTCTGGCTCAGGTTAGTCCTATATCATTGTTTCATTTGATTATCGACCCTAACTGTCCACATTCAAACTCTCTATGTTCGAAAGATTGGTGGATAACACACAATATCGGTTCTATATCATTGTCAATTCAAAATCAATATATGGGGTCCATATCCTTGGGTTAATATGCCAACATCTTCCCGATAGCTCGTATCAGGATAGCACGATGCTTCTAGATGATAAGGGTACCCTCTGGCATTGTGGATGAGCCAATTCCGGGTCTGAGGTCTTGAAAGGTCCTACCTTGCCTCCACTGTGTTAATACCATCACACTAGATTCTGGCAACTATATAATTCTCCTTCCATTAATACAAAATTTTGTCAATTATTTATTTCTATAATTAGGTAGCTGGATTGGATTCCTATTTACATATGAAATCTCTGACGCATTTTTTTATGATTTATTTGTTACTGTTACTATTTTTAAAGGTCAGTTTCCTTCTCTTGGTCCAGAGATCGAGTTTAATGGTTATTATTTTTAATTGGCAATGAAAGTATTGTCATTAATGGGTGTTTTCTGATACCAAAGAAATGAGTCTAAGAGGACCAAAATTCGCAGAGATAAATAATGGTGTTTGGATTTATCAGAATGAGCCATGCTTATTTTCCCTCACGCTATTAAGAATTCAATGGAAAATAGCATTGGGTGTTGTTTTGAATGAATAACCACAAAAATGTTTGATTCTCTTATTTTGTATGGTATAGACTCATCTTCTCTGCTACTAAGAATGAGCTTGACTTTATATGTGATATCAGGGACAATAAAAATGATATTTTGATTATTTATGGGGCCTTCTATGGAGCGATTACGTTCTTAGGGCTTAGCAACTGTTCAACTGTATAGCCTATGCTTGCAGTAGAGAGAACTGTGTTCTACAGAGAAAGGGCTGCAGGATTATACTCTGGTTTTCCATATGCTCTGGCTCAGGTTATTCCTATGTCACTGTTTCATTTTATTATCGACCCTAACTGTCCACATTCAAACTCTCTATCTTCGAAATATTGGCGGATAACGCACAATATCGGTTCTATATCATTTTCAATTCAAAAACAATCTATGGGGTCCATATCCTTGGGATAATATACCAACATCTTCCCGATAGCTCGTATCAGGATAGCACGATGCTTCTAAATGATAAGGGTACCCTCTGGCATTGTGGATGAGCCAATTCCGGGTCTGAGGTCTTGAAAGGTCCTACCTTGCATCCACTGTGTTAATACCATCACGCTGGATTCTGGAAACTATATAATTATCCTTCCATTAATACAAATTTTTTTCAATTATTTATTCTTGTAATTAGGTAGCAGGATTTGATCCTGATGACAAGCAAAACCCACTATAAGCAGGTTCGCCTGCAATCTCAAAATTGTGTCAAATTTACATATTCATAAACTTGATATTTCGATCCTCCAACCTGTGGGTTATAGGCCCATTATTCTTCCGCTATGAAACTCTGATGTCTAACATGTGAATACATGTATCGGAAGCACATTAAATAGAACCCATGATCCCATAGTCTTGGAATCAATACATGCAGCCTTTACCAAAAGGATCAGAGCCTCATCGAACTCTATTGAAACCTTCACACAGGGATAATATATATTCGATTCATATGCATTCAAATTATGCACAAGACTCAATACAATTAATCCACCATCATCTACATCTACACTATAACATCATATAAATATTAAATTGCCATCGATCCCGTAAGGATCAATGGTCAATAACCCAATGAAATCACTACATGAATTCATAACATTAAATCAATATCAACCCACACTAACACACAGAAACCTATACAACCATCCTTCGCTTATAAACAGAATCAGTTACAAACTAAGCATTATATCTAAGGCATTTCAGCCTTAGCTCAAATTCTCTTATGATTACATTACATTCACTCGCTCCTCCCTCACACATTACAGATTCGCTATTATATAGGAATTACAAAAGATCGTGAATCGGTTAAGATCCATAAAATCTCTCTGAATCGCTTAAAGAAAACTCTTAGTATTCGACTTGCACACATGGCAAATCATTAATTCTTAATTGGTTACAGCCAAATTTAGAATCAGTTTCAACAAACTTTGCCCCAAATTCGCATGACTATTCGCATACCCGCCTTTTTAGCTTCAGATTCGAACTTAATTCAAAGTTGTCCAAATGCCCTGCATTAGACTCCCGAGGCACAAAAATTTATGACCTCCTAGTCATATGTCTTCTACCTTTGTCAGCAATTCTACCCACATCATCTGTGGAACTGCTCTTTGTGATCTTCCTGTAGCAACATCTTGAACAATTCTACCCACATCCTCAATGGAATTGTCCTCTATGAGCTGCAACAAAACCTCTGCAATAGCAAGTCCTCCCTACTACCAGAAACCTCACCAAGTTTCTCTCCTGAGCTCAGTCTTTTGGCATCTCTCCGGTTTGCTCCTGTGGAACCAATTGAGCACTCCTGCTCTAGGTTGCTGCAATCTTCTCACCTTCCTCTGCTGCTACCTTCACAAAACATAAAAATCACAAGCTTAACAAAATTTCACAAAACTATACCTCTTCCTTCTTCTGTATGCAAACTCCTTCTCCACAGGAAATCATTTTCCCGCTCTGATACCACTTGATGACAAGAAAAAACCACTATAAGTAGGTTCGCCTGCAACCTCAAAATTGTGTCAAATTTGCAGATTCATAAACTTGATATTTCGATTCTCCGACCCGTGGGTTATAGGCCCATTATGCTTCCGCTGCAAAACTCTAATGTCTAACATGTGAATACATGTATCGGAAGCACATTAAACAGAACCCATGATCCCATAGTCCTGGAATCAATACATGCGGCCTTTACCAAAAGGATCAGAGCCTCATCAAACTCTATTGAAACCTTCACACAGGGCTAATATATATTCGATTCATATGCATTCAAATTATACACAGGACTCAATACAATCAATCTGCCATCGTCTGTGTCTACACTATAACATCATATAAATATTAAATTGCCATCGATCCCATAAGGATCGATGGTCAATAACCCACTGAAATCACTACATGAATTCATAACATTAAATCAATAACAACCCACACTAACACACAGAAACCTATACAACCATCCTTCGCTTATAAACCGAATCAGTTACAAACTAAGCATTATATCTAAGGCATTTCAGCCTTAGCTCAAATTCTCTTATGATTACATTACATTCGCTCGCTCCTCCCTCACACATTACAGATTTTCTATTATATATGAATTACAAAATATCATGAATCGGTTGAGATCCACAAAATCTCTCCGAATCGCTCAAAGAAAACTCTTAGTCCTCTACTCGCACACATGGCTGATCATTAATTCTTAATCGGTTACAGCTAAATTTAGAATCGGTTTCAACAATATTTGCTCCAAATTCGCATGACCGTTCGCATACCCACCTTTTCAGCTTCATATTCAAACTTAATTCAAATCTATCTGGATACCCCTACATCAGATTCCTATTTACATATGCAATCTCTGATGCATTTTTTATGATTTATTTGTTATTGTTACCGTTTTTAAAGGTCAGTTTCATTCTCTTGGTCCAGAGATTGAGTTTAATGGTTATTATTTTTAACATGAATTTTCAGGGTTTCATCATCGGAAGTCTAAAATATCATACGAAACCTTGAATGAAACGTTTGGTGAGAACCCAACTTTTCTTGCATGAGTTGTCAATGTCATTGGCGGTGCAAGTTTAGAATCTTTACACTATTCAACCAAGGATATTCTGCAGTTGATCAATACCAACTATGAGGTCAATACTAAATGGGGTGAAGAGGTAAGACTCATGGTTTATAATCAAAGAACGTCACTGTTAAGATGGGGAAATTTCTGAATTTTGTGTTTTCTTCTTCTTTTGAAGAAACTTTCAGCAAATGCCAAAATAATTATAAAAATAAATTGACTTCAACAATTTTGTTTTGTAGGTGGGATGGATGTATAGATCATGCACTAAGGATATATTGACAGGATACAAGATGCACCGCAAATGGTGGAGACGGTGGAGATCAGTGTATCTTTGTCCTTATAACCCAGCTTTCATAGGCACTGCTCCATCAAAATTGTCGGAATCTCTCAAAATCCTTACCGAGGTGATTTATTTGTTCATGGCAGTTCTGGCTTGTTGTTGTTGTCATTGAATCAATAACATGTTGCTTATTTGTAGATTTTTTTTGGGTTTTCCATATTTGCACTCCTTATGTAAAGGAGTGACCTCCTTGTTCTATTCCTATATGTTATGAGCTTTTGTTATCTTTTATGTTGACAATCCAGCAGTTAACTGACGGGAATCTCTAGAAATGTCTCCCCTGCATCTTTAAAACTTTAGAACTTCCATACCATATTTAGCTTTAGCAAGAAAAAATTTTCGCTATCCAGCACTTTTGTATCCCTGACTAATTAAACAAAGAAAAAAAAATTCACTTATCGAAAGGAATGCCAACATTTCAAGCTGCATTAAAAACATGCCAAAAAATACCCTCTAGATCTGCCATTGCTTCCGAAAATCCTTCTTCATGAACCAAAGTACACAAATCATCATAGATAAAGTTGAATGCAACATCATATTTCTTAACCATTAGAGTTGCTGCCACCTCGAGCATACCCATCACAATTTTCTGGATTATAGAAGCTTGTTGTATGCTCTGTGGCATAACTAGCAGTCTTATAGCATCAATCAATTCTTGAAATTTTAGCAGCTATTCAAGTGCCTTCAAATGCTAGATTTGCAAGATAAAATATGATTACCATAATCTAAAAATATCTGTGTGTACCAACGAAGAAGGAAAAATATCCATAATAGATATTATAGTCCCCTTAATCACAAAAAAAGAACCAGCATCTTGAGGCTTCGAATTACAATGTCTTGCATTATCAACTCCTCTGTTTTAGAGTGATAGCTAAATATGAAAGAATAATTGGCAATGACAGTATTGGAATTAATGGGCGATTTCTGATACCAAAGAAATGAGTATGTGAGGATAAAAATTTGCAGAGATAAATAATGGTGTTTGGATTTATCATAATGATCCATGCTTAGTTTCCCTCACGCTACAAAGAATTCAATGGAAAATAGCACTCAGTGTTGGAGATTTGACCACAACTAAGTGAGCCATGCTTGACTTAAGTCTGATGCTTGAACATCAAGATGTAGTCAAGAAACATGGGAGAAACAATACTAAGATTGGTACATAATTTTAATGGAGTTTTTAGAGACCAATGAATTGAGTTATGGCTCTTCACATTAAGACAAATTTCACGACATGGAAATCCATTCCTGAGCACAATATTTGTACAGTAGTGCAGTTACATGCATGTAGTGCCATACCAAGGAATTTAAGAATTCTAATGGCATATTGCAGATCATTTTTCTTAAGTCTTGTGTGCCCAACAAGAAATGGATTTATGATATTGAACAAGATATCCCGTCCCATGTAAAATTAGGCATATCAAACTACATTGATGCTGAATTATGAGCTGACAGACTACATTATTTTTTCTGTAATAGAGGAAAAACACAAGATTATAGTAGTGCACATGGGGGGGTATACAAAATTGTAGTGAGTTGTGTACTGAGCTTTGTGTGAGAGTGTGCTTTTGTGAGAGGATTATTCTACCTATACATAAGGTAATTATGAGATAATAGTGCTCTGAATGTATGAGGGTTGAGAACAATGTGACGTTTGTGTATGCTACGAACAAGGAGAGAACAATGAGCTGCTGAGTGAGTACAAGAGAGACTGTGGAACAGGAAATGCCGAGAGATGATTGAGTAGACTTTATGAGGGCTGAAATAGGAGTGTAAAGCGAGAATATAAACTTTCTGTAAGGTTTAGCAGAGCGGTTGAAAAAGGAAATACTAGATAAATCATGAGAGGATTAGATGGGCTTCAAGGCCCTATTTACATTGGTATTGGTTGTGTTCACAGGAGGAAAGATCTTTTTGGAAGTAAACCAAGGTCACAGTATGCCAACAGCCATGCAAAACCAACAATTTGCAACTACCCAGATTATTAATTCTTTCAAATTCAGTACTGAAGCTTATTATATACTTTTTACTGTTACTGTTTGTAAAGGTCAGTTTCTTTCTCTTGGTCCAGAGATTGAGTTTAATGGTTATTATTTTTAACATGAATTTTCAGGGTTTCATTATCAGAAGTATAAAATATCATACGAAACCTTGAATGAAACATTTGGTGAGAACCCAACTTTTCTTGCATCAGTTGTCAGTGCCATTGGCGGTGCAAGTTCAGAATCTTTACACTATTCAGCCAAGGATATTCTACAGTTGATTAGTACCAACTATGAGGTCAATACTAAATGGGGTGAAGAGGTAAGACTCATAGTTTCTAAGAAAAGAACGTCACTATTAAGATGGGGAAATTTCTGAATTTTGTGTTTTCTTCTTCTTTTGAAGAAACTTTCAGCAAATGCCAAAATATTTATAAAAACAAACTGACTTCAACAAATTTGTTTTGTAGGTGGGATGGATGTATGGATCATGCACTAAGGATATATTGACAGGATACAAGTTGCACCGCAAAGGGTGGAGATCGGTGTATTGTTTTCCTTACAACCCAGCTTTCATAGGCACTGCTCTATCAAAATTGTCGGATGTCTTGGAGCAACGTAAAAGATGGTCCAAAGGAATGTTAGAAGTTTTCATGAGTAAAAACTGCCCACTATTTGGCGGATATGCAAACTTGAATTTCCTGCAGAGACTTGTTTATATCCATTTTTGTTCCCGTGCTCTTTACTCTATACCACTTATGGTTTATGGACTTCTTCCCACAGTCAGATTTCTCCTTGGCAAACATTTCATTCCTAAGGTAATGTTTAGTCAATATATTTCTTATTAAAATTTTCTCACTTCAAGAAATTATAGGGGTAACTGTGTTTAAATTTCCAATGTCATGAAATTACAGGGGCAATTGTTTCACACATGAATTATTTCTATACCTATGAGAGCTAGTTTTGATAATTACATACTAAAATTGGGGATCCCATTATTGCAGCTATTAACTATGGAATTCATTCCCTTCATCCTTATCTTTGGCTGCAATTACATATTGAGCTTGGTTCAGAGAAAATGGTTAGGCATTTATAGGAGACAGTGGTGGAACAACATGTACATGTGGATGATCATCATACTCACTTCTGATGTAGTTGCAACTTTTGAGTTTTTCCTCAACCTTTTAGGACTCAAGGAAGATACATTATTGATCTCGCCAAAGTTAGTTGATGACGACAATGGCCCTACAAGTGAAAAAACAGGGGCAAACTTTATTTTTTATGTTTCTTCCACATTCATCATCCCAACAGTGTATGCTTTGTTCAACATATCAAGATTGATATACGGTTTGGTTAATTCAATACTTCACGGAGACATAATGACCAGTGAACTCTTCTGTGCGAGTTGGGTCCTGTTCAATCTATTCCTGTTTGTCCGGGGATTATTTAGAAAACAGGGAGAAGGTGGTCTCGGCCTCACTACAACTTTCTCATCATATAGAATTGTTGAAACATGTTTAATTCTTTACAATCTTTACAATGTTTTCTATTTTATGCTTTAGGAACTATTTAATGATCTCGATTATGTGCTTCTTGCTCTCCTGTTCAAAAAATTACTTTTCAAATTTTTTATTTATTTATTTATTTTTTTATTTTTTTTTTCCCGAAAAGACAAAGCACTTTATAGCAAATGTGTTAGTTGCTTTTCGTGTGGAAAATTTTTCGAAAACTTTTCAATAATTCATTTTTTTCAAAATAAAGTAATTTCTTCAACTCTCTAAGTTTTCCATGAAATTTCAAAGTAACAAATGTATTTCCTAGCATTCAATAGAAGTTGTACTATGTTTTCTGTCATGATTATCGAGTGCCATGAGATGATGTCATAGCTCTATGCATTGTAGTCCCTTCTCACTGTGTCGGATCATTTTGCATTAAAAGACTATTCTGCGACATTGTGCATGAGTCTTGGATTACCAATACCATTTTAACCTCAATCTCAATCTCAATTTCAACATATATCATTCTTCCTTCTTTCCTTTGGCCAAGAGGCATCACTCTGCGCTTTCTATCAACATCTAGAGTTTCAAGATCCAATATATTTTAAACCTCAAGTGTCACTCCACTTCCTTTCTAATACATTGATTGTGCATCTCAAGCTGGGTGGTATCTCAGTGCCAGTTTTCTGTATGCAAAAGAGCATAGTGATCATGTTTTCTCCTGAAAGCAATATCGCTCTTCTCTTCTGTTGCAAGGTCTTGTCTCGGGGCATGAATATCTCTTGTCGGGTAGACATCGAATTGCGAATCTGACAAAGTTGATAGGATTTGATATGGTGTAAAATTGTATGAAAATTTACGCACATAATAAGACAGACATCGATTTCACTACACATATCTTGCTTAGCAACTATTGGATCTCTTTAAGAATCTTACAGCGTTTCCTTTGCAACAACATTTACTAATGGTGCAATTACTAGTTATATATTTTGAATCACTATTATTATCCCTGTCAATTATTAGGTATTAGATAATGAGTTGAATCTACAATAGTTGTTCGTTGACCAAAAATAAAAAGAAAATTTGTAAGGTTAACCTTATAAAAACAAATTAATTTATTTTTTAATTATATTAATTTTCATTTTTGGAATTTTGATGGGTTGGGGGAGCTTGGGTCTTATTTCCTAATAATGTTGCTATCGCCGGATAGTTTGCAGTACCGCTTCACCTCATCCATTGCATAGGAAAAGTGTCATTTTCCATACCAGGACACAAGTTATTTACCTCACATAATGTACAATTTCGCTTCCTCTTTGTATCACGCTATCTCAAATATGAAAACAAATACGGAATAAATTTAACCTTCGATCCAGCCCTCGATAAAGATCCTAATAAATTGACAATCATACTGTAAATTCAAACCCTACTGCACTTATTTTATGGTCATAGGGGTCATAGGGCATGGAACGATATTTCAACTCGTCATTTTATGGTTTTAACACTTTAATACGATTTTTCTCACTAGTTATTTTGAATAATAAAGTATTTAATCTAATGAGATTTTTTTTTAAAGTTATTTTTTTATTTTGTTTTGTTTTGTTTTTGAAAATTTTAATTATAAAAATTTTAATTCAATATTTTTTAACTTATTTTAAAATAATTTAAATCACTAAAATTTAAAAATATAATTTCACATTTTAAAAAAATATAAAAAAATTAAGATTTATTTCAACCAACTTAGATAATAGAGAAGATTAAGCAAGAGTAAACAACTTATAATGCATAACAAATATTGTTATGTAGTTTAGGCTTTTTAACAATCAAGTATTTCTATATTAAGATATTAGTTATATTTTTTAACGATATATTTAGTGTAAGATATTGGTTGTATTGTCAATTTGGTGTCAACTTTACGTGTCAAACTTATTTTTCATTTTTTTCCGTAATTTTGTTAACTGTTTTGTTATATTGTTTGTGATATTATTGATTATTATTATAAATCATTTTTAGCTTATTGTTAGTAATGATTTTGTCACATATTATATTTAGTAAAAACATTGACTTGTAGTTGTGTGTATATTTATGTTGAAATATTATTTTTATATTTTAAATTATAGAAGTTTGTCAATAAATAAAAGGATCTTGGGAGTTCTAATTGAATAGCTCATATATCACAATAATTGCTAAGGTTTTACAAATGGGCAACAAGTTAAGCAGTTTTGAGTATCAACGGAACCTCAAAGTTAAGTGCACTTGAGCCAAAGGAGTTTTGAGATGGATGGCAAGTTAAGTGCACTTGAGCCAAAGGAGTATTGAGATGGGTGACTTGCTTGGATGCTCACTTATCATGTGCAATTCCCAAAAGTGATGATATATTATACATTATTCATTTTTCTACTTTGAATCTCACTTCTTCACCCTTGTGAGCATCCTTTCATTCAATCTACACAAAGAGGACTATTCAAAAACCTGATAAATTGATCATTTGCAACTATATTCATGGATATGGGTCTTAAATTAATGACTTACACTATTTATATAAACCCAAAAATAATATCTCATATCATTCCAAGTTAATAGTTATTTTTTACTAATGTCTATTGCAAATTAGTGAACTATATTTGGCATAGTCCACTGCACATGAGATTTTCTGGCAAAATGGACGAATTTCTATTATATCCTTATTGTTTTTTTACTTTAATTTAACAATGTTAAACTAATCCTTTTTTTAAATCTTGGAATTTGTTAGTACTTTTCAAGTTCAATAATTAAACTAAGCGGCAGAGAACACTAGCTATTATTAAAATTTATTTTAATGTGATATATGTGTGTGTGTGTGTGTGTTCCTGGAAAGGTTGTTTATAATTTTATTAATATAAAAAAAAATTATAATCCAACAAATTGAATTGAATCAATTCATTATTTTTATTACTTTTTTAATTGAGCCAACATTATGCTTTATTATTATTATTATTATTTAATCTAATGTTTTATTTAAACGTTCACTTATTTACAACCAATATAGCTCTTCCATATTGAACCAACATTAAATGTTTACACTCATTTACAAATACTACAACATCTCCCCATACTAAATTATAGAACCCCTCTCTAGCACATAAATTATATTTTTATGTTGATAGACATTTCCTTTAAGGGCTTGGGGTGGGAAAACATTTTTCGCCCCAGCCAATGGGAGAGCCTGATTTTCGTCTTCCTCCAACTAATTATAAATTTCCATCTGGACTAGACTATCAACACAACTTCCCACATTCACACGGCATCCTCCACCCACATTCGCACAACATCCTCTCATCCATCCTTCCACCCACATTCACATGACATCCCCTATGTATTGAAGTGAGCCAAGCTTCAATTTCTCTAGCACAACACGACATTGCCCTTCTGTATCTATTTTTTATCATTCCATAAGTGAGACCTCCAGTCTTCACTCACATTCGCACCCATTCCCTCTTTTTGTCTAATTCATTCCCTGGTTTTGTCTGAACTAACCCTTCAATATCGCACAACAACCCCTATATGTGAAGTGAGCCTTCAGATACAATCTCCCAAGAAATCACCTTACATTTAATATTCACTTCTAACCTACTTGTTTCTACATTAAATGGCATTGAATAGGCATGGATGGTTTTCCCATTCAATTTTGTTCATTTTTTTTGTTGCGTTTGGTGCATTTAATGTACTTCAACCGATAAATTTGACAACGTCGAAACTTAAATTTGACAGCATCAAATTTGAGGGGCATCGAACCATCCAAACGAAAGGAGTTCAAGGGTTTACTTTCGAAATACACTAGGTAATTTGTATGTGCCAAATCCTGATGCAAATATTGTTTTTAATCTTTCCAATGCGACTCCCTGCCAATAACAAGCCGACTATAGTAAGATTTGTCAAGGGTGGATTTTGGCAACCCATTTCTAGTTTGGTTGTAAAGCCTCTACCTAAAACTTGTGCATCGAGATTGTCCAATGGTGTGCCTTCCTACGTAATTATCATTTGCATTTATATTTTAGTACATAATAATCTCCACTTAATAGTGAATGCTACAAAACGAAATGACAGTGAACTACAAATTATGACCCTACAAGTAAATGCGATATAATTGTGTGTGGGTGTGTGTACACACACATACACGAAATTCCCACAAATTATACCTCATCCAGATCATGGAGTTTAAACTTATTAATGAGAGTCTGAATAGTTTTGAGTGTTTGAATATAGTTGTTCGACCCGCTCAAACTTGTAGTCCTCGAATCTCTTCTCCCCAGTAAAACTTCCAGCCTAGACCACCACTCTGATATTATTCATGTTTATAATAACACAAGTTATTATCAGGGACCTTCTAAGCATTGAGCATCTTTTCTAGATCATTTGGAACATTTACCATTTGTTTCATGGTTTTCAACAAAGGATCAATTTCCATTTTTCAAATCTATTTTCCATTTTCTCTATGAATTATCTCTCTATAGCCACCATCTTCAGACCTTTCAAAATAAATCCCTTATTCTCAAACCTAGATATCATTTATCCCCCCAATCCACACTGCATGTCGTCGGGCTTGATCATGATGAAGGTTTTATCCATAATGAATCTATGGAGAGTTCAAAAAACAAGAAAATAGTAGGTCTCTTGGCACACTCAAGGATACAATTCACACTGACACGCAATTAGAATTCTACAAAAATCGTACCTAGGAACATTCACTAGGAAAATATGATTTATTGATCCACGACTCTAACAAATGTTATGGGAACTTACAATGCAAAAAAACCTAGAGAATGGGAGTTGTCACATGTCCTTCATGCCTTGCATGTGTAAGGCATGTGGTCTATCAAAAATAAATAACAAAAACATGTCACTTTGTAGCGTGGTTGTGTTGGCTTAATAGGGGTTCCTTATCCTTCGTCTCATCTACTAGTGTTATCCTTCCTTCTCACTTCCTTCTCGTGGATCTGTGTTTAAAGTTACACTATTATGTTGTTACAGGAGTATTATCATGCATGTTATTTATGGCGTGCCATCACTTTTTTCAATCTAGAGCTAAAGGCCTCATAGAAACTCCCTTTGGGTGCATTGTCGTTTATGGGGTGCCATCATTTCTCCAATTTAGAGCTAAAAGCCTCGCAGAAACTCCCTTTGGTCAAGCATCGCTTCACACCCCTCATGGGATGGATCGCAAAAACTAACATTTTGGTGTTTCGTAGGTTAATTTATGTTGGATATGGGATCCCCTTGAAGAAAGCAAGGAGAAATACTTCGCAGATTGAGGAGCGGAGTGCACAATTAAGTCATAGGGGCTTTGGGGTTGGTCAAATCCCCTTATTATGTAATGGGAAGGGATATTTTGTGAACGTTGGTCTCCACCCATAGGTTTGGACCATGGTATTTTAAATGCTAAACCTATATAAGGAGTCTATATAGAAGTCATAGGAAGAAGGAAAGTAAGCTTAAATGATATATCTTATGAAATGCATTTGGACGTAAGATTGTTTTGAGTATGTGTTTTTGGTTAGAGAAAAGGCTCATGTAGCTATGTGCGAGGAGACCTTAAGAAGTCACTGTTGTGTGCACAAACCCCTGCAACTGAGTGTGCAGGGCCCTGCAGCTGTGTGCGTATGGTGGAACTGAATGTATGAGAAGGATTTGGCTATTAATGAAAGAATTTTTGAGAAATATCTGAGTTACATTGATGTGTTTTCTTTTTCTTACTGTTTATGAATGTTTATGATGAATAAGGGTTTTGATCTGTAATTGAATAGTGCAGTCTTGTTTATGCTTATTTACTTTGTTTAATGCATGACTAAGTAAGATCGCATAGTATGTTAGTGAGTTCAATAGATGTGTTGAACAATGCTCGTATTATTGATAGATCTGACCTGCGAAGATCTGATAAGAAGTAAAATCCATAAAACCACAATCCTTTATTCCTTTGAAGGCAAATACTTGGTTCAATCATACCCCTACATTGCGTCAGGTGAGACTTAGATCTACGCAAGCAGGTCGTTGTCGAAAGGGCCGATAATAGTGTGTTTTTTTGGGCTGTGCAGTCACTTTGAACCTGGGTCTAGGCCCCATTAATCCAACAAATGGTTCTGTTTCCAGGACTGGGATCTGACTGAGGGATAGCTAGATGTGGAATCCATTGAAGCAAGATATTGAAGATTGGGTAAGTCTGAAAGAATGTGAGTTTGGTGTGCAAGAAAACAGAAGCCTGCACATCTATATTAAATAGTGGTTACATAAGTATATCTATACAGATTAGTATGATGTCTTTTTCACGTCTTTTTCTAGTGACATGTACGAGTGGATATCAAGACTAGACACGCAAACAATTCGATTTGATAATAAGATAACTGCATGGACCCCAGATCTGATTGAGAAGCTGAAAAAGATAGATAACGAGATCACGAGAGTTGTTGATTATTGGATAGACAGTATCCTTGGAGGGTTTATCACTGAGTTCGCAATCAAGATTTTTGTGTCTTATAGTGAAGTAAAGCACAATTTCTTCAAAGGCCCTAGAGGTAAGTGTTAGCCACCTATAATATTTGATTATACCAAAAGGTGGCTAAGACTTTTTGAGCCTCCAAGGAACAAATTTTATTACTAAAAATTTTTGGCTCTTGAAGACTCCTTGAAGGCCTCATGCCTTTGTCCAAAAATCTTCATTACTATTTCCATTTTATACTCAGAAAATTCTGCTGATTCCAAGTGAAAGACTGCTGAAAGACCTTCATTTTCCCCCTTCTCAAAACTTAATTTCCTTCCCTTTTTCTCCATAGAAACTCCCTTGTTTTCATAAATCCTCTTCTTCCATTTATGAAAATCGCTTTCCCATAGTTAAAAACCCATTTTTTAACTATCCCGAAACCATCAAATTCCATTGAAACTTGTAAATATTTCATGCCTGATCCACTTTTTCCTTTGTAAAACCCAAAACCCACTTTCCCGAAGTTATTAACCAAAAACCAAAGTCACGTGTTTTAATATGAAAAATGGGTAGATTAAAAAGACCTGATCGCGCAATCGTGATCGGAGAATTCACAATGGGTTGATCGGAAAGACCAGGCCCGCAGTTTCGATTGCGATTGGCCTTTGATGTACTAAGCCCCGGGCCCTTTGCGTTCCATATATCCAAAGGCCCCGCAGGCGGGCACCTATCCTTTATATATATTTTATTTCCGCCATGATCCATTAAACCTTTGTTTATATTAAAAACTTTGGGTTTTGGTATATTATAAGGTTTTCCGTTGGTTCGTTCTAAAAACTAATCTCCATCGTTGATTGTAAGCCGATCAAACGACCAGCGCCCAATCGCATCGAGGTTTTCCATCGCATACACTTGTTTGCTCCCGCTGATCGGCCATCCCCCGATTCATTCTCCGTCGTTGATCTGACCCTCAGATCAACGGTCCGCGCTACATCGCATCGCAACTTTTCATCAGGTGCATTTATTTGTTCGCCCCGATTACCGATCCCCGATTGGTTATCCGCCGTTGATCTCCTCTCCGCCTTCCATGATCCAACGGTCCTCATTAACTCTGATCACAAGTCTTGCCCCCGCTTCAAGAACCCTTCGATTCACTCTCCGCCTTCGATCTGATCTGCAGATCAACGGCCAGCGCTTAATCGCATCGGAGTTTTCCATCGCATGCATTTATTCTTTCCCCCAATTGTTGTTCCTCCGATTCGCTCCCCGCCGTTGATCTGATCCTCAGATCCAACGGCCATCGCTTAATCGCCTCCTCCCTCCCAATCGCATTGGAGTTTCTCATCGCACCCTTTTCCTCCTCCCGCCGATTGCAATTCCCCGATTAGATCTGGACCGTCCACGTGTCCAGATCCAATGGCTGCGATTTTTTCCCCGCCTTCTAAGCAATTCAACCCAAAAAAACGCAGGATTTCTTAATCGTTTTTGTGTTTTGCAGGTGTTTTAATGGTTTTCCATTGTATAATGAAGAAAAGCCGAGGGTTGGGAAAGATTTTTCCTACGCCTTCGAGGTATTAAAAAGAACCATTCACATGTTTAAATTCAATGATTTATCAATGTTTCATGAGCATTGATAAACACGTAAAATGGCCTGTGTGGCCTTGCACATCGACAAGACACTATTTTATTCAAAAGAACAGTTAAAGAGTATAAGTTTGAAGACAAAGCACAGCAGATGAAGATTGAAGATGGATCTGGGGAATTACGGCTAAGAATGATATCAAAAGCCTAATTCCCTGGATTAAAACACATTCAAACAGAAAATCATAAGTGTTTTATTGACAGAAAGGCTTCCACCGCTTCAAATGAGGTGAATTGATTCCTCAGCTACCAAAAGAGCCACTTGTTGCCTCGAAGCATTCAAACAGAGGCTGAACTTACTACAGAATCAGATATTTTGCCTCAACGCAGCCGAGGAGTTACTGCTGCAACGAAATAAATACAGAAATATCTGCAGAGTAACTCCACACAGCACACAGAGCCTCAAAGTCAAATAAAGCTCCCACCGAGCTTTGATATTTATTGTAAAACAATTAGTACAGTAGTCCACCTGTAAACTTCTCCATCGAGCCCCTCAAAAGGCCGAGAAGTCTTGAATCTGTATTAATTTCCTTAAGAGATCTTTTGTTAGATTTCACCTCCTCATTCTTCTATAAATACCTCAGTAGAAGATGAGAGACTGTTGGTTGCAGAACTTTGAAATACATTTGAGCTCAAACTTTTGATTGTAAATAGTGTTCACTGGCCCTTGGAGCTCTTCTTGTGACAGATTAGTTAGGTTGAATAGTGAAGATGATTGCTGAACTAAAACATTGGACTTGAAGACTGTAACTGGTTTGACATCAATATAAAATTTGTTTCTTGGGATCCTGGTCTATATCATCGGTGAAGTGCACCTCTCTTTGTTATCGTTTTCCTTCTATGTATGTCATATTGTTCACTATTTCCCTTATAAAGAACAACACGCATAGCGTTAGGACCTACTGTATATCAGTAACCTTCTCTGACTGAAAATCTTTATCTTAATGTTTTCCTCCAAATTGTTTATTTAAGAATGATTTAATACAGTTAAGCAGTTAGGAATTTTGGAGTTCCCTCGTCCTACTGTTTGCCTTAAACATTGTTCTTGAAAGTTATTTTCCTTATTGTGCTTATTAAAGATGACTATGGAAGATATGGTGTGCCCTAGTCCTAGTTTTTTCTCCAAAAGCAGATTCTGAAAGTTTCCCTCGGTGTTGACTGAAAGCAGACTAGGTTTAAAAGTACTTTATATGATCTTAAGTTGCATTTTGTTCCCCTTATATGTTTTTATACTTTCTGAAGGTAATTATGTGGATTACGGGATTGTTTGTCAATTAAGCTGCTTTAATACAACTTGCCCAAGAAGTCAATTGTTAGCCCTGCACTTGGTTGGTTTTAAACAGTTACTTAAAAGGCTTCTCTTGTTTGGACTGACTATGAATCCCTTGTGAAATTATTATCATTTTCCACCCCTTCAACACTTTATTGTTTCCATCCCATCACTCTAAATCTCAATAATCTTGTGATATAGATGAATTGCCCCTTGGATCACTCTTGATGTTGTTGTTCAATTAAAGTCCAGATATGACTCCATAGCCCAATGGACTAAAAACTAGCGTTATATATATCTTTTAGCCAAAGCTATTATATTTGCTTGTAACTTCTCACCTTTGAAACTCTTTGCATTCAGGACTTTACGCCTCAAACAGTAATCATGCTCAACCATCCAAAAAACAAAACAAACCCTTGGCCTTCATAACTAGCCTAATATCATAACCCCAAACTTCAAATACAAATCCATCTTTGTACATATTGGAGAGATCCCTCTCCAGATTCAGGAGGGCTAGATCCTAGAATCCCAAAGTTGGTTGAAACGATGTTGTTTCTGTAATTGGACTCTGCCAATCTTGCTAATAAATTACAGACAATTACGGATCCCCAACATTTTTGTGACTTCCATTTGAGAATACTTCCCCTAAAACATGACAGAGTTAAGCATGACCTTTTCAAGCACTACCAAAAGAATGGTAATCATGATAAAACTTGTTTGAATCAGTGACAAACTAGGTAAGCCCTAGGATTCTCTCAAGACTTTATCCAACCTTGAAAAATCAGTTGTCTTAGCCATAAGAGTAGACTGTCTTTGTCTCATAACCGTAGCTAAGTTTTGAAACAAAGTTAGCATATTCTTAGAAACCACACAACTGAGAAATAACTTAGAAAACAAAAAATATTTCAGATTGGTATCCGAAAAACATGGTGGTGGACCATAAAACCTTTTACCTCCTTAGGAGCTAAAAACTTCCACTTGGCGACTCCACAATCCTTAGCAGACCTTAACACTCCACTGGGAAGAACCCACATCATTATAACATCATTCAAACTCAGTTAGAGGACTATAGGATTGAAATTTAGGTAAACAAGTTAGTTAACCATTCAAAGACTCTCATATCTGGTTGAACTTGTCTTGTTTATTTGGGTCTAAAAAACACAACATAATGGCTCGTAGAAAGATTCACACTAGAGCCCATCCTGACCCTAATCCACCTGAGATAGTTGATAACCCAGAAAGTATCCTTTGGAAGTCTCCTAGGATTAAATTATCAATTATTTTTAGATCACCCTTGAGAGCTAATTCAGTCCCCTGAAAATCTTTCAGCTCTACAACAATCACAAGCTGACTTAGTAAATCCATTTAGAACTAGGTCATTTGATGATATAATTCAGCTAGATTCTGAGTCTTCACTTTCATCCCCGGAGACAAGTGAACATCCTGGTAGTAGAGAAACAACACCACCTGATCTACACTTCCGTTGAATTTAGGTGTCTCTCATCCAAGATCAGCTCAGCAATCTGTTGCTGATCCATCCACATCTACTCATCCTTCATCCACTGTTCGAACCACTCCACTTCAGCCCACCTTCCCTTTTGTCAACCCACCTGTGAATCCACCTCCACCCCCTATCATGGCTGCATGGTATGCTCCCCTAGTCCTTCCTGCACCATTAGTCAAACTTCCACAGGACTATCAGTCCAAAATTCCATTATATGATGCTAGCAATGCTACAACTGCATCACAACATGTGGATAATATGAATGACTACTTTGACAGAAATGAAATTGATGATGATCTTGTCAAGCTTAGATTATTTTCTCAAAGCTTAGGGGGAGAAGTAAGAAAATGGTTTAAAAGCTTAGCCCCCCATAGTATAAACTATCTCCCAGGCTTCCATAAAACTTTCTTAAACAAATGGGAAGTGAAGAAGAATCCTCTCCAAGTCCTTTCTGATTATAAGAACCTCCATAGAAACCCTGGGGAAAGTGTCCAAGCTTATTGCACTAGGTTTAATAGTGTGTATAATGCACTTTCCCCAGAACTAAAACCCCCACAAGGCTCAGCTTTAAACAAGTTTCCTGAAGGGTTTGACTCTGACATGACTTATTCGCTAAGAGAGAGAGAGATTTTGCAACTGTTGAAGATATGGAAAGAGGTGCCCTTTCTGTGGAAGTCAACTTAATGGAGAAGAGAGCAAGGATGAAAGCTGAAAAGAGAGTATCTTTTAGAGAGGAATCTACACCTTCTACTTCCAACTCAAAAATGGAGAAAATGATGGAGGAGATGATGAAAGAGATGAGCATAATTAAGGGAGCACAAGCAAGTCAAAATCAAAATGCTCCTCAAAATAGAAACCAGAACCAGAATCAGAATGCTAGAAGAAACCAACTTCCAAACAGACTTAGGGAAGATGATCAGCAGATCACTCCTCCCTTTCATCAAAATTATGTAAGTGAGGTTGAGGAAACAGATGAAATAACAGAGGAGGAGATCAACATGTTTGGGGTAGAGCATGATGACTTTGAAGTTCATTATGATAAAAAACAGGGTCTTTATACACCTTATGATGACAAAAGAGATGATAATGAAAATTATTATCAAGACATGGAAAATGTCATCATAGAACCTCAAAGGGAATATGACCTTAGAAGCAAAACCAGTCAACAGCCCTCCAACACCTTAACCTCTGACAAATCTTCACAAAACAGCACTACAAACAAACCTAAAGCTATCAAACAAAAGGATAAGATAGTGGTTGTAAATTCTGATAAGGGAAAAGAGAAAGGTACTCAAAACAAAGAAAAACAGATTGCAGACCTTAGTAGTACTGAAACTTCAGCTAGTACTCCTGTGATTTTTTTTTTATCAAGTGTAAATAAAACAAATCAACAAGCTGATATTGTTGGTAGAGTGGTAGCTAATAAGGCTGAAACTAGCACTTCAAAGAACCATTTTCCCTTCAGCCTTGAACAAGAAATTTCCAAGATTAAAATCTCCGTTCCCTTGACTGAGTTAGCTACGCAACATGTGTATAGAACCCAAATTTTGAAGGCTTTAAATATAGAGGAAAATGGAGATACAGTCAATCTTAGTGATGACCAGCCAGAGCTTATTTTCGGTCCAAAGATTGAAGGTAGATACCAAGAGGGACATGTCCCTCCTTTCTACGTGAGTTTAAACATTCATGAAAAAATTTTGCACAACGCTATGCATGATTATGGGGCTTCTCATAATTTAATTCCTAAAGCTGTGATGGAGAGCCTTGGTCTTGAAATCACCAGACCATACAAAGACCTATACTCCTTTGATTCCAGCAGAGTAAAATGTTTAGGATTAGTCAAAGACCTCTATGTTAACTTAGCCCAGATTCCAGCCAAATGCTTACTCATGGATATTGTCATGGCTGATGTGCCCCCAAAGTATGGAATGTTGTTATTTAGATCTTGGGGGGCTAAGTTACAGGGGACTATGCAGATGGACATGACCTATGCGACTATCCCTGTTTTCAATCAAACCAAAAGACTTTACAGGGAGTCTCATATGCAATTCACAGTTACAAGTCAATACAGACCACAAAACTCACCCCTTTATTCTGTGAATACAGGCCTTGATTCTTTTATCCTTTTTAATGAAGAAACTTCAGATGAACAAGTAACTTTAACATAATTAATGGCCGATAGAGAGGGGGAGGTAAATACCACGGAACTGTCGAAACAGTTTGCTGAACCTTTAAACAACAACAAACCAAATGTGTGTCTTGAACTACAAGTCATGTGTCCCTTGCTTCTAAACATTGAGAGTCGGGAAAGTATTCCCCAAGTAACTGAAAATCAGGGGGAATCAAAACATCTACAACTAAGTGCAGACATTCAACAACAATCAGAAAGCACGTTAGTTAAAGAGGACATTCACCAAACAAATGAAACTGAAAACAGTCCTCTATGGAGTATGCATTTTGATGGGTCGTGCACTAGAAATAACGCTGGTGCAGGTGTCTGGATTCGTAACACTGTAAGCAACCACACCGAATGCATTTCTTGTAAGTTAAACTTCCAGTGTTCAAACAAAGTAGCAGAATACGAGTCCCTTCTCTTAGGTTTTCATTTGTTGAAAAATTTAGGAGCCAAGAGAATTAAAATTCACGGGGATTCAGAATTAATCATAAGGCAAGTCAGTGGGGAGTATAATGCTCATCACCCCAGACTTAGGGCCTATCGGACTGATGTTGTGGATCTTTTAGAATCTTTCGATGAGTCCCAATTAATTTTTGTCCCGAGAAAGGAAAATATTACAGCCCATAATCTAGCCTCTGCCGCTAGAACATGTATAACGCCATATGACGACACAACTCAGATTAAATTCAAACCAGCCATGCCTAATAACGAAAAATATTGGTAGGTGTTTGAAAACGACAAACAAATAGAAGACTTCATGCAATTCAGAAATGAATTAGAATTACACAGTTCGGACTCAGATCATGGATACAGACTGCAGTGAAGAAAATTTTCTTGATAAGGAAGAAATGTCCCCTGAACTTGCTAATATAAACCTGTTATCTGGCAAACTTGTAGGTGAAACAGAAACGAATGCAGAGTCTGAAACAAAGGAGTTAGAAACTCTGCACTCCAAAGATGAAAGTTTGCCTAAGGGTTTGACCCCTTTAGAAGATTTGTTTGATTTTAACGATGTGGCAAAAAAGCCAAAACTAGAACCTGTAGAGACTGAAGTGGAAGGGTGTAATATAGGCAGTGAGGAAAAACCGAAGATGATTAAACTGTCTAAGACTTTACCAGCTTACATTAGACTCAAATATATAGAGTTGTTTAAAGAGTTTTCTGATGTTTTTGCGTGGAGTTACGAAGATATTAAATCCTATGACACTGAAATAATACAGCACAAAATTCCCCTCAAGGAAAATTAAAAACCATTCAAACAGAAACTACGCAGAATAAACCCTGTCCAATTGTCGTTGGTTCAGAAGGAGATCATGAAAATGTATGATGCTGGTATTATTGTCCCTGTTAGATATTCTGAATGGGTATCTAATCTGGTGTCTGTTAGGAAGAAAACTGGAGAAATCAGGCTTTGTATAGACTTTAGAGACTTAAACAAAGATTCATTAAAAGACAACTACCCTTTACCCAAGATGGATCACATTTTACAAAGGGTGGTAGGGTCTAAAATAATTTCTTTGTTGGATGGCTATTCAGGGTACAATCAGATCTTAGTTTACCCTGCTGATCAATTAAAGACAGCCTTTACTACACCCTGGGGCACTTTCATGTATGTGAAAATTCCCATTGGTCTAATGAATGCTGGAGCAACCTTTCAAAGAGCCATGGACATAGCATTCTCGGAGGAACTAGGCTTCTTCATCATTATCTATCTAGATGATGTTACTGCGTTTTCAAAAACAGATGAAGAGCACTTAGAACATCTAAGAAAGGTTTTCGAGAAGTGCAGAAAGTTTGGGATATATTTAAACCCTAAGAAGACACTATTTGGTCTCCAAGAAGGTAAACTTCTTGGGCACATTATTTCAGAGGAGGGTATAAAGATAGATCCAAAGAGGATTGAGGCCATATTGCAAATCTCTCATCCTCGAAACATCAAAGAGTTGCAATCTTTCATTGGAAAGATCAACTTTTTAAGAAGGTTCATCCCAAATTTGGCTGAGCTCCTCAGGAATATCACAAACATGTTAAAGAAGGAGCAAGGGGTAAAATGGACCTTGGAAGCAAAGAAGTCTTTTGAGCTGGTGAAACAAGCGTTAACCAAAACACCAATTCTAATAATCCTAATTTTTCAAAATATTTTTATATATTTTCGTTTGCATCAGAGCATACCATAGATGCTATCCTTTTACAGAAAAATCCACAAGGACAAGAGCAGCCTATTGCATTCTTTAGCAAGGCATTGAGGGATTCCCCTTTGAAGTATAACATTATGGAGAAGCAAGCTTTTTCTTTGGTTAAAGCTTTGAAAGACTTCAGAGTGTACATCCTTCATTCACACGTTATTGCCTTTGTCCCAAATTCAATTGTTAAAGACATTCTAACTCAGGACCCAAATGGTAAGAGAGGTAAGTGGATTGATATTATTCTTGAATATGATTTAGAGATAAAACCTACTAAACTCATCAAAGGCCAAGGTCTAGCTAGATTAATGGTTGAATCAAATTTTGAAGTTCTTGATATTAATATGATTAATGCTTTAGATGACCAAGAATAATTCTCAACTCCTATAGTTGAAGATCATTTTATGAAGTCTCATTGGTATGCTGATATTGTTTATGTTTTGCTTAAACTGAATACACCTCCCGGTTTAACAAAAACAAAGGCAAGATTCCTGAAATTGAAAGTTGTAAACTATTGCATTATAGATAAATGTCTTTATTGGAAAAATGCAAGTGATCTATTGCTTAAATTTTTGCCTGATTTTGATGCAGAGAAGGTTAAGCATGAATTCCATGAAGGAGAGTGTGGAGGTCATTTGTACTGGAAGACAACAGCCAACAAAATTTTGAGGGCTGGTTTCTATTGGCCCACTCTTTTTCCTGATATACATAAGATGATCATTGCCTGTCATAAGTGCCAACTCTTTGAAGGAAAAAGAAAATTGTTACCCCTGCCTCTGCATCCCATCACTGTTGAAGCCCCTTTTCAACAGTGGGGACTTGACTTCATAGGAGAAATCCATCCTCCATCTTCTTCCCAGCATAGATGGATTCTCACAGCCACAGACTATTTCACTAAGTGGATAGAAGCCATACCTTGTAGGCAAGACAATGACTCTGTTATTATAAAATTCATTGAGACTAATATTCTCTCCAGATTTGGCTGTCCTACCAAGATCATCACTGATAATGCAACAGCATTTGGATCAAAGAAGATGGTTGAGTTCTATCACATAAATCAGATAACAGTGGGGCATTCCACAGCCTATTACCCCCAAGGTAATGGACTTGCAGAATTCTCAAACAAAAGCTTAGTGAACATAATCAAGAAACTGTTGGAGGAAAACAAGAATTCTTGGCACACAAAGTTGATTCATGCACTTTGGACTGACAGATTGACTTTGAAGAAATCCATTGGTATGTAACATTTCCAGCTTGTGTATGGTACTGATGCAATTTTTCCAAACACCCTTGGTGTACCAGTGATTAAGTTAATTCAAGAGCTGCAAACTGAAGAAAATGACATGATCAGAAGAATAAATCAGACCATTCATCTTCAGCAAACCAGAGAGGAAGTATATAACAAAGAATTGCAGAAACAGGAGAGCATTAAAAAGCTTTTTGACAGAAGAACAAACGCCGGCAATTTCAAGATTGGGGACAAAGTTTTAAAATGGGACTCAAGAAGGTAAGACAAGGGCAAGCATGGAAAGTTTGACAACTTATTGCTTGGCCCTTACTCTATTCATTCAGCTGTTGGTAACAATGCATTTTTCTTACAGGAGTTGGATGGAGCAGAATTGTTTGGGGGTCATGTCAATGGCACGATGCTTAAGCATTACTTCTCTTGATCAAATGCTATGTTTGGAAGCCTTTTTATCTTTTTTCCATTATAAATATCTCATCCACCATTGCATTCAAAGTTAGAAAAATCAAAAATACAAAAACAATAAAAAAAAAAGAGGGCAGATTGACAAAACAAGAAAGGTATAGCCCCATACCAAAAAAGAGAAACAAAATCTGAAAGTGTGCAAGCTCAAATCCCACTCCTGAAAAACACGCTTCTAGTTAGTCGAACTGCCTAATCTTGACTAATTAGTTTTAAATTTTCTATTGATAGGGTAGTGAATGTGATTTTCCAAACTGTTTAATCTTGGCTTATCAGTAGATAGTTTAGGATAGAAATTAAAGGTTCAAACATGTTCAAAATCTGAACCTAAGGTTTCAAAAGAAAAATGACTCAAATCTGCTTCAAATTCTGAGTCAAGAGATGTAAAAATCTGATTCTAATCAGCTTAAAATATGAACCAGTCCAACAAAGAAAGAACAGCTCAAACCAAAGTCAAAACAGAGCTGTAAAAAAGATGAAGGCAGTGCTTTGAATTTTCAGATCTTAAGCCTTCCATTTTTTATTTAATTTTCTGCAAAATAATGTCTATGTGCAGCTTGTTTGTTATGCCATAGACCAGCATCAAGTTATATTGTTCAATCCTGACTTGAATGCTTTTGAATTTCTATTTTAGAAATTAGAGAATGAAAATCTGTTGGACAGTTTAATCCCAGCAGATGGTAGATTAGGTAGAGAATCATCTGAACTCAATTGTTTAATCTAATTTGTGGGAGAAATAAAGAGTAGAAATAGATTATATTTCCTGCTTTCAAAAGAATAAAATGTTGTGAATAGAGTTTGCCAATCCAAGTGCACTCAAATGAAGAAAAAATGCTAGATCAGTAGGATTGGGTAGGTAGAAAGTGTGTATTGATGAAGGACCATTGTTTTCATAGCTGCTAATATGTTTTCAAAGAAGATCATCCCAGCAAAGAAAGGGCAGCCCAATGGATCAGGAACAGGCTAGCCTCCCAGAGAACAAAAAATGAGGCAACTGATCAGCCTCCCAGAGAATGCAAGTTTGAAGTTCTTGATGCCTTCAAGAAGGCATCATCCCCAAGTGGAGCCACTGTTAGCCACCTATAATATTTTATTATACCAAAAGGTGGCTAAGACTTTTTGAGCCTCCAAGGAACAAATTTTATTACTAAAAATTGTTGGCTCTTGAAGACTCCTTGAAGGCCTCATGCCTTTGTCCAAAAATCTTCATTACTATTTCCATTTTATACTCAGAAAATTCTGCTGGTTCTAAGTGAAAGACTGCTGAAAGACATTCATTTTCCCCCTTCTCAAACCTTCATTTCCTCCCCTTTTTCTCCATATAAACTCCCTTGTTTTCATAAATCCTCTTCTTCCATTTATGAAAATCACTTTCCCATAGTTAAAAACCCATTTTTTAACTATCCCGAAACCATCAAATTCCATTGAAACTTGTAAATATTTCATGCCTAATCCGCTTTTTCCTTTGTAAAACCCAAAACCCACTTTCCCGAAGTTATTAACAAAAAACCAAAGTCACGTGTTTTAATATGAAAAATGGGTAGATTAAAAATACCCGATCGCGCAATCGCGATCAGAGAATTCACAATGGGTTGATCGGAAAGACCAGGCCCGCAGTTCCGATTGCGATTGGCCTTTGATGTACTAAGCCCCGGGCCCTTTGCGTTCCATATATCCAAAGGCCCCGCAAGCGGGTGCCTATCCTTTATATATATTTTATTTCCGCCCCGATCCATTAAACCTTTGTTTATATTAAAAACTTTGGGTTTTGGTATATTATAAGGTTTTCTGTCGGTTCATTCTAAAAACTAATCTCCACCGTTGATTGTAAGCCGATCAAACGACCAGCGCCCAATCGCATCGGGGTTTTCCATCGCATACACTTGTTTTCTCCCGCCGATCGGCCATCCCCCAATTCATTCTCCGCTATTGATCTGACCCTCAGATCAACGGTCCGCGCTACATTGCATCGCAACTTTTCATCGAGTGCGTTTATTTGTTCGCCCCGATTGGTTATCTATCGTTGATCTCCTCTCCGCCTTCCATGATCCAACGGTCCTCATTAACTCCGATCACAAGTCTTCCCCTGCTTCAAAAACCCTCTGATTCACTCTCCGCCGTCGATATGATCTGCAGATCGATGGCCAGCACTTAATCGCATTGGAGTTTTCCATCGCATGCATTTATTCTTTCCCCCGATTTTTGTTCCTCTGATTCGCTCCCCGTCGTTGATCTGATCCTCGGATCCAACGGCCATCGCTTAATCGCCTCCTCCCTCCCAATCGCGCAATCACATCGGAGTTTCTCATCGCACCCTTTTCCTCCTCCCGCTGATTGCGATTCCCCGATTAGATCTGGACCGTCCACGTGTCCAGATCCAACGGCTGCGATTTTTCCCCCCCTTCTAAGCAGTTTAACCCAAAAAACGCAGGATTTCTTAATCGTTTTTGTGTTTTGCAGGTGTTTTAATGGTTTTCCATTGTATAATGAAGAAAAGCCGAGGGTTGGGAAAGACGTTTCCTGCGCCTTCGAGCTATTAAAAAGAACCATTCACAGGTTTAAATTCAATGATTTATCAATGTTTCATGAGCATTGATAAACACGTAAAATGGCCTGTGTGGCCCTACACATCGACAGGACACTGTTTTATTCAAAAGAACAGTTAAAGAGTATAAGTTTGAAGACAAAGCACAGCAGATGAAGATTGAAGATGGATCTGGGGAATTACGGCTAAGAATGATTATCAAAAGCCTAATTCCCTTGATTAAAACACAGTCAAACAGAAAATCATAAGTGTTTTACTGACAGAAAGGCTTCCACCGCTTCAAATGAGGTGAATTGATTCCTTAGCTACCAAAAGAGCCACTTGTTGCCTCGAAGCATTCAAACAGAGGCTG
Source organism: Pinus albicaulis (assembly GCA_034641835.2). Classification (NCBI taxonomy): domain Eukaryota; kingdom Viridiplantae; phylum Streptophyta; class Pinopsida; order Pinales; family Pinaceae; genus Pinus; species Pinus albicaulis. The sequence goes on from CM076575.1 coordinate 1,320,041,113, forward strand.
AACTTACTACAGAATCAGATATTTTGCCTCAACGCAGCCGAGGAGTTACTGCTGCAACGAAATAAATACAGAAATATCTGCAGAGTAACTCCACACAGCACACAGAGCCTCAAAGTCAAATAAAGCTCCCACCGAGCTTTGATATTTATTGTAAAACAGTTAGTACAGTAGTCCACCTGTAAACTTCTCCATCGAGCCCCTCAAAAGGCCGAGAAGTCTTGAATCTGTATTAATTTCCTTAAGAGATCTTTTGTTAGATTTCACCTCCTCATTCTTCTATAAATACCTCAGTAGAAGATGAGAGACTGTTGGTTGCAGAACTTTGAAATACATTTAAGCTCAAACTTCTGATTGTAAATAGTATTCACTGGCCCTTGGAGCTCTACTTGTGATAGATTAGTTAGGTTGAATAGTGAAGATGATTTTTGAACTGAAACATTGGGCTTGAAGACTATAACTGGTTTGATATCAATATAAAAGTTGTTTCTTGGGATCCTGGTCTATATCATCGGTGAAGTGCACCTCTCTTTGTTATCATTTTCCTTCTATGTATGTCATATTCTTCACTATTTCCCTTATAAAGAACAGCATGCATAGAGTTAGGACCTACTATATATCAGTAACCTTCTCTGACTGAAAATATTTATCTTAATTTTTTCCTCCAAATTGTTTATTTAAGAATGATTTAATACAGTTAAGCAGTTAGGAATGTTGGAGTTCCCTCGTCCTAATGTTTACCTTAAACATTGTTATTAAAAATTTATTTTCCTTATTGTGCTTATTAAAGATGACTATGGAAGATACGGTGTGCCCTGGTCCTAGTTTTTTCTCCAAAAGTAGATTCTGAAAGTTTCCCTCGGTGTTAACTGAAATCAGACTAGGTTTAAAAGTACTTTATCTAATCTTAAGTTGCATTTTGTTCCCCTTATATGTTTTCATACTTTCTGAAGGTAATTATGTGGATTACTGGATTGTTTGTCAATTAAGCTGCTTTAATACAACTTGCCCAAGAAGTCAATGGTTAGCCCTACACTTGGTTGGTTTTAAACAGTTACTTAAGAGGCTTTTCTTGTTTGGACTGACTATAAATCCCTTGTGAAATTATTATCAGTTTCCACCCCTTCAACACTTTATTGTTTCCATCCCATCACTCTATCTCAAATAATCTTGTGGTATAGATGACTTTCCCCTTGGATCACTCTTGATGTTGTTGTTCAATTAAAGTCTAGATATGACTCCATAGCCCAATGGACTAAAAACCAGCGTTATATCTATCTTTTAGCCAAAGATGTTCTATTTTCTTGAAACTTCTCACCTTTGAAACTCTTTGCATTCAGGACTTTACGCTCAAAAAGTAATCATGCTCAACCATCCAAAAAATAAAACAAACCCTTGGCCTTCATAACTAGCCTAATATCATAACCCCAAACTTCAAAGACAAATCCATCTTTGTACATATTGGAGAGATCCCTCTCCAGATTCAGGAGGGCTAGATCCTAGAATCCCAAAGTTGGTTGAAACGATGTTGTTTTTGTAATTGGACTCTGCCAATCTTGCTAATAAATTACAGATCCCCAACAGTAAGTACCTGAATTCACTTAAGTTCTGGATTAGAATGTTATTATGTGAAAAGAGTATACTACGGATGCACTAAGATTGATATTTGAAGAATGAGAACATGGTGCTATGCGAAGCGACAAAAGGTTTAGGACCATTTGGGTAACATACATTGAAAAGGAATATAGTCCGTTGTTTGGGTCTAGAGAAAAATAAAGCAAACTATTTACTCTTAGAAGTCTTAGATGTAAAATTCAGCAAAGCACTACAGAGATTCCCCAAACTTCCACCCTCTTCGTCACTCCATCCCGTTATGTTCCTCCACCTCCACCTCCACCTCCTATATTCCCCATGGCCCAACCCTAGAAGATGCATGTGTTCAAGGGAATAGATGATCCTGAATAGTTTTGGTTTGTGATAGAAGTGATATGGAGTTCGCAAAATGTTACATATGAAAAAATGAAGAAAGCATTGTTGGTTACCACGCTGCAAGATAGAGCATTGTCTTGGTACATTAAATATGTTATGACAAATTAAAATGATTCTTTGACTGAGACAAAGACCACGCTAAATGTTGAATTCAAGAAACCAAAGTCCCAGTCCCAATGTATCACAGAGATCAAGGAAATTAAGTAGTTGGCTACTGAGACAGTATGGGAGGTAGATCAACGATTTAAGACATTGTTGATCCAAATTAGTTTCATATCCAGGATGAACAACATCAAGAATGGTTCATTGTTGCGATGTTGCCTCATCTCATATTTCCATTGTCACAACAGAATATTGCTACTCAAGCTGAAACGTTGGAGATAGTGATTACGTTGGAGGCTTCGCCAATAGTCGATACAAGCATAGGGTTGCAACAGATTCAAACTCAGTTGGCGAGCTTGCATATGGAGCTCCAGGGTCTAAATAAGGGAAAGGAGGTTTGATCTGATATAAGGTCATAATTCTGGTGTATCAAGTGCAAAGAAGAGGGTCACTATAAATAGCAATGCCCTATTTATAGAGAATATTTGAATGTAGGGATGTCGAGTCCATTGAAGCTTGGATCGAGCACAGGGCCAAGTGTAGGGCCCCATGTATGGTGTAGCTTATGCAAAGTTGCAAGCTAGCATTCCATGGACTATTTTCACCTATTGCAAAAATTTATCAGATCACTGAAGCAATTGTTCTACAATATCTGCGTTTTGGTGGGACATGATGAGCAACATTGTAAAAGCTATGATATGATGATGCAGAACAATCCTGGGGCATATCGAATGCAAGTAGAAGAGGTGAAGCTTCGGCTTCTCTGACTATGTGAGGAGGTTTCCTAGGACGAGGGCATGGCCAAGGATGAGGTGATGGTCGTGGACGAGGGAAGGCCATATGTTACAACTATGGATAGCTAGGACATTTTTCAAGGGATTCTCATAATCCTACTGCAACTTCCTCTAAGTATTGTCAAGAATTTGGTCATGAAATCAAAGAATGTTGATCCAGGTGGATATTGGTGGCCAACCACCTATTCCACTTGGGGCCCTGCCATTGTTTCTTTCAATTTTTTAGATTCCTTAATTATAGCACATTTTACTATTTTTAGCAGTTTTTCGGATCTTGAACTTCCGTAGCCGTTTTGAGGCCCTGAACGACATTTTTTGGGAAAATTGGGAGCAACATGGAAGTTCCTTGGATGTTTCTCACATCAAAATTTGTGTTCCTCAGGTAGATATTTCTAACGAGGTATTTTGCACGTCAAATGGAGATCGTATGCCAAAGTTACGTCCCCAAGAATTTTATGTACCAATTTACCCAAACGAGGCCCATATTTTTGGGGCTTCATCTCCTAGGGTTAGTTTTTTGGATGTTTAGGGTTTTCCATTATTTCTCAATAATAAATATTCCTTCTAGCTCATTATTCCACCATTCCTTGGTCTGCACCCAATTTTCAATGTGGACCACCTTCAGCCCTACTTCCCAACTCTATTGGACACCTCCGACATTGCAAAACAACTCACACCAACAGAGTTAAACCCAGACTGCATGGAACATGACACCACAATTCATATCATGGACATGCAAATCAAGAACACTCGCCAACAAAATATCCAACTATATTGGGTTGTCAAAGCTGGCCAACTCCTGCACCAAGGCAAGCAGTTCACTAAGGACCAAGTTCAGCAGAAGTTTCCTCGTCTCATGGAGGAACTCAATGCAATGGGGACCATTGATTCCTAAGGGGGGAGGAATGATCCAGGTGGATATTGGTGACCAACCACCTATTCCATTTGGGGCCCCACCATTGTTTCTTTTAGTTTTTTAGTTTCCTTAATTGTAGCACAATTTACTATTTTTAGCATATTTTCAGGTCCTAAACTTCTAGAGCCGTTTTGAGGCCCTAAACGAATTTTTTTGGGAAAATTGGGAGCAACAAAAGAGCTCTTAATGTCCCTCATATCAAAATTTGTAGTTCTTGGATAGATCTTTCTAACAAGGTATTTTGTGCGTCAAATGGAGATCTTATGCCAAATTTATGTTGAAAATGCAACAAGATGATGGAGCTTAGTGAAATGAAGTCGCCTTCACTAAGTGGGCCCGCAGGCTATTTTTGGCGCAAAGTCTATTTTTAGACTATGTCTATTTTTAGACATATGGAGCATGGTCTAGGAGTTGCAGTATGCTATTCTTGGATGATTGGTCGAGTTGGTAAAAATAGATGGACCTCTATTTTTAGACATGTTGTGTCGGGGGCTCACTAGACCGCTCGGTTTAAAATAGGTTTACCAAATATTATTAGCCCTTAATAATATTTGGACTCTAAATCCTAAGAGTCTTCTACAAAGACTTGGGCTGGAGCTACGGATGTGGCACATGCATCTGACAGAAGGAATTACGCTATTCCTTGGGGTTTGGTGAGCTCATGCATGGTTGACTTCAGTGGCAGAGTTTGGTGGAGTTGATGAGACAGTTGGTGGAGTTGTGTTCGGTTTAACTTAGTTGAACTAGTTGTGATGAGTTTAACTAGCTAATCAACTAGTAATGAGTGGAGTGAATTAAATATTATTTAATTCACTAATTATTAACTCATTATTCAACTCAAGAACACATCAGTTCACTACAGTGCATGGACAGTTCAGTGGAGACCAGTGAAAGAGGTAGATGAAAGGGTTGAGATAGCTATCAATTGTGACATTAGTTGTGCATGAGATTTGCACCACACTTGGATGAAATTTCCCATGAGGATTGCGCTGTCAAGCCAAGGATATTTGAACCTTGGATCTCTCATTAGACCAGCCTTGATTGCGCAATAGAGGCAGGCAATTAGTGGGTGATTTTTGAACCTGTGACTTGTTCAAAACTGAGCTAGTTTGTGTGTAACTTTATGAGATAGTACTGAGTACTTGTGAGGAGTATTGTGCTATGTATTGTTACATGTTCTCTCCATATAATATACAAAATAGCTGAGGGTTTTTCAGCTATAAGCTTTCCCCATTACATATTGTGATTATGTGCGCATGCGACTGTTTCTATTTCCGCAAATTGATGATTGATTGTAGAAGAGATTATGTGTTGCATATGAATTCGAATTAGTATGTGATCAGGATAATCTCGGTGGATAAATCTTCATTATTCAGCAAATTTCTACAAGTTACGTCCCCTAGAAGTTGATGTACCAATTTACCCAAACGGGGCCCATAGTTTTGGTGCTTCATCTCCTATGGTTAGGTTTTTCGATGTTTAGGGTTTTTAATTGTTTCTAAATAATAAATAGGCCCTCGAGCCTCATTGTAACACAATTCACAGGCATGTAGCCACCACATCTCTTCTTAGAGATAAGCTACCAACAACCTAGGTATTTTATTTCCATTATGTTTGTAAACAAATTTCGGTTCTTTGATATTAATGAAATGAATTTTTATTTCCACCGCATCTTTGTATTTATGGATATATGTGTATTGTGTTGCGTTCCTGCATAAATTCGGATCAAATGTCCCATTTTTTTAACTAAAATGCAAGATAAGCGCAACCAATATCCATCTCAGAATATACAAATGATGAGGGCTATACCGCGCCAGGCAGATCCAAGCGTTGACATAGTAATGCACAGTGGTGTGAATACCAAAGGAGACCGTGCTGAAGGGAAAAATATTGTGATGAATACCTGGGTAAGGAAAATGGAGGATAAGAATGTTGGATTTAATTTATAGCGTGAGAAAGAGACATTCGTGGAAGCAAGAAAGACATTTATGACTCCTAAAGCTTCACCACCTTCCACGCAGAGACATATGTTTACACTGGAGAATAAGCCTAAGGATAATTCCAAATCAAAAGAATCTGATCAGTCTATATTGGCGTCTTTCTTACAAACATGTATGAAATTAGTAAGGGACAATAAGGTTGTATAAGGGTTGTAGGAGCTGATAGATAACTGCAACGGAAAGGAAACACTGCAACTGGAATAATGTGCAGTAAATAAAGTGTACAAGAACAAGAAGAGAACCGGTTGGGAGATGCGGTTGACTACGTAGTTCAGAGATTATGATATGGATCAAGTCATTCTGGATCTAGGATCATATGTTGACGTTCTGCCAAAACAGACATGGGAGTGAATGGGAAGGCCTAATCTGCAATGGTTACCAATTCATCTAAGGATGAAAAATTAGCAGAAGATCATTCCTATGGGGCGATTTCAGGGTATTAGCGTAGATATTGATGGAGTTGGCGTGTTGGTTACTTTGAAGTTATTGAGATCGTTGATGATAGTAATTCGTATCCTGTGTTGTTGGGATTTCACTAGGCTTATGACATGGATGTTATAATCAACTTGAAGAAGAGGCAGATGATATTTGAAAAGAATGGTACCCAAGTTGTTATGCCATTAGATCCTTTTGAAGTTGTGCGTTATACAGAGCATGTCCAGTATGAGTATGGGGATGCTGAGATTGATCAGATATATAAGCTTACTACGCAGGATGAATACTAGATTAATCCTACCACATATGGTAGAATATGTTGGGAGCGTTATAGTTCGTGTGTTTCATATTCTGATGAAGAGTTAGAGAATTGGCAGAATCATTTGCATGAAGCAACCACTAAGCATTGAAACAGGGTTACAAAATATCTACGCTGTGTCCAATCAGAAGTACATGAATTTCCTTTATATGATGGAATTATTTCTAGAAGAATTTGAGCAAACGTTTCCTGAGGACCAGATATATGAAGCTTTGGACTTCGCATTAAGGTCTACTCCAGCCCGATGGTGAGGCACACACAGAGAAAGTTTAGATGGATGGAATGAGTTTTGCAAGTTGATAAGGCTGAGGTTTGTTTATATTGATACAAGGATCGCGAAGACGTATGATGGTCAGAAGGATCCTCACTATCACTTGGCTCGCTGGATTTAAGCTTTGGGCATTGAACCTTGGCCAGAATGGGTGCACATGTTCTTTCATTCCTTGGATATGATACCCCAGCAATGGTATCTCAAAATAGAGTTGCTCCATGGAACTACAGATTGGGATGAGATGATAGACAGGTTCTTGTTCACTTATAGCTTCATTGATGGTTGGGAGTGTATTAATGAGTCCCTTCAAGAACTTAAGGCGGGATTATTTCGCATTACTAAGGAGTCAAGGAATCTGGTACAACCTGACTGGGTTGCGCAGTTGGAACAAGCCCGTGAATGCTAAAATTTTAACACAGAGGGAGGCGAGGAGGATCTGCGTGATGTTAATATTCTTGAGTTCAAAGGACAACACGAGGTTGCAGGGCCCGAGATAGTAATGTCGGATGTAGCCTAACCTGTTAGGACTCAACAAGTCAACATAGGATCATAGGTGGAGCCCAAATTCTCCAAGATAGGGGACTATTGGGATGATGACACAGTCAGCAAGGTCACTGAACTACTGCATTAATACTCGGACATGTTCCCTACAAAATTCTCGGAATTAAAATGCATTGTGGATGATATAGGAGTGATGCACATCACTATGAAGCCTGATGTAAATCCAGTCAAGCATCAGCCATATCAGCTGAACCCAAAGTGTGAGGAGAAAGTGAGGGAAGAACTTGACAAGATGCTTAACGCTAGCATCATTGAACCTGTTGAGGATTCTGAGTGGGCTAGCCCTATGGTGGTCCAAGAAAATAATACTAAGGGCGAGATATAGATTTTTTTCATTCTACGCAATCTAAACAATGCATGTGTTCACGATCCATTTCTAACACCATTCAAAGAGAAAGTATTGGAGAATGTTGGTGGGCAGGAAGCCTACTCATTTACAGATGGATTCTCCTGGTACCATCGGATCATGATTTTGTCGGAAGACAGGAGCAAAACCACTTTCGCTATAGAGTGGGGGTACTTTTAGTACATTTTCATGCCATTTGGTTTGAATAATGTATCGGCTATATTTTCCAAGTTTATTATTGCAGCCTTCAAAGAATATATCCAAAATTTCTTGGAATTATATTTCGACGACTGGACAGTCTTTGGCCTGTTAAATAAGCATGTCTCTAGTCTACGCTTGTTGCTAGACACTTGCAGGAAGTATCAGATAAGTGCATTTTTTGTGCACCATATGGTATTTTGTTGGGACACATTGTGTGAAAACAGGGATTGATGGTATACCCTGTGAATATTTCCATGATTATCAATTTGGAACCCCCAACAAGTGTAAAATAGCTACGCGCGATGCTCATACATATAGGCTATTATAGGAATTTCATTAAAGAATATGCACATATTACTGTGCCCATGGAGAAGTTTTTAAATAAATATGTCAAGTTCTATTGGGATGACGATTGTTAGAAGAGTCTCGATATACCAAAAGAAGAAATGGTGATTTCACCTATTCTTCTCTTCCCATATTGGAAGAAGGTATTTCATATACATGTCGATGCATCCTGCATAGCCTTGGGAGTTAAGTTAGCGCAGCCCGGAGAAGGAGATATTGATCACCCTGTAGCCTTTGCAAGTAGGAAGTTGTCTAAAGAAGAGAGGAACTACTCCACCACAAAGTGTGAAGGGTTGGCAATGGTATATGTGCTGCAAAAATTCATGCACTATCTATTGGGTGCACACTTCAAAATTTTCACGTATCATTATGCTTTTAAGTACCTGGTCAACAACCCTATGTTGGGGGGAAGATCTACTGATGGTTTTTGTTGTTCCAAGAATACAATTTAGAAGTAATTGTCAAGCCCAAATGTTTAAATTTCATACCAAATCATCTGTCCAGAATCGAGATAGGGGAGGAACCAAAAAATATTGAGGAAGGATTACCCGAAGTGTAGTTGTTCTCTATCAAGGTTGCAGATGAGCATTTCCTAGATATCATTAAATTTCTCTCGACGGGAATTAACTTGCGGAATACACTACGCAGTAGAGGAAAGAGATGGTCATACGGACGACAGATTTTACTTTGATTGCAGGACACCTGTATAAAATGGGGGTTGATGAGATCTTGCAAAGATATCTTCCTCAACATGAAAAAATAGCATACTGGTTGAAGCACATGGAGAAGTAGCTGAAGGTCACTACGTAAGAAAAGCTATTGCACAGAATATTTTTCATGCTGGATTATATTAGCCTAGGGTGCATAAATATTCGATGGAGTATTGTAGTGCATGTGATGTTTGTCATAGGATTGGAAGACTGTGGCGAATAGATGAAATGGTGTTGCACCCCCAAGTTACATTGCAAGATTTTGATAAGTGGGAGACTGAATTTGTGGGGCAAATTGATCCATTGGGAAAGAAAATAGGTTTGTGTTGCATTATTAATGCGACGAACTACCTCACTCGGTGGGCAGAGGCACAACCCGTGAAGAATTGTACTACAGAAATGGCATCAAAATTATTTTTCGAGCATATTTTGTCATAGTTTGGTTGTCCAAAAATTTTGATGAGTGACTCATATACACATTTCTTGAATATCACTATCAAAGCCTTGACCAAAGAATTCCAAGTGGGTCACTAAAAGAGTACGCCATATCACCCCCAAGAGAATGGCATGGTTGAAGCTTTCAACAAAATACCGGAGAAGTCGCTGACAAAATTATGCAACATTAATAGAAATGACTACGACCTACACATTCATGTTGTTTTATGGGCCTATAGAACTACCTATAAGAAGCTGACAGTTCATAGCCTGTGATGACTAGTGTATGGCCAAGAAGAAGTGATGTCGATGGAGTATATTTTACCTATTATTTGCATCGCCGCAGTGACTAATATGGCAGACAAGGAAATTATGGAGTAGAGATTGGCACAACTACTCGAGTTGTAAGAAGATCAGTTCATCCATGGATTTCATCAGCAGGTTCAGAAGGAAAGAGAGAAGGCATGGCATGATCGACATATTAAGCAGAATATGTTCAAAGACGAGGACCTATTTTTTTTGTACAACAAGTTTTCAAAGTTCCCATGAAAGTTTCAAATGCAATGGTTAAGCCTGTATATTGTCCAAGATGTGACGGAAGGAGGCGCAGTCCATCTCGGCAAGCTGAATAAGGATTTTTTCCCTAGTCATATTAATGGTAGCATATTAAAGTTATACAAAGACGACTCTGTCCCGAGTAGTTCACAATGACTATATGGTTGGCATAGATTCTTGATGCTCCACACAGTTGGTCATGGGAATAAGACTATAACTGGGTTGCAGATACAAATGTGCGTGAATCAAGAGAGCAGGCTTTAGGAGAGCGTGGCTCAAGCAAGAGAAGTCAAATATTTTGAAAAATTAGTGCGCCGAAGAAGTTCCACCATTAAAGAATTCCTTGAGCAGCATCAAAGAAAAGATCGATGGTGCACATTCCCTCGAAGAAAGCAAAGAGAGAGACTTTGTAGATCGAGGAGCGGATCACACAGCGCGGAGTATATTTTGATTCATAGGGGCTTTGGGGTGGTCAAAGACCCTTATTATGTAATGAGAAGGGATATTTTGTGAAATTTGGACTCCACCCATGGGTTTGGACCACGATATTGTAAATTCTAAACCTATATAAGGATTCTAGATAGAATTCATTGGAAGAAGGCAAGTAAGCTTAAATGATAAATCTTATGAAATGCATTTGGATGTAAGATTGTTTTTAGTCTGTGTTTTGGGTTAGAGGAAAGGCTCCTACAATTGTGTGCACGGGGTCCTTAGGAAGTCTGCATTTGTGTGTGCAGACCCTTGCAACTGAGTGTGCAGGGCCCTGTAGTTGTGTGCGCAAGGTGGAACTGAATGTATGAGAAGGAACTAGATATTAATGAAAGAATTGTTGATAAATATCTGAGTTACATTGATGTGTTTTATTTTTCTTACTGTTTATGAATGTTTATGATGAATAAGGGTTTTGATCGGTAATTGAATAGCATAGTCTTTTTTATGATTTTTTACTTTCTTTAATGCATGACTAAGTAAGAATGCAAGTATGTTAGTGATTTCAACATTTGTGTTGAAAAATGCTTGTATTATTGATAAATCTGACCTATGAAGATCTGGTAAGAAGGATAAAACCTAAGCTCTAGGGAAACTTAATGATTTGAATTATATAATTGGTAGGTGGTTAAAGCTCTCAATTAGTGAAAATGGTTTCATACAAATCCACTATCACACCAATAAGGGTATTTAGACCTGATATGGTAGCAAAAGATAAATTTGTAGCCTATGGTAGGAAGAAAGTATGGAATAACAGAAGGGATCGTGGGTCTACAAGGCATAAATCCATTGCTTTGATGAAAAACAAAACAAGAACCAGTTTGATAATATATTCAATAAAAGAAGGCTAGCATAAGACTTACAATAATCTTATTGAACATCATTAAAGGTAATTGTCATAAGGAATTCTATTTAACCGGCACATCTCATCAAGAAGGCTTACTAAGTAAGACTAATAAAAATTGATAAGGTACATAAACACATCAAGAGGCTCATAAAAACATATAACAATATTGAAACTTCAAACTGGAACTGAAGAGATTTAGGTATGGAAACACATAAGAAGGATCAACAATACACATATCAAAATAGTAATAAGTCCTCAAAAGAGTTCTTCAATATCATTAACTGAAAAAGTACACTGATCATATGAGTATAGGATTCAAAAACCACGAACCTTTTCTCCATTGAGTTTCATCATATATATACAAGAGATATTTTGTTGATATTTCCACAAAAAGTGTGAATCTGTTCTAGAGGAGTTATCATATTCCTACACATAAGGTGAAGTTTATCCTTAACCATAATACAAAGTAGTGCAACATAATAAAAATAAACAACATAATGGCATATAGTTCAAAGTGGCTGGAGTGATATGGAAAACTGCTGGCAAAATGCTCTTGTTTTCTGGTTAACCACTTCCTCAAAAATTGAAACTAACAGCTGAAGATGACATCTGGCTCTTTCCCCCAAAAGTGAAAAAATTGTCAACTGAATCTAACATCTGGAAGAGAACTTGATCAATTTACACTTGGCAACAACTTCTTCTTTTGATATTGCATGCATGTAATGATCCCTCAGTATCATTCTTTGATATTTGAACAAAAACTGCCTCCACTTCCTTTATACAAAAATTTAGGAAATAATAGCTACAATTCAGAAATAGGTAGCTATTATTGGAAACCCTGTAAATAGTTGCATTTTTTGACTAAGCCAAAAATGTGTGCTTATTCTTCTTTGATTTGCTTTAAATTTTTAAATAAAATCAAGTATAGAAGAAAATATTTTGAGGGAATATGCCTTAGAGAGTATTTTGGCTTTTCCTTTTCCTGCATGTTTTTGTTTCTAGGCTCTCGTCTTCTGGGCTTCCTTTCCTGGGCTTTCATCAACATTTATATTTTCATCTTTCAGTCTAGGATTAGAAATGAGTTTGTTGTTTAGTATTAGTTTTTTTTTATGCCTAGTGTGAGGTATTTTGAGGTATGGGTTGTGAATATAAGAAACCCCTCTTCTTCTCTGCATCATACTACTAGATTGACCTGCCTCATACTCTGTCTCTGAGAAATCCTCTTCAGTATTGTCTTCTTCAAAAGATGAATAGGAGTGAATAACGTTTTTGTCCTTTCTTCTGGTAGATGTCTTGGATGTCTTAAGAGAATAAAATAATTGAGCTAATGCTGGTTCTCCTTTTGAAGGGGAGTCACTATTTTCCTCTTGCTCTCCTGCAACTTCTAGAACAGAGTGTTCAAATGGTACTTCAGGGCTAACTTCCTCTGAAGTTTCTTCTACTAGGATAAATTTCCTTTTGCCTTTATGTCTTGAGGAAGAGGCTCTGTTTTCCTTACCTGTAGATTTAACCTTTTTATTAGGCTGAGTTTTCCCTTGCTTGAGTCTAATTGCATGTTCTCTTCTGAATGATGCTAAATTTTGGGGTTCCTTTGATGTTTTCCTTGTATAAACCTTTTCTATTGGTTGTACCATTGGTATGGAAGCGACAGATTCAGTTCTGTCTCTTTTAGCTGAAATTCTAGTTTGTCTACTCGTTGATGGAATAGACTGAGCTGCTTGTGAACTATTTGGCATATGTGTTGAGATAGTTTGTTCTTATTTGACATTTTACTTCTTAGGTCACCCTACCTTCCTCCTAGAATTGATACTACCAAACCCTTCATCTGTTAGAAATTTTTCCCAGGTATTTCTCTTTTTCTTAAGGTGATAGACCACCAACATCTTGATTAAGCCTCTATGATAGAGGTTATGCAGGGAATAATTAGGGATCTTCTGTAACTTCAAAGACATTTTTAACAAGGATTTGTAGAGAAAGAAAGGAAAATTCATAGGTATGACACCTGAGATGTGAGAAAGAAATCTCACTTGATGTTGATGAACAGTGGAGAATCTACCCTCACAAGTGATATAGCGTTGCACAGTGGTTATGACATGCTACCATTCTGGCCTAAAACAGGAAATATGCACAGTAGGAGTCCAATTTACATTTAAGTGCTCAAGTTTGAGGAAAGAACTTACATTTACTTACAGCATTTTCTTTTTGAACCAACATTCTCAAGTAGCTAAATTCTAAGTAACCATGGCTATAATGGTCTCGGTGATTTTGAAGGTTTTTCTTCCAAGCTTGACTTTCTCCCCGTAAAAATTTTCAGCAAAGGCATGTGTAACAACTACATTTTCCCGTAAAAATTTCTTTAGAAACTTGTACCACCTTGTTGTTTGAAATTGGGGCTTTGCTCTAGAATCGACAAATCTGGTATTTGCTAGCTCAGAGCGGTTAACCTTTCCACCTTTATTGATCCTGCTTAACACCTAAGCTTCTCCTTTATGCACAGTTGTTCATACTAGAGACAAAAACCCTACAGCATCCCTAATTTCTTGCTTGAGATGACAATCTATTTGCTGGAAAACGTAACCCTATCAGTTGTAACCTCCTTGGAGAACTCAGTCATGAAAAACAGAAAATGCAATCTTCTGGAGTCTGTGTTCCTTTAATCATGGTGTGGTTTAATTGACACAATTTGAAATTATTAAAATCTGAGCGCCAATTCACCCCATAACATATATCACTCCTTTGTATCATTAATAAATTGATACCTTGTACCTCATTTTCCGCCTCAGCTATAATGAGTAGCTATAGGTTAGCTCCACCAGTAATATAATCACTCCTTTATAATATTACTTCTAATTTATAAATAATTACCCTTTTAAACAAAGAAAAATATATCATAACATAGAAGATCTTCAACTAATTTCAAAGGAGAATGATATTTTCTCTGAAACATGCTCTTTGCAGCTCCTTATACAGTTTTTTGGAAAAAGCTACTTTTATCTCTCTGTCACCAATGAAACCAAAACCAAACTCCTGAAGAAATAGTTTCCTTTTCAAAAGAGTAGTTATTATTTCAGAAAGAGTAGCTATTATTTTGTTACTAAAATGACCACTAAATTTTGACTCCAACCTAAGTTAAAATAGTGGTTTTAACTTTTTTATTAATCTAAGACACAATACCACCTATAAAACTTGAAAATATTTTTGATTTTGAGACACCTTTTGGATTTTATTGAAGATGATTATAACTTTGACATAGGCTAGGGAACAAGAAAAAATTCAAAAACAGTAATACAATGGTGGTCAGACTATTAATATTTATAGTGCTAATAGTGGCTCTTATTGGGGATGAAGTCCTCCTTGTAAGGCTTCAAGGATTGTAGACTCAGTACCTTAAAACTTTCAGGACTCAAAAAACTTTAGGAAATTATGACTAGAACTGACCTTTCCTTGACTGGACTCAAGACTAACCATATTTATAGACACAAATACCATTGGGCATTGAGTTTTATTGACACATCACTTTGGATATTTACAATGGAATGACTAAATAACTTATCAAACATGGAACTTTTTAAGAAAATGACCATTAACTGGACCTCCAGTCAGTTGATCATGATCTAGATGCTTGAGCAAAAATGTGTTGTTTCCCAAAACTTGAGCAATTCAGAATGGCCCAAACCATAAATTATCGAACTTACCATGCTTTCCATTGTCTTCCCTTCTAACATCCAGCGCAACACCAAATCATTTTCCTGGAATAACTGTTGATTTTCTCTTTTGTCAAAAATAGATTTAACTTTGGTCTGATATTTTTGTACTTTTTTCATCAGTGATTCTCTGATTTGGTGAGCTTCTATCAGCTGTAGCATTCTCCCTTGAATTGGATTTGCATCATCAATTTAATCTTGCAAAAACTTCATAACAGTGAGGGCTAATTATAATGGAATTACAGCATCAATACCATAAACAAGTTGAAAGGGAGACATTCCAAATGATCTTTTGCTACTTGTCCTATCTACCAAAGAGCATGAACTAGCTGATTGTCCCAATTTTTCTTATTTTCAGGCAACATGTTCTTAATGATTCTCACCAATATTTTATTGGATAATCGGCTAACCAATTACCTTGAAGGTAATAAGCTGTAGAATGAGTCAAATCAATACCATATTTCTGACAGAAACTATTCATATTAGTAGATTTAAAAGCCATTGCATTATCAGTCACCAATTTCTTAGGACAACCAAATCTAGACATAATATTTTCCAACATAAATTTGATTATTACCATGTCAGTGGCATTCCTGGTTGGAAAAACTTCAATCCACTTAGTAAAATAGTCATTTTCTGTGAGAATCCATCTATGATGTCCTGATGAAGGAAGATGAATTTTGCTGATGAATTCTAACCCCCACTACTGGAAAGGAACATCTGTTGAGGTAGGAATAAGAGGTAACAGAAGTAGCTTCTACTTACCATCAAACTTTTGACATTCAACACAAGTCCTGACTTTGGAAAAAACATCAGAGAAAATAGTCAGCCAATAATAGCTAGCTTTTAAAATTTTGTTTGCAGTAGCTTTCCAATATAGATGTCCACCACACACCCCTGCATGTGTCTCTGACATAATTTTTTGTGACTCAGCTTCATCTACACATCTTAATAAGACTCCCACAGGGTCTTTCCAATAAAGATGATCTTTCAATATGCAATACTTAATAACTTTCAATTTAAAAGCCTTTTTTTTTTACTTCTCCATTTCTGGGGGGATAGCTGAAGTTTGACAAAAAGTACAGTATGTCCTTATACCAATTTCAATGAAATATTTTAGGATAATTAGATATACCTTCTCCACCTTTTTCTTCAGCTACCTCCATGTTCATATCTAGAGCTTTGCAATTAGATTCAACCATCAAGCGAGCTAAGCCTTTTCCTTTTATCAATTTAGTAGGTTTTATCTCAATATAAAATTCCAGAATCTTGGTTAACCATCTTCCCCTCCTGCCATATGTGTATTATGTTGCACTACTTTGTATTATGGTTAAGGATAAACTTCACCTTATGTGTAGGAATATGATAACTCCTCTAGAACAGATTCACACTTTTTGTGGAAATATCAACAAAATATCTCTTGTATATATATGATGAAACTCAATGGAGAAAAGGTTCGTGGTTTTTGAATCTTATACTCATATGATCAGTGTACTTTTTTAGTTAATGATATTGAAGAACTCTTTTGAGGACTTATTACTATTTTGATATGTGTATTTTTTATCCTTCTTATGTGTTTCTATACCTAAATCTCTTCAGTTCCAGTTTGAAGTTTAAATATTGTTATATGTTTTTATGAGCCTCTTGATGTGTTTATGTACCTTATCAATTTTTATCAATCTTACTTAGTAAGCCTTCTTGATGAGATGTGCCGGTTAAATAGAATTCCTTATGACAATGACCTTTAATGATGTTCAATAATATTATTGTAAGTCTTATGCTAGCCTTCTTTTATTGAATATATTATCAAATTGGTTCTTGTGTTGTTTTTCATCAAAGCAGTGGATTTATGCCTTGCAGACCCACGATCCCTTCTGTTATTCCATACTTTCTTCCTAACATAGGCTACAAATTTATCTTTTGCTACCATATCAGGTCTAAATACCCTTATTGGTGTGATAGTGGATTTGTCTGAAACCATTTTCACAAATTGAGAGCTTTAACCACCTACCAATTATATAATTCAAATCATTAAGTTTCTTTAGAGCTTAGGATGTGACTTGTCAAGCACTTGAAGTAGTCCAAGTGTTGATTCCAATGCTAAAAGTTGGGTTGAGGGGTCCTGACCCAGGTTTGGAATTGAGGTTAACCAACAAAACCCTCTTACTACTGGCCCTTTCGGCAATGACCTACTTGCGCAAGTCAAAGTCTCACCTGAAGAAATATGGGGGGGTGCTGGAACTAGGTTTCTGCACCCTGAGAGAGGTTTTAATGATGTGGGTGCCATAAGATCCCAAACAACCATAAACAAACCTTCGCAACAACAACCCTAACTAGTAAACCCTTTTTAGAAAATTTTAGGCCAAATATGAAGAATATATTGCACAAGTTAACACAACAATCATAAATAAAGTAATAACCTTTAACACATCATATAAACGCCTTATACCCTTAGATCCATCCAATAAGCATTCATATAAACCTAATCACAGTTGCGCAAGAGATCTAATTGCAGACAGTACAAAATTCAGAAACAAGATGCAAAAAAATTCATAACATAACCAACAAATGCATATAGAACTCAGATATCTACAACAATTTTCCTTTATTACTTAACAGTTTAGATCCTTCATACATAACACTTCAACATCCCACGCACACACCAGTAGGGTCCGCACACAGCAAGACTAAGGTCTCCACGCACACAACCAACAGGAGCCTTCTTACCCAAACAATCCACATAAAATATCACCAAGTTTCCAGATCTAACATTCACATTCAGACTTATCCAAAAACTAACATCTTAGACAACAGTAATATTGTACAAAAGAAACAAAGTAGTGCAACAGTAATATTTGGTACAAAAGCAACAATTGTTGAATGTAACACATAAACTCGAAAAGGATTTAAAGCCTTAACTAGTGCATATGCTTCTTTTTCAATCAAGATGTACTTTAACTCAACATCTCTTAAAGCACGATTGAAAAAGGAAATAGGTTGTTCTAAGCCTTCCTTGTTATTTTGTAGCAAAACAATTGCAATTGTTTCTTCAAAAACATATGAAAAATTCAAAAATATTTTTCAAAATCAGGGCTGATTAAAACTGGAGCTTCTATCAAGGTAGACTTGAATGCTAAAAAGAGTTTTTTTCTTCATCTCGCCACTTGAATTCTACATCTTCCTTAAACAAGACATTTATGTGTTTGATTAGCTCTACAAAATTTGGGACAAAGTGCCTCAGAAAATTAATCTTCCCCAAAAATGACTTTAATTCTTTTTTATTCCTTGGTAAACCAATCTTCTGAATAACCTCAACTCTCCCTAGATCAATACAAATACCACTTTCTATCACAATGTGTCTTAATAATTTTCATTCTTGAACAACAAAGCATGAGTTCTTTGGGTTCAAGGACAAACCAAATTTTCTGCATTTGTCAAAAACTTATTTTAAATGTTTCAAATGATCTTCATTAGATTTTGAAAATACTATTATGTCATCCAATTAAATGACTACAAATTTGTCTTTTTCTCCTGCAAAGGGAATATCCATTGCCCGTTAAAATGTTTCACCTGCATTCATTAGACCAAATGGCATCTTATTGTACATGAATGTTCCTCAGTGTGTAGTAAATGTTGTCTTCTCTCTGTCTTGTTTATCAACAGAGATTTTATTATACCCTGAAAAGTCATATATCATTGATAATCTCTTAGAGCCCACAACTTTCTGAAAAATATAATCCATATTGGTTAATGGATAGTTATCCTTCAATGAACATCGGTTCAAATTGCGAAAATGAACACAAATTCTAATTTCGCCATTCTTCTTTTGAACTGAAACTATATTAGCTACCCAATTGGAAAATATTAAAGGTAGAATTATTTTGCTTCCCATAATTTTCTGATCTCTTTTTCAATAATAGGGAGCAACATAGGATTGATATGCCTTATCTTCTGTGCTACAGGCTTTGTTTCTTCTTTCAGAGGAATTTTATGTTCCATTATGCCTCTATCATAAGTCTTCAAATCACTGTAGGACCATGCAAAAATGTTTGCATATTGTTTTAGTAGCTTGACATATTTAGTTCTAGTTTCTTGAGAAAGAAATTTAGAAACTTTAACTAATTTAGGCTAATCTTTTGTACCAATATTGCAGTCAATTGTACTCTCTCCATCTGCTTTACTTTCAGACTTTAAAAATACATCATTATTGTCAAACAACCTCTCTAAAGGAACTAGGCCTTTAGGAATGTAGTTAGTTTTCAGATCAATAATGTCTTTCCCAGCCATGGTCTTTTTGAATGACTTACTCTTTTTATTTTGAAAAATGTCTTGTTCATTATCAATTTGGATATCTGCAAACTCTTCCACACATTCCAGAAATTTTTGAATTTCTTTGTCATCTTCAAATACTTGCCAGTATTTGATATTGTCAGGAATGGAAGGTATTTTTTTTATTTGAACAAAATATGTTGCCTTGACATCAAGAGGAACTTTAAAATTACTAGCAGCTATAGCTAGTGAATCGACCATTTGATTTTCCTCTCTAGTGAAAAAATTTAAATTGAATGTTGAAAACTAATTCTCAATCAAGTCCCACACTTCATTCCTATAATTTTTCAATTTGGAATTTTTCACTTGATAGTTATTTCTCACCTTCCTTATCACCAATTCTGAAACACCAAAATAAATTAGTTGTTCAGCTCCCAAATCTTTTGTTGCCTTCATACCCAAAACAAGTGCCTCATATTCAGCAGTGTTATTAGTGGTAGCAAATTGTAGTTTATATGATAAAGTTACCATTTTCTGAGTGGGAGAAATGAGAACTACACCAGCTCACGATCCTTCTCTTGATGAGGCTCCATCAAAGTATAATTTCTAGATCTGTCCTCCTTCTAAATGTTGCTTATTTGTATCTTGCAAATGTTGTTTTTCACTGATTTCAAGCTGGAAATTGTTGTCATCAGCAGCAAGGTGTAATATGGATGACCCTACTTCCTTCTCCTCTACATATATAGGATGATTTGAGGGATTATGCTGATCACTTATGATATAGGCAATTTTGGTTTCCATATACAACCTCTTGAATTCTCCTCCAAACACTGGGATTGTGGCATATGACATATCCATTTGAAGAGTGCCTCCCAATTTTTTAGACCAGGATTTGGAAAGTAGCATCCCAAATCTAGAAGGTATGTCTGCAACTACTATGTCCATCACTAAACTTTTCATAGGAAGTTGGGTAAGAGAAACAACCAAGTATTTAATCACTCCTAAACACTTGAATTTTATAGAATCAAAAGTGTATAGGTCATGGTATTACTTAGTGATTTCTAATACTAATTCATCCATTACTTTTTTTGGCATTAGGTTGTGAGAGGCCCCAGAATATAATAAACAGTTATGCAGCAATTTGTCATGTATATTGAGTGCAAGATAGAAAGGTGGTGAATTATCATCATTTTGGTCTTTGACATGGATGCCTAAATAGATATTAGGATGTTCATCTTTATTATTGACGTAATCAAGAGCGAGATGTGGTTGTAATAGTATTTTAAATGACTCTTTGTATGCTAGATTTTTCAACAATTCAAGAAGTGGAACTCGGATCTTAATTTTATTCAGCTCTGACTTGAAACTGAAATAAAGAGGAGACAATTCTTTATTTTTTGCAAAAATTTTGATGATTGGGGCAGAATTAGGAGGTGGAGGGACATCATTGACTTTTTCCTTTTGTTTAGCAACTTGTTTGTAAGAATCTGATTTTTGTTGAGGTTGTTGGATAGGACCTTTCGACCTTAGAGGATAATTTATGGCTTGATTTTCTTGCTACTTTTTCTCATTCTGCACATGAATTTGAGAATTCTCATCGTCTGGAAAGAGATTTATCCTTGACTGATCTTCATATTCTTGCAAATTCAAACAAGTTAACTGTGATGTTTCTCCTACAAGATTTATGTCTTCATTTTCTTCCTCATGTTCTTGTTGCTCTTCTTCAACAAAATTATTCAATGGAGGATGAACATTTTGATCAGCAGCAATCCTCCTTAGGCGGTGTAATATTTGTTGAGGTTGAAAAGGTCTTATGAAGGGAGCCTAATTTCTATTGGCTTCATTTTGATTGGCTCTGGCAGCAGGTTTGTTCTCTAACTCCAATTGCGTCATCTTAGAAGCAAGTTCTTTAATAGAATTAGACATTTGATTAATATTTTCTTCCATTGTGAAAGTTTTGGAGGAAGAAGGTTTTTCTTCTTTCATTTTCTTCTTGTTCTTTGTTGCTTTCTCCTCTTCCATTTTCAATTTATTTGAGGCCATAATATTAAACTGCACTCGAATTGTAGCCTCTTGCATATCCATCAATGTTTGTGCTTTCTTAGCTCTTAACCACAAAGAAAACTCAGAATCTAAGGCATTGGAAAAATTTATCGTAGTTGTTGTTTCAGGAGGTTTGATTTATTCAGGAATTTTTTGATAAATACTATTAAATCCCTTTGTAAAATCTTCCAATGACTCATCAGTCTTCCTTTTTAGAGTTCCAAACTCTATAAGGTAATATACATAATATTTTCTATCACCCCATTGTTTCATAAATACTTCCTCCAATTCATCTATTACTTTTATTGAGTTTGGTGGCGGGCTTCTAAACCATTTATGAGCTTCTCCATCCAAGCTCTGAACAAAGAGTCTTGACCAGACATCTTCATGTTCAATGTTTTGGTTATCAGCATAACTATAGAAAGAAACCAAATGTTCTTCAACAGAAACTCCTTCTCCCTCTCTTATGTATTTTGGCAGATATTTTAGATAATCCCCTTGAGGACGAGGATGCAAAGGTTGAGGAAGAGAAAGTGGTGCATATATTGCAACAACTATCTGATGCATCCTTGTAAGGGCAGGTTGAGCCATGGCTTGCTGATGTACAATTGATGGATGACTAGTTGATGTAGTTGCTTGGGAACTAGGAATTACAATCTATGGAATTTGAATCTGCTTTGGAATAGCAGAGGATTGGAATTCTTGGGATGGTTCTTCAAGTTTTTGGATTGAAATCAGTGGATTTTCAAAGAGATGAACATAGGAGGTCATTATTTCACCTTCTATAGAAGAATCAGATTCAGATGTAGTCTCCTGAGGGGATGAGGTAACCGCAACCTTGTTTTTTTGAGCTAAAAATTCAAATAGATTGAAATTCACGCCTCTAGGAACATTCCCATCTAATTGATGAGAAGAAGATGAACCAACAGTTGGATTTAGAGACAAAGGAAAATACTCATGTTGAGGGGTATAAGAGGACTGATATTCAGGATGAGTTTGAAGAAAAATTATAATGGTTTTAAAATCTTCTTCAGTTAAAACAACCCTACCTAGAAAAGGTGCAAATTCCAATACTTGTTGTAATTCCCTTTCTATCAGGACAAAGTCTTCCGATACCTTATTTTCTACACTGACACTTAAAACCTTTGTTTCTTATTATTTCACCGGAATAGTACGTATCTCTGATTTACTAAATGATGATTGAGAGATACTTTCAGTTGAACTTAGGTTAACATCATCTACTTTATTTTTTAGAGAAGCAGTTTCAACTTGAGATATTTCAACAAAATATTTTGAAACTAAAACTTCTTTTGATTCTAAAGTAGATGAGGGTGCCTTTTGCTTTGGAATGTACTTTGTATGTACCTTATTCACTGACTGAGATGTAGCTTCAGTTGATTTTTGTTTCCCTTTTACATATTTTATGATCTTTTCTGGGTCATCAACTAGAGTCACAGTAGGTGATCTCTGATTTATTCTTGTAGTAGGAGGTCTTGAAACCCCTCACCCTCTTTGTGGAGTCGCCGAGTGAAAAAATTTGCAGTGAATAAAAGAGACTAGTTTCTGTCCACCATTTAAACTAGTATTAGGCATTCATGCAATAACTTCAGGATAATATTGAGTTCAGAATCTTCGTCTCCCATAGACACACCAAAATATGTTAGCGTTAGAATCAGCACTTGGACTGCTTCAAGCACTTGACCAATCACATCCTAATATCTAGGGAAATTTAGTGAGTTGAATTATATAATTGGTAGATGGTTAAAGCTCTCAATCACTGAAAATGGTTTCAGACAAATCCACTATCATACCAATGAGGGTATTTGGACCTGATATGGTAGCAAAATATGAATTTGTAGCCTATGGTAGGAAGAAAGTATGGAATAACAAAAGGGATTGTCGGTCTACAGGGTAGAAATCCATTTCTTTGATGAAAAATAACACAAGAAC
The DNA here is from genome assembly GCA_034641835.2 of Pinus albicaulis. Classification (NCBI taxonomy): domain Eukaryota; kingdom Viridiplantae; phylum Streptophyta; class Pinopsida; order Pinales; family Pinaceae; genus Pinus; species Pinus albicaulis. The sequence continues at coordinate 1,320,064,391 of CM076575.1, forward strand.
CAATTTCATAATATATTCATTAAAAGAAGGATATCATAAGACTTACAATAATCTTATTGAACATCATTAAAGGTCATTGTCATAAGGAATTCTCTTTAACCAGTTATTATGCACATCTCATCAAGAAAGCTTACTAAGTAAGACTGATAAAAATTGATAAGGTACATCAACACATCAAGGGGCTTAAAAAATCATATAACAATATTGAAACTTCAAACTGGAACTGAAGAGATTTAGGTATGGAAACACATAAGAAGGATCAACAATACACATATCAAGATAGTAATAAGTCCTCAAAAGTGTTCTTAAATATCATTAACTAAAAAAGTACACTGATCACATGAGTATAAGATTCACAAACCACGAACCTTTTCTCCATTGAGTTTCATCATATATATAAGAGATATTATGTTGATATTCCCACAAAAAGTGTGAATTTGTTCTATAGGAGTTATCATATTCCTACGCATAAGGTGAAGCTTATCCTTAACCATAATAAAAAGTAGTGCAACATAATAAAAATAAACAACATGATGTCATATAGTTCGAAGTGGCTGGAGTGATGTGGCAAAATGCTCTTATTTTCTAGTATAACCACTTCCTCAAAAAGTGCAACTAACAGCTGAAGATGACATCTGGCTCTTTCCCCAAAAAGTGCAAAAATTGTCAACTAAATCTAACATCTGGAAGAGAACTTGATCAATTGACACTTGGAAATAGCTTCTTCTATTGATATTGCATGCACGTAATTACCCCTCAGTATCATCCTTCGAGATTTGAACAAAAATTTCCTCCACTTCCTTTATACAAAAAATTAGGAAATAATGGCTACCTTACATAAATAGATAGCTATTATTGTAAACCCTGTAAATAGTTGCATTTTTTGATTAAACCAAAAATGTGTGCTTCTTCTTCTTTTATTTTCCTTAAATGTTTAATTAAAATCAAGTATAGAAGCAAATATTTTGAGGGACTCTGCCTTAGAGAGTATTTTGGCTTTTCTTTTCCCTGCATGTTTTTGTTTCTGAGCTCTGGTCTTCTTGGCTTCCTTTCCTAGGCTTTCGTCAACATTTATGATTTCATCTTTCAGTCTAGGATTAGGAATGAGTTTGTTGTTCAGTATTATCTTGTTTTTAAGCCTAGTGTGAGGTCTTTTGAGGTATGGGTTGGGAATATAAGAAACCCCTATTCTTCTCTGCATCATACTACATGGCTTACCTACCTCATACTTTGTCTCTGAGAAATCCTCTTAAGTATTATCTTCTTCGAAAGATAAATAGGAATGAATAATGTTTTTTTCCTTTCTTCTAGTAGATGTCTTGGATGTCTTAAGAGAAGAAAATAATTGAGCTAATGTTGGTTCTCCTTTTGAAGGGGAGTCATTGTTTTCCTCTTTCTCTCCTGCAACTTCTGGAACAGAGTGTTGAACTGGTACTTCAGGGTTGAATTCCTCTGAAGTTTCTTCTGCTATGATAAATTTTCTTTTGCCTTTATGTCTTGAGGAAGAGGCTACGTTTTCCTCACCTATAGATTTAACCTCCTTATTAGGCTGAGTTTTCCCTTGCTCGAATATAACTACATGTTCTCTTTTGAATGATGCTAAATTTTGGGGTTCCTTTGAATTTTTCCTTATATAAACCTTTTCTATTGGGTGTACCATTGGTATGGGAGTGACAGATTCAGTTCTGGCTCTTTTAGCTGAACTTCTAGTTTGTCTACTCATTGATAAAATAGACTGAGCTACTTGTGAACTATTTGGCACTGGTGTTGAGCCAGTTTGTTCTTCTTGGACATTTTTCTTCTTAGGTATCCCTACCCTCCTCCTAGAATTGATACTACCAAACCCTTCATTTGTATAAATTTTTCCCAGGTAGTTATCTTTTTCTTAAGGTGATAGACCACCAACATCTTGATTAAGCCTCTACGATAGAGGTTATGCAAGGAATAATTAGGGATATTATATAACTTAAAAGTCATTTTTAACAAGGATTTGTAGATAAATAAAGGCAAATTCGTAGGTCTGACACCTGAGATGTGAGAGAGAAATATCACTTTATATTGATGAACAATGGAGAATATACCCTCACAAGTGATATAGCATTGCACAGTGGTTATGACATGCTGCCATTTTGGCCTAAAACAGGAAATATGCACAGTAGGAGTCCAATTAACATTTACGTGCTCAAGTTTTAAGAAAGAACTTACATCTGCTTATAGCATTTTCTTTTTGAACAAACATTCTCCAATAGCTGAAGTTTGAGTAGCCCTGGCTATAATGGTCTCTGTGATTTTGAAGGTTTTTCTTGCAAGCTTGACCAACATCCCCAATTGTCTCAGCCTCTTAAGCACCATATGTATGAGGCCTACCTCCCTGGTACGATGGACATTCCTTCTTACAATAATCTTTGCGACATATCCAGCATTGTAACAGTACTCTACCAACACCTCTAGTTTTTTTCTCTTCATGTTGCGACCTGTTGTGGACAATTTTTTCACCCCTAGAGACAGCCTAGAGTTTCCATAGACCAGTGCCTAGGACATCTTAACATAGCAAGGAGCTTATCATATAGCTTGGGTTGTCAATCCAAAATCTCTCTTACTATCACTTGTAAAACAAGGAAATTAGTTTAAATGGGATCAATCTCTCTCAGAAGCTGATACAAAGATAAGAATAGTGTAGGAACATTATGCAAAAATCCAATACAGAGGCATCAGACAGTTAAGAGACAGCTTACTGCAAAGAGGGCCAGTTCAGAAAGAAGCACCTGCTCAGAAGGAATCAGCAACAAAAAGAAAAATAGAAAAAGGTAAGAGTCCTCTAAGTACTCCCTTGCAGCCTAATGATCAGATTCCTTCTTCTTCAAAAATAGTCAGTCCTCCTAATACCGAATCTGTGTCAAAAGAAATTAAATCTTCAGCTGAAAATAAAGAGTCAAAAGAAGTAGTGATAGAAAAGCCCCCATCTGCTTTCAATCTGCAAAAAGAACTTGAGAAAATTAAGATTCCAGTCCCCCTGAACGAACTGTTAAAACAGCCTGTATATCAGTCTCAAGTTAGTTCCTTCATGTTACCTCCAGAAGTACTAATTTTACCTGATAGTTTAAACCTTCAAGAATAAATACCCATGGTAGTCTTTGGCCCACATGTCGAGGAGATAGACCCTTCTACTCCTCATTTTTATGTTTCTCTAGTTATCCACGACCTGATGTTACACAATTGTATGTTAGATTCTGGGGCTTCCCATAATCTTATGCCTTTGTCTGTCATGGAACAACTAGGACTGCAAATTACAAGACCATACAAAGACCTATATTCATTTGATTCCAAAAGGGTTAAATGCTTGGGAATGATTAAATATTTAGTGGTCAATTTGGCCCAAATCCCAGCAAAAATTATGGTCATGGACATTGTGGTTGTTGATATCCCAGCCCGCTTTGGCATGTTGCTGTCAAGGTCTTGGGGTACAAAAATTTGGGGGTCAATCAAATTGTATTTAACATATGCTACTGTCCCAGTATTCAGAGGCCAAGAAAGGAGGTTATACAGGGAGACTAGATTTGTTAAAATGGTAACTAAGGCTGATTGCTCAGAGAATTCACCAGTGTATAACAAAGAGGGAGACTTCGCATGTCTGATGTTAGAAGAAAATCAAAATTATGCTCATGAGCCCCTTTTTGATCAAATCCAAGCTGAGCAGCCTAAAGAAGAACAGGAATCAGAAATTTGGACTTTGCATTTTGATGGGGCAAATTCAAGGGAAGGTAATGGAGCTGGGGTGTTATTGATCTCTCCTACAGTAAAATGGGTGCCACTGTCCTTTAAATTGGAATATGAGGCTACCAATAATGTAGCTGAATATGAAGCACTTTTATTGGGACTGCAGATAGCTAGAAACATGGGCATCCAAAGTCTGAAATTCATGGGAGACTCTGAGCTGGTGGTAAGGCAGATTAGAAATCAATGTCAAACCAAACACCCTCGGCTGAGAGCATATAGAAACGAAGTATGGGACATGGTGGAAAATTTCCTCTTGGCATTCAACATACAATTCATGCCCCGGGAGCAGAACAGAATAGCAGATTCTCTTGCTGTAGCTGCCAGTACATTTCGTCCTCCTCAGAATCCACTTTTAAGATATGAAGTGGAGGTACGTTACAGGCCATCTATCCCAGATAATATCAAGCATTGGCAGGTATTTGAAGATGATGAACAGATGAAGAGATTCATGGAGACAGTGGGAGAATTCTCTAATATGGAGATTGATGATAATGAAGAAGAGGAAACTGAAAATATTGCAGAAAACAGATGGAAAGAGAAGACAGCAGGTAATAAAGTGCTGCAGCTGAAAGGAAATGTTATACCTAGAGGGCTGGTGCCTCTAGAAAGGTTATTTAACAAAGATGATATCCCATTGCAGCCAAAAAAAGTGGTAGAAGAAGATCAAATGGAAGATTTAAACCTGGGTACTTATGCTGATCCCAAAATTGTAAAATTATCCAAAAAAGTCCTGGAAGAATATAAAGAAAAATATTTGAAGTTGTTTCGATCTTACAAAGATGTATTTGCATGGTCCTATCAGGACCTTAAAACTTTTTATGTTAATATAATGCAGCATAAAATTCCTTTGAGGGAAGATGCAAAGCCTTATAAGCAGAAGCTCGGACAGATAAATCCTTTGTTGCTTCCCTCTATTGAAAAAGAAATCAAGAAGTTACTGAAGGCCAAAATAATTGTGCCATTGAGATACTCAGAATGGGTAGCAAACCTTGTTGCTGTTCAGAAGAAAAATGGAGAAATAAGGTTGTGTGTGGATTTCAGAAATTTAAATAGAGCATCATTAAAGGACAATTATCCACTGCCTAAGATGGACCACATCCTGCAGAAAGTAGTGGGAGCATCCAGAATGTCAATGATGGATGGTTTTTCTGGCTATAATCAGGTAGCTGTTTTCCCAGAGGATCAGAAGAAAACAGCATTTACAACACCATGGGGAACCTTTATGTATGCCGGGATGCCATTTGGATTAATCAATGCCGGAGCTACTTTTCAGAGGGCAATGGACATAGCCTTTGTTGGAGAGCAGGACAAGTTTTTGGTGGTGTATCTCGATGACATCACAGTATTTTCGAAGAATGATGATGAGCATATTGAGCATTTAAGAAGAAATTTTGAAAAATGCAGAAGGTATGGCCTATCCCTCAATCCTCAGAAATCTTTATTTGCATTAGATGAGGGAAAACTCTTAGGGCACATTGTAACTAAAGATGGTGTGAAAATAGACCCTAATAGAGTTGAAGTAATAAACGGTATTCCTCTACCCAGGAATAAGAAGGAAGTACAGGTGTTTTTAGGCCGAATTATTTTTTTGAGAAGGTTTATTCCTAACTATGCTGAGATAGTTAGGCATATAACTGATATGTTGAAAAAGGATAATGAAGTAAAATGGTCTCAGGAGTCTAGAGATGCATTCACCAGGATAAAACAGGCATTTGCTGAAGCTCCTGTGCTAGCTGGACCAGATTACAATAAGCCATTTATGATATTTTCATTTGCATCACCCCATACAATTGCAGGAGTTTTATTGCAGAAAAATGAAGAAGGATATGAGCAGCCTATAGCTTTCTTCAGTCAAGTGCTTTATGATGCTAAATTAAAATATAATATATTGGAGAAGCAGTCATATGCCCTGGTAAAGTCCCTTAAAGCTTTTAGAGTATATGTTTTTCAATCTCACATTACTGCATATGTTCCCACAGCAGCTGTCAAAGACATCCTAGTTCAGGGGGATAGCGAAGGTAAAAGAGGAAGATGGATTACAAAAATACAGGAGTATGATTTGGACATAAGGCCTACTAAGCTGATTAAAGGACAGGGACTTGCCAAAATGTTATCTGAATCAAATCATCAAGCCTTGGGCATTAATTTATCCATGATAGCAAATGAGGAATCTGAGAAAGGAGAAGAGCAGCAAGGACTAGAGATGGCCCCCCAAAAGATACATATGAAATATCTAACTAGTCCTTGGTATAAGGAAATAGTTGAATATCTTTTAACACTTAGTTGTCCTCCAAGTTGTGATAAGGTAAAATATAGAGCTGTAAGAATGAAATCCTAGAAATACATAATTGCTAATGGACGGCTATATTGGAGAGACCCTTCAGGTATATTACTGTTATGCCTCACAGAAAATGAAGTGGAGAATATAATGACAGAATTTCATGAGGGAATCTGTGGAGGACACTACAGCTGGAGGGCTACAACTCATAAAATCCTGAAGGCTGGTTTTTACTGGCCAAAATTGTATACAGATGCTTTTGCTTGGGTCAGAGCATGTGACAAGTGCCAAAGATTTGCAGAAAGACAGAAATTAGCAGCTTTTCCCTTGATTCCTATTCATGTGAATGAACCATTTCAGAAATGGGGATTAGATTTTATAGGAGAAATACATCCTCCATCAAGTGGCCAATATAAATGGATACTAACAGCCACAGATTACTTCACGAAATGGGTGGAAGCCATACCTACCAGAAATGATACAGATGCCGTGATAATGAAGTTTATGGAGGAAAATATCATATCTAGGTTTGGTTGTCCTGCTAGAATTGTAACTGACAATGCACAGGCTTTCAAGTCTGCCAGGTTTGAAAATTTCTGCCAACGGTATAACATCATATTGACTCACTCCACAGCCACGTCAGTTCGCCACCTGTCCTTCGTACATCCATGCGTCATGTTCCCATGTGTCCGTGTCATTCTCCCCCGCCGCTTATATATATATATGTGTGCGTTTTCCATTCATTTTCATTTCCGCCACCACGTTCAAACCATTTTACGTAGAAAACATGCGCTCCCGCTGATTATCAAAAGCTTCAATCATATTTTCTCCACCATCCTGCGCGTTCTTGTCATTCAGCCATGTCCTCACCGCCATTATCATCAGCACCTCCCCGTCCATCACCCTTGTACCTGGTTTTTCTAATGTATTGGTGGATTTTGCAGGGTTTTTAACGAACGGAGAGATATTTTAATTCACAGTTTTGGCTGCAGCAACAGAGCATTTCAGAAGGCGATCCAATTGAAGCTGTAATTATGAAGAAGGGCCCTGAAAGTCTCCATGATAAGACATCCATCGCAGGAGCAGCATTTGAAATCTTTCGAATTCTCCAAGGACGATTTAAAAGATGCTAGTCAGCATATGGGGATATAAATGTTCTGGCAAAGAACGAAAACAAAGAATTAAAGATTTCAACAACTCCATTGAAGATTATGAACTCGTATCTGGTGTTAAAAGACAAGGGGATCGGACCAGAGATTTTCCAGATCAAGCTGAGGGTACAATACATTAAAAACCATACCCCGCAGATTATATTTCAGCTGATTTTCTTCTCAGGAAAGTACAGAAGGTTCAAGAAGATTTCCCCTTATGCCGAGCCTCTGTAGAGATCTTCTTCCCAGTTTATTTATTCTTGCAAGCAACCTCAGGGTTTTATTGCAGCAGATTTTCCTCCTCCAGCCAAGTACATAGCAGTTGTATATTTTATTATTTATGTCTTGTTTATAAGGATATTTTCATCCCCCAGCATTTACTTTTAGAGGCAGATTGTAAAGTATAGTCATTTATATTTAGTCATTCATAGAGTGGGCGCGAATGTTTTCTGCCATTTTGTTCAAATTAAGTCATTAAATGTACTCCATCTACCTCCTTCTCAGGGTTTCTCTATATTTTCTATAAAAACCCAGAAATAAGACATTAGAGGGGTTCCAGATTTGTATCAGCAAACTGTGCAGTGAGAAGGCTTTTGTAGACATTTTGTAACACTTCTGTATGAAGGCTCAGAGCCCGTAGGGTCTCAGTGAGGAGGAGTTATAACTGTAATGAGGATTCTGGTCTCTAGTATCTCACAGTATGTAATTTTCTCTTATGTGTTAATACAATATCTCATTTCATGCTTAATATCTTCTTGTATCATGTTCTAGAATTCGAGTGGCTCACTAATCTTGAGTAAGGATTCATCCTAGTTGATGCCCATACTGGGGTTAGTCAAGCGCTTTAAATAGGCCTAGTCATGATATACTGTTCCATGTTCTTTTCATCCATATTTTCTGCTATATTAGTTGCTTGAGGAGGGTGCTTTTAAAACGCCATTGTCATGTATGGATTCTTAGTTTGTTAAGCCCATATATGGTTCTGTTGTGTATCTGGGTATCAGTCTCATGTTAACTAATATCTTCTTCATGTTCCTTCACTGCATCTACTTTCTGATATTTGATTTCTGTGGCATATTATCTGAACTGGCCCTCTTTGCAGTAAGTTGTCTCTTAACTGTCTGATGCCTCTGTATTGGAGTTTTGCATAATGTTCCTACACTATTCTTATCTTTGTATCAGCTTCTGAGAGAGATTGGTCCCATTTAAACTAATTTCCTTGTTTTACAAGTGATAGTAAGAGAGCTTTTGGATTGACAACCCAAGCTATATGATAAGCTCCTTGCTATGTTAAGATGTCCTAGGCACTGGTCTATGGCAACTCTAGGCTGTCTCTAGGGGTGACAAAATTGTCCACAACACGACCCATGTCCCTTCTCAATTGTATTGAACTTCTTGTAAGGAACCACATTTTATTTCTCACCTACATCTTGAGGTCTTCCCCGCTTTGGTGGACACTTCCCTTTAACTTTCTCATTTCCTTTCAAACCACATTTAGGCTCAACTTTGCACTTTGATTGTTCATAGCAATGCTTCAACCTCAAGATGGATTCCTCAAAGGATATAGGCTCGTGAAACTCAATCTAGTCTTTATATGTTGTCGGAAATGCACTAATGAATCTATGAATCATAGCCTTCTCCACCTTGAGATATGGCACATAACTCAACACCTCAAGAACCTACTAGTATACTCATCATCTATCATAAAACCCATCTATAGCTCACAAAACTCCTTAGCTCTATCATCATAGTACCTATTTGATAGGTTCTTCTCCTTGAAGATCCTCTTCAATTCTTCCCAAATCAAGTATTCTTCCCAAAATCCCTTGACATTCTTCACATCTTCCCACCAGATATTTTCTTTCCCTTTAAGACTAAAGGTGGTTATCTTGGATTTCATTTTTTTGGAGTAGTTATGCTATTTAAATAATTTCTTCATCCCAAGCAACAATGCCTCTACATCTTCTGAATTCTTCATCTCTCCTTCAAATGTAGCAAGCTTCACTTTATTCAACTCCTTAGGTAAATACTCCCTCCTCCTATAAGGATGATGATGGTCATGACTATGATGATGTCTCCTAGATGAGGGACTAGAATGATGCCTATAAATACCAGTACTCCTATCAAGTGTACCTAGTGATCTGCCACGTCTAACTTTCACTAGTACATATGGGGGAAATTCCGACACTTGGTTCCAACGCTTTTGACCAAATGTCGGAAATTTCCCCAAATTTTTTCAATCCTGCCTAAAAAGTGTCGCAATACTGACGTTTAGAGAAAAGTGTCGCAATACCGACACTTAGAAAAAGTGTCACAATTGCGACGTTTGGAGGAAGACGTCGCAATTGCGACACTATGCCCCAAAGCGTCGTTATTGCGACGACTGCCTCCAAACGTCGCAAGTGCGACACAATGTCTAAGTGTCGCAATTGTGACGTTTGGAGGCATCCGTCGCAATAGCGACGCTTTGTTCGCCGTCGGTATAACGACACTTATATGCGCACTACATAAAAATACGACACTTATATGCGCGCTACATAAAAATATGACACTTATATGCGCGCTACATAAAAATGATTTTATAAAAAACTACATTAATGGCTGATATCACGCTCACATTCACCCTCCGCTCTTGCAGAACAGCATTCTCCCTCAGCATTCGCCCTTAGCTCTTGTAGAACAGCATTCGCCCTCAGCTCTTGCAGAACAGCATTCGCCCTCAGCATTCACCCTCAGCTCTTGCAGAACAGCATTTGCCCTCAGCATTCACCCTGTACTCGCCCTCAGTGTTCGCCCTCATCTCTTACAGAATAGCATTCACCCTCAAAATGTGCCCTCAACTCTTGCAAAACAGCATTCGCCCTCAGCTCTTGCAAAATGGTAAGTTCTTACTGCAGGCCCTTCCTCCTATAGTAGGGTTGAATCTATTTGGGTTTTTTTGGTCAATTCCATTGGATTGTGTTAGGCTATAGGGTTCTCTCTAGATGTCTTACAATTTTCTTTCGAATTAGTTTCAAAGAGGATGTGTAAGATGTGTTTGTGCTTGCATGAATTTGACTCCACCAGTTTCATGAAGTTTAAGCTATGGATTTTAGTTCGACAAACTCATCCATCTCAACACCCAGTAACGAATTGCCCTTGGTCTAATCTATATTGAAGGTGAAGTGAAAAGTGGTAGAGAATGGGAGATCGAAAGTCATCAACTTTATCACAAGGGTAGTACTCCAGATCGAAAGTGATGAGCTTTGGTTCTCCAGATTTGGGGATTTTCTGATATTTGGGGATTTTCTGATGACATACCAAAGGTCACATCCATACAACCATATCAAGGTCAATGTTGAGATCATTCTCATATAGATATAGGTCACTGATATATAGGGTTAATATCATCATCACTATCCATGGAAACCAAATGGTTACAAAATCTGTGATTGTGGTTGGCTTATTTATAATTATTACCCATTTACAGTAGAGCACAGAAACACTAAATATGGCCCGAGCAGAGCCTTTACAATAGGCAATGGAATTGCAGTTGCTTCATCAATAACCAATAGCTCCACTTGAGAAAAAATTTCATAATCTTGGGGCTGGATATACTGCAGAGCAAACAATTGTAGTTATCATTCGTGCTCCAATATATTAATATACTTTTTACATTGAACTGAAGAAAGGGAAACAAGCAAATGCTAGCCATCATATAATGCTTTGACATAAGAGTTTTGAGTGACATACTTGAAAAAAAGAACTCATCCACTGATATTTATAATCATTTGAGTTATTTAAGTTAAACACAATGTCAAGAATCAAGATTCAATACCCTCTATTATCTTCATCACCCAATACAAGATTTAAATTTTTCCCAAAGAAACGCTTATTAAATTGGCGGCCATTATTTCTCCCTGCTTTAAAAACCCTACATTTAAATGAAAACAAGCATTGCATTTCAACTACAAAAATCTATTAGTGTTCAAATGTACATGTGTGCATCACTTGTGTGGGGTATTCCTTTTCCACTTTCACATTATCCAAGAATGTGTGCAGTATAGTTCATATTTTTTGTGATTTAGATTATCTTGAAAAAGGAAAGGTAAATTATTTCCCATGGAAAAAGAAGGTTTTCCCTTTTTACTACTAGAAATGGTACAACAAAGTTCCATTTATACCCGAAACTCCTATGAAACAGGAACCAAATAAAGGCCATGTCCTCAATGGACATCATTTGGCTTTGAAAATGGCCATTGCACCGTGTTGTTTCTTATATTACATCATGATAGTTTCTTAGGTCATTTCTTGTTTCTTGAGATGAAAAACAACCAAATAAATTGTGAAGATCCTTTCAAGAAATAAATGACCATTTCTCAATCATATCTCAACTATTTTTTATTTTATTCAGTGGTTGCTTACTTTGAGATAAATTTGACACTTTTATAAAGAATATAACATAAAAACACAAAATGGGAAGGAATTGATGAGGTAGATGACCTTTAGTTGTTGTCAATTAAGAATTGATAATACACGATGCATGTTTTGTACTACAAACTAGATTCCTTCTTGGAGTTAGGACACAAAGTATTGAATCAAAGTTGTAGTTTCTAACTTCTTGTATTGGTTCATCAATCTTGAAATTCAGACATTGCATGTCTTCATTGCTTCATGTTTGAATAATTTGCCTCATATCGTACAATAGGAAATTAGGAATTATGATTATTATTACTTTATGGATCTATTAAGTTACTTTTAAGTTTGCATGGTTTAGTGTGAAATTATTCTTGTGTGCCCCTAGGCCCAGGTGAAGGAATTCCAAGGACTGAGAACCATAATTTTCAAATGGTATTGTTTCTTATACCCAAAAACCCCTCAACATCACTTCTTATTAGTTCTTAACAATAGTGTTGTAAACAATTTGAGAATTGATATAGCAAAATCTCGCACTTCTCAAGATAAACTCCTAAAGCTAAAGTGTGATACCATGTGTAATTCAATAGCCCCATTGTCACCTCACCGACCTCTTTTCACTTCGGGCTAGCTCTCCTCCAACTCAAGGGGGGTTCTCCCTAGTAGATGTTAGGGATCTAATGGCCCAACCAAACCAACTCAAGATCCCCCTAACTCTCTATGTTTACTACTATCAACCAAAATATTGAACAATAGGGTCAGACATGCATCCTGAAGATAAAATTTCCAGGGTATTTTTGGGTAATTTCAAAGGGAAAGTCCCCAAACACATATAATCAAGGAATTATAACGTGATTTCAAACATTAAATATCAACAAAATCGTTTAAAGTATATTGAAAGGAAAAAGGTGATGGAATATAGAAAGTGCCTTACTTAAATGCTCTAAGGATTTTTCAATAGTTGCTCCAAAAGCTTCACTTCAAGGCCCTTCAAGATCGTCTCCAACAATGCTATACCATCAACTTCAACAATGTTGCTCCAAAAATGTCCTCGAGGTCTTCACAACAAGTTTACTAGAAGTTTCTCCAACAATATATTCAATAAGGTCTTCATTGTCAACTCGTCTCTTGTTTGGGTGCCTTAATGTGCAATGACATGTTTCCAGGACTGAATTCAATGAAAGGCATATTTGAAACTCTAACTCTGTCTTCCGGTGTCTTATTAGAAATTATTTTAGTTTTCATTTTGTGTTTTCAAGTTAGATATTTTTTTCAAGTTTTTACATTTATAATTTTATTGCAATGTGGCAGACTGATCAGGGCAGTACAGGAACAACCCTGAGACGGGATGATCACGGAAAGAGGCCAGCAGAAGAACATGTAAAGTGCCAGCATTGCTCTATCTTCAGGTATTTTAGTTATTTACATAATTGAAATAATATTAATTTTGTTCAAATATGCAGACACCTAACCATGGTACGCCTGATGATTCCCTCTTTGAGGAAGAGCTTTCTTCATCCCAGCTCTTAATTTAATACTTTGATAGACGCGCCTCAAACACCTGAAACAAAAGAGAGGATAAAACAACTTATGACCCAGCTAGAAACATATCAGGTAATAATAAAAAGTCAAAAGGATTTTTTTTGTTCTGCATGAGATTAATTGTGATAGTTTGATTTTTAATTTTTACATTGACTAAACTACCAAAAAATTCTTTTGTATGTAGTGTTTTCTGGCACTTGCTGAACCCAGTGTTGGTGGTAGTGGGACACAAGGGCAAGAAATTTCCTAGCAACCCTCTCGTACACCTTCTACTCCTTTAGGTGCCAGCCAAGAAACACACCCTGCCCAAGCAGACACCCAGCCAACCGCTGAATGTGTTGGCAGTGATGAGGCTGATATGGCCAACTACATTATTGTGTTTTTTGGAGCTACACGTGTCAGCTCCACAGGGACCATTAATGTCACGTTGTTGGTGAACGATGAAGGTGTCCCTATAAAGCACGTACAACTCCCAGGTAAATTTTAATATTTTAACTATTTCATGTACTCTATCTAAAACATATTTATCATGATTTTTATTTTTAAATTAATGGTAATATCTTTTTTTTCTGTGTAGGAAACAATGAGTTCTACAGGTTTTTGGAGAGCCATGCGTTGGTAATTTTTGGCCCAAACATATGCACAAGGTGGAATTCCCAGAATTTCAACCTGAAAAAAGAACTTCTAGATTATCTAGAAGCCCTTTTTGGGGTCGGCACATTTGACAGAACAACGATTTCTCGGGTAGCCGGAAAATATTTGAAATATACCAGGGACACCTATAGGACGCAATTTCAATTTACCCTAGAATCGAGCGTCCTCTCACAGTTCCAGAGAGTGAGTGGAGGGCACTCATCCATGATAGAAAAGAGAAAAGGGCAAAGAAAAAAGGAAAAATGCCAACTGGACCCGTAAGGTAAATTACAACTTTAATTCAATAGCTTTAATTTTCTCTATGTCTAAAATAAAAGTGTGCTACGTCATATCTGACTTCAATATTTTGATGCTAGGTTGCCTGACACCTCAAAGGCAACCAAAGCTAGGATTGAAAAAAAGGGCCATCATAAGCTAGGCCAGGGCGGCTACTTGAAATTAGCCGCAAGAATTGTAATTAAGTAGCTAAACATCTTATAATTAATTGTATCGCCTTCCAACGTTTTTGTAATCCTATCAAATATGATTAAAAATACACAATCATATGTAATGTAAGGTGATGACTTTGGAACAGAAACTACAGAGGAAGATAAAAATATCGCTTTCCATTTCGGCTATCAAGCTGTAGTTGAACATCGCAGAAGCTTGGGGCAGGTCCCAAGATCCAGAATGCCTGATAAGGTAAAACATTAACCTTTCAATATGTTTGTTTTTGTCCATAAATTTAATGTCTAACAACTTTGTTTAAATCAGGGGAGCAGCACTACCGACGAGGCAAATAACCCAGTTTTAGAGCCAGATGTAGATGATCCTCACGTGCAACTTGATCATTGTAGTGGGGACCAGGCCGACAATGCTACTATCAGTGAGGGCCGTGACGGTAATTAATTTCCACTTATAATTTTTTCTAATTATACCTTGATGTTTGTCCTTATAACATTTTTTGTTTAAATGACAGAGAATGTTTCCCTTGAGGATCTTACCACCAGAGAGGAAGACAGGGCAACAGTCCCAACGGCGACAACTGGTGCACCAGGTAAATAATCTCATTGCAATTTTTTTTATTAATATTACCGAACTAGTTCAATGATATTTAAAAGCTGACAATTAAAATTTAATATTATCTGTTTTTGTAGGCGATGCCCCGTCACTGGATGAGCCCAGACATCGTGAATACGCAACTAGGTCAGCAGTGTGGGTTGAAAGGCACGAAACAGGAGCAAAGCACGATGATATTGATGATGTAATTAGGAGCTTTAAAAATAGGAAGAAGAAAAAGAAAATTTGACAATGTAAAATATTGTATTATTATAAGACAAGCGTTACCATACTTGGAACGTTTTTTGCGTTATATAAAAAACTCATTTATCATACTATTTTTATGTCAAGCATTAATTGCAATGTTTCCTTGCGTAATTTTTGTTGAATTGTTTTTTTATTAGTTATTGAATATTTTTTTTTATGCTCATGAAAGTAAAAAAATGAAATATAGATTGGGTATTGGGGAATTGAGAGTGATGTGAGGGGGGGGGAGGGGCCATAAGAGCTTCCACCTTCACGTGGTTGGCCCTGTTTAGTAGAGAATAATTTATTGGAGCAATTTAATCTTGGAGCAAACCTCCCTCGATCAGGCGTAGCAACAAAAAATTCATTGTTGACTTAGTTGCTACTCTTTCAGATCGTGGGAGGCTTGTTCCAAGTTCATGCGACTCCAATAAATTGTTCTTGAAACGAAGAGGAGCTTATTCAGGTATGTTTTGACATTTTCAACATATGTTCTAGCATTATCATAAGAATGCATCTTAGAGTAAAAAATACTACATCAATTACTTTTATTTATTGTATAGATAATGATGGATTTTGATTGACTTGGCAGTGCAGGTACAAATCCTCTTGCATCATGAGAAATACAACTTGTCAACCAGGGTCATGTCTAGGATATTTTTTCTTGTGTGCTTGACCAGGTTCATAATGTCACATTTTGTAAGTTCCTTTACAATTCATAATTCAATATTAAGCTTGTTCATGATTATTATCTAGGTTTTTGTATGTTTTTTTTCATCTATTTGATTGTAAGCAACTCTGCATGTTTCCTGTTGTTCACTATGATTTCTCCCATTACCACTCCCAAGATCAATCCGACTTTATTGTTACATAGGTTACTTTATTGTTACTATGATTTCTCCATTTACAATTTCATAGGTTACATCATGTAAAGTTGTCAATCTCAGGTTTGTGATGAGCTTTAGTTCTCCAGATTTGGGGCTTTTCTGATATTTTCTCCCTCATTTCATTCCTGCATCACCTCGTTGTTTGAGCATGCCAATTCTTCCCAACTATATTTATATGTCTGTAATTTTGGAATTTGATTTAAAAAACTAGTACTCAACTTTGAGTTCAACTGGTGTTCGTGTAAGGCTGTCTGGGCTTTGGGAAATATTGCTGGAGACACTGCAACATTTAGGGATCTTGCCCTCAGTCATGGAGCTCTGAGGCAGGTGCTTGCCCAGTTGAATGATACTGCCAGAATTTCAATGATAAGAAATGCTACATGGGCTCTGTCAAATTTTTGTCGTGACGTAAACCCCAACCACTATTCGAACAGGTAAGCAGAATACATTTTCTGCATCTTCTTCTTAGTTCGCAGATACTGTGGATTTGTTTTATAGATCTTGGTGCTTGGTAGATTTGGACGTAATATGGACCTAGGCGCTTGTTCATTACAATGACTCTGTCATGAGGTTTTAGAAAATGCTCATAAATTTTGGTTTCACGAGGAGATTAACCTTGCTTGCAATTATCGATTACCAATCACATTCAAAAAACTTCTTTCGTAGCATTGCTGAGCTCTTTGTAGGTGAATTTCCAAGGCAATTTCACAATATCTGAACTAAATTTGTCTGTCCTTTTCAATACTCTACGCTTGTAACAGAACCAGACAAATAATCTAGTGGCCAATGCAACAACAACAACACCTCCTGTTGCAATGCCGGCAATTCACCCTCTCTGCACGCATGAATGACTATGGCACCCTCTTTTGTGAACAAGTACTGGAGCTGAAGGTATTGGTTTCGATTAGGATCGTGGAATTCAACATCCAAAATAGTATCAAATTCCACTGCAGTAGTATTCCCCAACGAGGGAAACAGTTCATTGAGACCTATTGGACTCATCACCCCCAAATAGCCTCTAGGGCTACCCAGAGTGTGATCATCTTTGTTTCTGAGTATATTTTTATTTTTTCAGTGAGAGTTTAGGGTTTCTCTAACATAGCTTCAGAAATCCGATTCAGTGCCTGCTTGAATATCGTCACATAATACTCATGGTTTGGATTGATTAGCATCTCTGAATGGTTGGTTGATTCATAAGAACCACCCATATAGTCATCTTGAGATATTTCAGAAGTTTTCCTGGGTTTCCTTTTTCACCATTTCTAGAGGGTGGGATGGTGTGGGGTGATCCATCAATACTGGTGCTCTTGTAGTAGGGAATTTGTTTTTGGGGATATAAAGGAGCATTTGATGTATATATCCCATTGGATGCATTCATAGATGGGCACGAGAGGTCAAGAATTTAAATTAAAAATATGCAACCTCTAGCATGGCAACCTGAAGGCCGCGAGAGACACTGGTTAAAGATTGTTTTGTGCTGACCTTAATATAGTCGTGATTTCTTTCTATTATCTTAATGCAAATATATAGTCCGGTCTCATTAAAATGAGGATTGTGGTTGTATTTCTCTTTGGTTGTTTCTCTCTTAATGCTCGAGAAGTTGCCAAAAGTTGCGATAGTTGTTTAGTTTGCCTGTTACAACTTAAAAGTGGTTTTTAGCAATGGGAGTCATGTTTTTTAAGGTTCATACTAATATGAAGATCTTGTAATTCTATATTCAGGATAAGAGAAGATGGCCTCTACTTTGGGTAGTATGACAACAATTGCCACATCTACCTCATTGGGTAACAATGGAAAGAGGAAGAAGTTGGGTGCAATGTTTGATAATTATGGCAGACAATTGTCTTCTCTTTCAGTTTTTTCACCCATTTCCTTTAATCGCTCAAGCAGAAGAGGGACTCTGAGATTACGTGACAGAGATAAGGTAGTTAATACAAGAGCTATGGAAAAGGAGTTGTACTTCAACAAGGATGGCTCGGTGACAAAAAAATTGCAGGTCAGAGAAAAAATTATGTTTAAAGGAAGGTCACCTGCACGTGAAACTTCACTGCGGTGGATCTTTCCTTGTCCACTTATATTCGATTTTAATGTGTTATTTTAATTTTCATGGAGGGTTGTTTTGGCATATGGTCTGGCATTCAATTGCACACTTACTGAAAGCATTGTCAATTTGTCTTGCAGGCGGTGTGAACAAACTTGCTGATCTTGTTGAAGTCACCCTTGGGGCGAAGGGCAAAATGTTGTCTTGGAGAGCAAGCATGGTTCTCCGAAAATAGTTAATGATGGTGTGACAGTAGCTAAGGAGGTAATTTGTAGATGTGTGCTCTGGTTTTCTTTTTAACGTTGTATTAGTTCCCCCTCTTAAATGTCTTAGATTTGGTATGCATAATTTGAAAACTCAAAGGTGAAAGGAAACATATTTGTTACCCAGTGGTCTACTTGGCCTATGGAATAGCCACCTTAGAGTAATGCATAAATATTTTCACAACAATAAAAGGAAAGGGTTCTGGCTGAGTCAAATTTTATTGTTATTGACAGTGTAATGAAATGTATCTCAATGCTACGGTTTTGGCCTTTTTATTGGTTGAATTAGAGGATCCTGTTGAAAATATTGGGGCCAAGTTGGTAAGGCAAGTTGCGGCAAATACAAATGATTTAGCTGGGGATGGAACCACAACATCTATTGTTCTTGCACATTTTGGAATATTGAAAAATTCCAGAACAATGAATGGAGAATAAATCTCCCTTCCTCTAACACAGAGAAAATAAAAATTTCTTTGACAGGAGACAGAGTTTCAATACTTTGAAAACAAACTTCTATTCCCTTCAATAACTCAAAAAAAAACTATTACACTTCTTCCTCACTGAGAAGGATTACAAAATTATGACTGCTACAAAACGCAGTGCATAAAACCAACTCACTGTCTGTTCAAAACAAACATACTCTGTCTCTAAAACACTCTGCTGTGTTTTTCACTTTCGCACTGCTGTGCATACACACTTAAAAAGTTACACTCATTCTTTCACTTTTTACACACTGCTGTGTAATAAAAAAATTACCTACTGTCTATAAAAAAAACTACCAAGCTTTTTTGTCATTTTTATTTTTATATGCCGTAACATATAAAACATATTATAATAAACCCTCTTTTTAAAATAATAAAATTAAAACTAAATTCTATGGCCCACCTTTCATTTCGCATATGATATATATACAACATATGTTTAAAACATATGTATATATTAAAGCATACATAAAATTAAACTATCAAAACATTAAAGAACCCTTTCCGTCGGACTTCAAAAGTCTGAATAGATTGAATTTCAAACCAAATTCGCGTTCCAAAATGGGATGTTGACGTCTACCTAATTTTAACTCGAATTCTCAATCCAATGTGCCCTATAAAAAATTCGGGTCCGGTTTTCAGGTTTTCAGATTCCCTTCAATTTCATGTGATCCAATATTAATGCTCCACGTGTCCTCCTTTTGAATTTACAAAACTGTCAGGTAAATTTCTGTTTGTTTAATTTCTGGTTGGTGAATTGCGTTAATGTTGGTTGTTGTGTTTAAATACAATCCTGTACAGAAATATGGCTGCGACCGTCTACAAAAAAAACTTGCAGGAATTTTAAATGCTGAATTAAATTTTTGGATGGCGTGCAAGCAACCTCCAAAAAAAAATGTTGCTGCTGCATCCGTCCTTCCACTGCAGCAGTTGAAGTTAAAATTCAACAGCACGGGGTTTAATAAGTGAGGGTGTAAAGGTAATTTTTTGTCGATAGTACTGGATTAAGATCATCTATTCATTTTTGTAGGGTCTTATGGTGTTTGGTTTTTTGGTTTTGGGTTGGGCTTATTGAGTCTAAGATAGTTTTTGAGTGAAAAAATTGCTATCAGGTATTAAAAAAATTTGGTTCTTTTGTCAAAATTTATGAGCTTGTTAGGAAATACAAAACTGACAATGGTTGTATCTTAAATTTGTGGAAAATAATTTGAAATGAAACCTTTTTGTTTAGATTGTTGCAGCAGGTTCAAACCCTGTTCAAATTACTAGGGGCATTGACAAGACAGTAAAGGCCCTTGTTTCGGAACTCAAAATTTTGTCAAAGGAGGTAAACGCTTGCCTTTTGGATTGTCTGGTTTTCCTTTTTGCTAATGGTTTGGTGTATCTAATTGAATTAGTTGCCTAAGGTATTTTTTGTTGCAAACTCCTTTTCATTTTTCATACAGTATTGACCTTGTGGAATACATTTGATTGTGTGGTCTTGTTAGATCTACAACATTTGTAGTTGTTTAGTCTTATGGCCAAGGTGCACTTTTATTATGGAAATAGTTGATGCAATATTGTCATTTAATCCTTACTGCAGGGTAGAATGTTGAGAAGTTTCTTGTGAAAAAATTGGTATTCAAAATGACACTTGATCCTATACAGCATCATGCACTTGACTTCAAAATTCATATTCAAAGTGTGCCAAAAAATTCTTGCAAAATTTCAAATATTTTTGTTGTTTTAAACCATTATCTTTTTTATGTATTGGATGCTGAAAATGAGAAAAAGACTTTGGTATGAAACCAACTGGTGAATAATTTCCAACAAAATAACCACTTCCAAGACATGATTTAGAAATAGAACATATCTACTTATGAAGCATAGAAAGATATCCTTGATGCATTGTCAATGTTTGGCTAGGGTTTTTTTTGGAGAAAATAACTCCTTATTCCTAGAATAGTGATCTTCAATACAAGTAAATGCCAGAGAAGAGAGATCATTGTGTGACATAAACCTATTAACAAAAGTGAACAGGGAATGATTATTAATTATGGCATACTAAGTTGCCAGTGATTTTGACTATTTGTCTTTAACATGTAAAAATGTTAAATTCCAAACTTACATCATCATGGTTTGGCATCATGAGCTTGAATAATTGTCCACCATGCTCATAATTTCATTGTTGTATTCATATCTATAAACAAAGTTTCAAATAATAATAAAAAAGTTCTATAAGAAAAATCCAGACCTCCATGTTGCTGCTCCTTGTGAGACAAAGTCAAAATTGCATTACACAATCTGACACATAAGAATCTCCTATATCCCGGTGGTATGTATCCAAATTCTTATAACAGTGTCTTCAAGACTTATGTTGACATTTCCAATGAGATATTTAAGCAATGAAAGATGGAGCCTTCTTCATTTTTGTATATGTAACAATCTTTTATTAATATAAAGAATGATGGTTTTGTCTTTCTGAAAATGAAATGTCAAAATAATTTATTGTGGTCAATTGAAAAGTTTTTTTTTTAAAGCTTTTAATTATGGAAGGGCGACATATATATATGCCCTTCTAATTGAAATTCAGACCTGCCCTTCAAATTTGATCACTGTGTGGGACCTTAACAAACAATAAAACTATTATGTCACGCGTTATATAAAACATATAACAAAACCTTTGTCAAAACTTCAAACGAACCCTTTATCCATGGGTATTTCATCACGAATTTATCATTTTACCATGTACCTTATTCTAGAGGAATATTCTTCCACTTGATTAGGTACTTCATAATGGTTATATGTCAAAGAGATACAGAATGTTTATCTATAGCTTTTTGTGGTTCAAGAATCAACTTTCATTCTTCATCTAATTTTGGAAGTTCTATTTACATTGGCATATTTTTTCCCAAAACCTTTTTTAGGCAAGATACATGAAAAACCTTATGAATGCAAGAAGAAGAAAAATATAACTTCTATACCACTTGTGCAATCCTATGAATAATTATTTAGGGCCATAACATTTTTGAGCTAATTCTTTATTCTTCTTTTTCTTGAATGAAGATTGCTTATAATGCTATAATCTAAAAAATACCCATTTACCCTCCTCAAATTATCTTTCACTTCAATGTTGTTCCCCTTGTTGTTTTATCATGTTTCATGTCATTTGAAGGTTTTCCATAATAATTTTCAAATTTTCTTTAGTATTTTCCATATGTGACTCTGTTTCCTATACTTTGGACTTATCTTGCAAAAGTATGAGATACTAGGAGTTGGATATCCATAAAGGGCCTTAAATGGGGAAATTTTAGTAGATGTGTGATAGGTAGTATCATATTACCATTCTTCCTTGACGAACCCACTTCATCCATTAAGATTACTTTTCTAAAGAGTAACATTGTAGATAACCTTAAAAACATTTGTTAACTATTTTTGTTTGAACATTTGATTGTGTTTGATATGTAGAACTCATGGCAGCTAGTGTTTCTCCACTCATATTAAATAATTATTTCCAAAAGTTTCTTGTTACTATTACTTTAGGAAAACCATGAAGACTATGAATTTCTTTCACAGACACTTCTGCCACTTGGCTTGTTTTTTATGTACTTTGAGCTCTACAAAATTTGTCTATATAAATGACCACAAAAATGTAATACTTACCTTTATATTTCAGTAACCCTGTAATAAAGTATATTGATATATCTTATAGTCTTTGAATATGTATGTGGAATGGTTGAAGTAACCCTAGAGATTTTAATATCTCTCTTTTATTTATTATGAAAACCTGACCTTCTCTTACAAAATTTTGAATTTCTTTCTTCATTCCTTCCAAAAATATATTTTTTAATCCTTTGAGATGTTTTAAGGAACCCTGCGTCCTACCATCAGAGAGACATGGGACTCCCTTAATATTTTTTTTTTCAAATATGCTTGCGTGCATAAAAATATTCTACATTTGCACCAAAGTATATCTCTCTTTCACTCCCAATGCTCCATAGATTTCATCCCATCATTTATAAATTTTAGTTTTTGTTTAGTACTATTGTCATTTTTCCATTATGGAAAGCTTCTTCTAGCCACCTAGGAATAGAAAATGTAATTGGATATAAATTTGAGGCCTCTTCTATTTTAGAAAGAGCATCATGTACTAAATTTTCCTTACCCTTTTGCAGATTATCTCAAAATTAAAACTTTGCATTTTTTCTCCTCATTTTTGTTAATCTTCCAATGAAATCCATAGCTTCAAAAAATACTTTATGCTATCATGGTATATCTTGACTTTAAAGTACCTCCCAGTGATATACTATCCCCATTTTTTATTGCATATAATATTGCTTCCATTTATTTTTCATACGTAGATTTCACCAAATATTTTCTTTGAATTCCTTGCTTTTAAAAGCCAATGATATCCCTTATTGTGCTAATGTTACGTAAATTCCTTGTCCTAGTGCCTCACACTCTACTATGAATGTTTTACCAAAAGTAGGTGCAACCGATGTTGGTGTAGAAGACATGGCATCCATTAAAAAAGAGAATGCCAAAGTAGCCTCATCATTCCATATAAATGATATTTTCTTCAAGAGATATGTGAGTGGACTTGAAATGCATGCATAATTCTTTAAAAATTATCAATAATATCATGTAAGTTTAAAAAATCTTCTAAGAACCTTGATTTTCTTAGGAATAGGTCATTTTGTAATAGCTTGCATCTTTTGAGGCTCCAACTTCACTCCTTCCTTTAAAACAATAAGAACCAAATACTCGAATTCTTATTTCCCAAAATCACATTTGGATATTTTTACATAAAAATGATTATTCTCAATAATTTATATAACTTTTCCACATGTTTAGTGTGGTATTCCCATGATTTATTATAAATATGTGTATAATCAAAGAAAACCAACACAAATTTTATAAGATGGGATCAAACAAAATTGTTCTTAAGTCGAGCTCGCCGGACTTCAAACGGCGATAAACCATAATTCAAACCAAATTCGCGTTCCAAAATAGCCTGCTGACGTCGGCCAATTTTGTGACGTGAAAACCAAATGAATTCCACCCTAATCTTTTTCGAGTCCGAAGTTGGGCTGGTGTACGGAGGGAGAGTTGTGACGCGAATTTCTTATCAAATTTGCTCTAATCTTTTTCGGGTCTGGATTTCCACTGCGCGAGCGGCCCAAAAAAAGATCCACTCCAATCAATTTCTGCCACGTGTCCTCAATCAAAAGTTTCCCTGTTCCCGGATGTGGGTGCATTCGATGGCGTTTAAGGCGATGGGACATGGATGTGGCGATTTCATATCAATCCAAATAAGTTTTAACGCTATTCAATTAAGTTCCAAGATTTTCACATCAAATCGCATTAAGTTTTAACACTGTTCAAGATCGCACCTCCACTCCTGTTAGTGATTCTACATGCTCCAATATGATCCGGCCTTCGGCTCTCATTATTGAGAGATTAATTATGATGGGTGTTCTTCGATTGCATTGCAGTCGGGTCGATAAAATGGTGTTTCGCTATGGTTTTTCAGACGAGCCGCAACCTTTGAATTGCAAATGCTCTCTGGTTGTTGGGTTACACTGCCTGCTCACTGTGACGAGAAGGAGAAGTGGCCAGATGAACTACTGCTTAGACCTTGGTGCATATCTGCATTTCTCTAGGTCTGGTATGTGTCTATATTCCTCTGTTTCTTGGAATTATGCTTCTCCGTCTCGTCTTGTGCCCACTGCTGAGACTGCACCCATGCCTCGCCTGCGTCAAAGGATGTGTTGCCGCAGGGGGATCACTAGAGGTCAACCCCTGCGCACTCCCTCCAGCCCCTCAACCGAGTCATCTTCCCAGTCTAATGATTATTACACAGATCGCTATCCAAACACTAGGAGTGGGCAGGGCCGGGTTCTAGGATCTGGCCACCATATGGGCTCCCCTGCTCCTCCTTTCCCCACCGCTTCACCTTCTCCCACGACACGCACTGCGCTTTTTTCCTTTAATTTCTCTCTGAACCGCCCACGAATCACAGCTTCAATCACCGTGGTTTTCCGTGAGGAGGCCTAAATGGAGGAACAAGGCACCCATCCGGCGGGTCTGAGCTCAGAAAAAGCCGGCCAGCATTCGGGCCTTCAGGAGGGGAGCGGTGGCGCTAATGTGGAGATAGCACCTGGCGATCCTGGACCTTCCCAAGGATGGTGCCGAATCATTGAGGAACCACTGGAGGAGTAGTTTGGTTAATTTGGTTTTCTTGCTTCGCAGGCCCACTTAATTGGGCATGTTTTAGATTATATTACTGTGCTGGACCTCTATAATATTTTTGAATTTTGTAAACGTTCAAGACTGGTTTCCCCGTATGAGGGCAGTCTTCTTTTTTGATTTTTTGATGACAAATTTGCCATAAGTCTGGGCAATGTTTTTGACTAAAGTCATGCTGTAATTTTATTCCCACTGTTAATAGATTAACTTTACTTAGAAAAAAAAAATGTTGCCCTGTTTCTATTTTAAACCTATTTTTTGAAATATAGAGCCATGTTTATATGATTGTTTATAGTCGAAGCGTTGCGGGGTGGTTTATTATATTAATATTTCACGGTCGAATTATGTTCATAACAATTGGAAAAAAAAAATGTTGCCATGTTTCTATTTTAAACCTGTTTTTTGAAATACAGAGCCATGTTTATATGATTGTTTATAGTCGAAGCGCTGCGGGGTGGTTTATTGTATTAATATTTCACGGTCAAATTATGTTCATAACAATTGGAAAAAAAAATGTTGCCCTATTTCTATTTTAAACCTATTTTTTGAAATACAGAGCCATGTTTATATGGTCTACGTATTATACTCTTTCTCTATATATCTACAGGAACCTTTTTGCTATGAGCAGGGTGGATGCTATAGCGGGCTACTAATGGAAACAAGCGAGCCTGAACCTTACGTCTCGGATGCAACATATGTTTACCAATTTTGGAATCAATCGACCCTGATCTTACAAGCGAGCCTGGGTTTCTGCAGATGGTTTTTATTTCCGGGAACAAGCGAGCCAGAACATACAATCGACCCTGGGTTTATACATATTTTTGCTCTATCATGGATGCTTTTTGTGTGAGGCGTATATCAACAGTACATGTCTCTGCACATTTAATGTATCCGCTTTATGATACCATTTTATGTGTTGACAGGTTATCACTCTGCCTTCAAAACTAGCAATGTTGGTTTATTGATATGGTCTGATGGTCTTTTTATATTTTGGACATATCACACTTCTCACATGATTAGCGTTTTTCCTTGTTCAAGGATTTTGGGTACTTTAATTTGTATTTGGAACAATGGACGTCGGTACTCTATCTGTTGCTTTACTATTCTACATACTATTATTTCACTTTCTTATAGATGCCTCGGGCATATTTGGATGCTTTCTCAGATTGTCAATAATCTCCATGTAGACCGTTACTGGGTTTTATATCATGTCTTTGTATGTGACATGGGGTATTTTTCTATCATTGTCTGGGGTGGGACTTGCACTTTTCTAGATGGATATTTGGGTTCTAATCTTCAGATGTGAAAATGTAATGACTTCATGGATTGTTTTACTTCATAAAATATATTCAAAACAATGTTTTTTCTCTTGTGAAAAAAAATTATTGTCTATAGTCGAAGCGCTGCGGGGTGGTTTATTATATTAATATTTCACGGTCGAATTATGTTCATAACAATTGGAAAAAAAAAAAATGTTGCCCTGTTTCTATTTTAAACCTGTTTTTTTAAATACAGAACCATGTTTATATGATTGTTTATAGTTGAAGTGTTGTGGGGTGGTTTATTATATTAATATTTCACGGTCATTGGAACGCCCACAATTCATAACAAATATTGGAGATTTACTATCCTGTTTTAAAGTTTCATTTTTTTTTTTAAATTGAACCCGTCGTCGGTATACCGATGCCTTGTAAGCGTCGGAATTGCGACAGCTTAAAAATGTCGAAAGAGCGACAGTATAAAAACGTCGGACAAGCGACGTTCAAAATGTCAGACCACATTTCGTCGGAATTCTAACAGTTTACAAACGTCGGAAGAGCGACGTTCAAAACGTCGGACCACATTTCGTTGGAATTGCGACATTTTACAAACATCGGAACAGCAACGTCCAAAACGTCAGACCACATTTCGTCAGAATTGTGACAATTTACAAATTTCGGAAGAGCGACGTTCAAAACGTCGAACCACATTTCGTCGAAATTGCGATAGTTTACAAATGTCGGAAGAGCGACGTTCAAAACGTCCGACCACATTTCGTCGGAAGTGCGATAGTTTACAAACGTCGGAAGAGCGACGGTTTGGGAAACGTCGGAAGAGCGACGCTTGTTTGGAAGTGATGGAAAAAGTGTCGGTAGTGCGACACTTTGTAAGTGCGTCGGAATTTCGACATCATGGCAAACCACGTTTTTCCCATCCTCAAATTTTCGCTCTTGCGACAACTATGTGTCGGAATAGCGACGAATTGGCCGTCGGAAATTGGGCCAAATTTTCTAGTGTTTGTCCCCTTTATCCCATCTATATCCAGACTGAGATATTCTACCATAGGATCCATTATTTTTCTATTAATATTACTCTTAACTAATCCTCATTTGTCCTTATTTCTACAACTCTGACAAGCTCTGAAGAATCATTACACTAACATCTACCTGCTTCTCCTGAGCCCTGCAAGTTTTTCCTGAGCCTCAACCAACCTATCATTGACTTCTATGAAACTTCTAATATGTGCCCTAAAACTCCTCAATTTATCAGCTATACCTGGAGAATACTCTTCTCTT
The DNA here is from genome assembly GCA_034641835.2 of Pinus albicaulis. Lineage (NCBI taxonomy): Eukaryota > Viridiplantae > Streptophyta > Pinopsida > Pinales > Pinaceae > Pinus > Pinus albicaulis. The sequence goes on from CM076575.1 coordinate 1,320,091,928, forward strand.
TGCTGACCAACTGATCTATAGGGAGAGTCACAAGAAATGTAGTCTACCATTTTTGTTTTCATCTTGGATTATCTTCTTCCTGCAAGTGTATCATGTCAGATAAACCAAATAGATACCAAAATCAAATCCATAGCTTACTAATTTTCAGGGGAGATTGTTGGTGAAATTATATGTTTATAGTTTCCAACATTAAATTATCAATCCAGGACTCGTAAGCTTCGAGGCACAAGCGTGGGTAAAGCAGGATCAAAGCATCTAACCTAAACTAGGGCATAAAATCATTATAAAAGAACACAACATTCATTTTCTGGAAGTAAACTCTCATATACCACTCAATTTGCTGGAAAGGGCACTCATTTCATACTTAATCGAATGAAATTAATAAATTTTGAGCACACACCCTTCAAATCTTCTGGAAATATCTTAAGAAACTTCAATCTACTTTTAACACTAAATCTCACTGTAATAAAAAAAACTCACTCAAATCCTAATTTTGGTTTTGAAGATAAAATAAATACATAACTATGAAATTCTATTATATCACATAGAGAAATGCGATGAAAAGGTTACACTTCTACTTCAAATGGCATCAAACATAAATCACTCCTAAGCTCGAGAAATCTACCAACCAAAACTCTACTTCTCAAATGGAAATAAATCACACTTTTAACTACCAACGCAAGCCTCAGAAAATAATCAATTTAAACCTAGAGACTCCTATATTAAGATCTAATTCGAAAGATAAACTATGAGTATTAAATTTAACTCACAAACTGACACTCATTGACTGGAATCAAAATTCATTTAATCTATCAATTCTAACTCTGATGCACTCTCTATATTCTGGAACAAAAATCACTTTGTATTCAAAACTACATTCACTGACTCACAAACACTCTAGAAACCAAACACGTCTGAATCACAACGTTTTAAACCTATGCATGAGATCCTTGTATTTCGAAATTAGTTCAATACACAACAATGTAACAATTACTCAAATTCACTCCAGGGTTTCAAGAACGATTTTACTCAATGCAACAAAATGACATTTATAATTATAAGGAAATCGAAATTTTCATTCAATTCAAAAGGGGAAAAATTACTTATATGATTACTTCGGAAATTCTGGTAATGTTCTTTCTGAATTCGTAAATCAGATTGGCACAAATGAGATATTTTTAACACACAATAGGGTAATTCAATTTGATATGGGTTCAAAGGCTTATATGTAAAGATGAAAAACAGAGTATAACCTTAATATTTGTATAACGTTTGCCAAAATTATTCAGTATTATAGCTCAATTCGATTCAGTTCAATGATTTATGTGTAGAAACGACAGCAAAGGATTAACCTTGTGACTTATGTAATGTTTTTTCAATCCTTCAAAGGCCGAAATCGCAGTGGCTACCAATTCTTAATGATCGAATCACAATTTTGATTCTAATTCTGATGAAAACACTTTGATTAACTGAAAAATCGATTTACTATGTGGTTCATGATCTAAATTAAAAACTCTTTGGATTATATAGCAATTGAATTACAGTTTGATCATTTAGGCAAGGATCACACAATTCATTTTTAGAGTAAAAGGAAATGATTCATACAAACTAGAAACGCATCTATGCCTAGAGCATGTTGAGCCCCAAAGATGTCCTTTCCTTTCACCAAATTTCACTTCATTCCATTTGTCCTTTATCAGTTATAGGCTTGAAAGATCAATAGGATTGATTAAATTCACTTTAATAATGCATGGAATGACTGACTTACTATACTTTTGTGGTTTTGTTGTTGTAGTGATTTTTTACTAGACTTAGCTACAGAATTCAGCCATTCTATAGCTAGTCGCATATTCCGCAGCTATCTTTATGTTCACACAGGTTACAGGTGTCACTTAAAGGAAAAATGCATATGGTTGAATTCCAGAACTCACCTACATCATTCCTTGCCCTCTATGAAGTCTGAGCAAAAATCTGCAAGTGGTTATGCACGTGGAGGAAACCAAAACTAAGAAGTAGACTTCTACCAGGACAAGGACTCTGTAGATGTCTTCAGCAAAGTACGAGGCCTCAACAGGAGTTCTAATTTGATTTTGATTGAAAAAGACACCTGTCCCTATTTCTTCTCAATGACAGTTATGTATTTTGCTTATAAAAATAACTCGGTGAACCGAGAGACAATTAGCTAGTTGATGTTTTGTTGTTAAGTTTTCCAAAACTGTGATACTCTGTTTCTGAAGCATTCTCCTTTAATGAAATAAGTACAACTTTAATGCATGATCTGAAGCAATCTTGAGGAGATTCGTGTGCCAATCCGATGGTAGAGGGCCCCTACTATCCGAAAGGCTTTGTGCATATTTTCTAGATAAGTGACTTTAGCTCTGTTTCGTTCCTAATTTAGGCAGTTTTCTAAACTTTATGTTTTATGTTCACTTACATCGAATGTTACAGTCAATCTCATTCTTATGAACTGTTCCAATATATCACTAACACGTGAATGAGATAGAGCTATAATACTTCAGAGGTTAATTGCATTCTAGTTCAGTTCTGTTCATTGTATTTCAAGTTTTATTAATTGCATTCTAGTCCTGTTAAATTAGACTTAAAAGGCCTTCATTATTTACAAATTGCTCTTGTTCTTAATCTCTTCTAACACATCATTATCATATGGACAAGAATTAGCTATATCATTTTGAGTCCTTGACTATTTTGCAATTTCTCATAATTTTACAAACAACCTTTTTCCAAAGCTATTCCAAGAGATCTCTAACCCTTGAATGAGGCTTAATAGTAACATTTTGAGTGGAAGAATGGGTTAATTTTAGTGTCATAAGTCATTTTAGCATAGGGTTCCTTACTATGTTGCAGATAATCTTTTCTCAAATTGTTCCAACAAATTTCTAACTATGGATGAGATTTTCTCTGTAATATTGTAAGTTGTTGTTTACTATAGAGAACTTCATTACATCAAACTTATCATTTTCTCAAGTTGTTCCAACATACTTCTAATGAAATGAATTGGACTGAGTTAATGTTATGAGTTACTTTCCTTGTCAAGCTTTGCAATTTGTGAATTAGCATTTTCTGTTCTTAGGTGTCATACACAGTTTAGAGTAGATTTTGTTCTGTTTTAGTATGATCAGTAACTTCTCTTTTCCAACAATTTAGCTCTTTTCCTCTTAACACAAAAATAAAAAACCAAAAACTCTAGAAAAACACTAAACACAACGAAGTAGGAAGAAGATACCTAGGCACATATAGTGCACTTCACTTCAACAGTTTACTAGCCCTGGTTGACAATTTATGACATCAATTTAGGAACACTAAGTTGAGTAGACAGAGAAATTGAATTACTTGCACACAATTGAATGGAAATAACAATTAATTTGAAAGGAAAGAAAGGTTATGGAATAAAAAACTCATAAATTATTGCGAAGATAAAATTCTACAACAAACGTAATGAATTCTACCTAGGAGAAATTCCTAGACTGTGGTGGGTCCTTACCACACCTGGGAAGGAAAACTTATAGTAGTTAAGAAAGAATCAACACATAAATTAAAACAAACCTCAATTCTCCATGCAAAAACAACTATGATCAACGCATCTCCTAAACCATAAAATTGAGCTTGAATCAAACAAAGTTTTTACAATCCAATTCTGGCAGCAGGATCATCTTCATGCCTGAATAATCACTCCCCCCCTTGTTTATGCTCTATGCAGACTTTATATATAGCAGCCTTCGATTTATTTACAATATGGCAAACAATTTGATGTGGATCAGATCCACCAGATGGCTATACTAACATTAGCCTACTAGTTTCTAATTACAAATGCTAAATTTGACTTTAGTTTTAACAAACACTAATCATGGCTTTGTAAATAACTTAAATTTGTTGTAGAAGAGGTTTGGCAGCTTGTTCTTCATATAAATCATCAATCCTTGAGATAAAAAACTATATTTGACCCCCACAAATCTGGAATTTAACTGCTAGGTCCAAAACAGGGTTGTTTAGAAGATTTTTACAAATCTGGAATTTTCATATTTTTATATAAATTGGCCTCAAAGAACCCTGGTTATCTCCCAAACTGTAAGGTATTTTGGAAAAATATTTGATCTGTAATAAATATTCTATACTGGGAAAAAAACCCATGTTGCATAGTTTATTCATTATCCTTCAGCTACACGCAAATCAAGGCGTAAGTTAGAAGTTTAAAATTTATTGTAGATCTGGACAAATTGGCTAATTTCCTTCTAGATACTGACATGAGTGAGATGGGTGGTATCCAAGTTATGGAGAGGTATTAAAACACTATTTTTTACAATAACCTCTTTCTTTGGAATCATTCCAGAAGTGTCAAAGCCCTAAATTAGGCATTTCCGCACTCAACTGGCTTGTGAAGGATTTTGGCGATGGAACCTTATGATAAATGTACTTAACAAAACCGCCATCAGTAAATCATAGCATAATCATCTTTAATCATAGAGAAGTGAATAAAACTAGTGATAATCAACCACAAGATACAAAATATGATTTGGCGGAAAATTAGAGTATATAATGGGCTAAAAACCTAGGGTTTTAAGGCATGGATGGTGATATTGCACCACAAAAACATGGGCATATTCAAGGCCCAACAGAGGCTTATATCATATGTAAGATAATTACACAATATAATGTACATGTATAATCATAATCATATCCATATAATATCATAATAACATCATGCATGAACATACCAACTATATACCATGACCCCATGCATGACAACCATAACCTTGACAACATCAGACTTACCCAAAGAGAGTGCAACCCGCTCTCATACCACCCTGTGTTATCAGATACGACCCAAAGAGATCAAAACTTGCTCTGATACCACCCTGTAATGCCCCCTCCCACATTTAACCACTTTCACCGGCTTTCCCGAGGTAAACATGAGTTGAGGGTCACTATGATAAGACTCAACCTCCTATATGACCTTAAGGAAATGGATTCGAAAACCTAAGACCTTATTGACTTCCCTTAGGTGCCACAGAACCTCCAGGAGCATCCCAACCCCTCCAAGTGTACAACCCCTAAGATAACTATCTTTTTCCAGAATTAGAGCCCCAGTCGCTCCCTTGCCAAGGCCTCTAAGCGACTATGAGTCTCAAGTCGCTCCCAAAGGCTTTCTTCCCAGTGACTATGGACTATTTTTCTCATTTCTATGCCAATGACTCTGAATTCTAAGCCACTTTTTCAAGGCCAAGACTCAGGCCTCTTCCCACAACTCAGTGAAACTTCCAAAGATGATAAATGACATGGAGACAATGCTTTTAATCCAAATATTGAAACCAGGACTTGACCTGAACTTCCCTAACTGGAACTGACGTTAATTCAATCACTTGGTAAATATGCAACCTACATGTCATGAATGCAAGTCTGAACATAAGAGACTGAAAACTTATCTGAGGTTTAACAAGAAGGATCAATTCCTTCTCACATTTTTTGTTATAAAAAGAATTAGGTATTGCATTCATCATTCATTCAATTACAAGTAAAAACATGAATAGAGCCATGACTAAGATCTGTCATATAACCATGCTTATAACCAACATATAACCAAATAAGTAATAATGAGAGAACAACCATTAAAGCCACATAATAAAAATTGCATTTCCTTATCAAAATAAATAGAAACTTAGCTCTTATTAGACATAGGCAAAAGCCAACCAGGTTTGGGACTTCCATGTACCACCCGACCATGGATTGGTTGAACCAAATATTTTTTCAGCTAATCATTCTCAATCCATATTCCAAGAATTAATGTAGGATATCATGGGATAAACCAATCCAAACAAAACTAAGGGAATCCAGAGGTTAAACCACCTCCACCCTCACCATACCATGATCTCACCTAAACTGGTGCTAAGATAAAAAAATGAACTGAGCTTGGATGCCTCATAATTTCTTCTCCAGTACCTTGAGGAATTTTTCTGTCTCCACCCTTAGGCTTTACAATTTATCCCACCATTACCGGTCAAGGGATTCCTAGGCCTTTGGGAATTTTCCTGAGACCACCTCACTTGGATCTAAAATATTTCGGCAACCCAAATCTCAAACTGAGAACAACCTCATCACACCATGGTTATCTAGAAATCACAAGGCTAGGCTAAAATCCACTTTCCAACCTGGAAAAACCCATGCCAATGACAACAAAAGAACCAAATACCAACATGTGCATGCCATGCATGTCAAAAACAACTAGGAAATCATACATGCAACCTGTTACCTGCAAATATTCCCATTGAAGCTGCTTGATCCAACTTTTCCTTACTTGATCCTTGCTTTCCTTTGCTTTCATTATGTGTCCTTTCTTTTCTTTCTTGCTTTATTTCTCCTCTTGGTGCTCTTCAATTGATGTTGTGAGGTCTTTTAATTGATAAGGCCTCTAATTTCTTCAATTTTCCATTAGTTTCCTTCATTTTCCTCCTCACATGCAACTTGTTACCTTTCACCTTCCTTTTCTCCTAATTTCTTTCATTTTCATAAATAAATGCCAACAATACTATTTTTCCTTTCCAAAGCCTTAGCCATTTTCTTTGCCAATTTCCCCTTAGCCATAAAACACACCAAGTGATTCCCACTAGGATATTTTTCCCAAAATTCAACTTGGAATAAGTTCCCTTTAACCATGGTCTTATTTTACCTTTATTAACTTTTATTACATGAGATTTTAACCTGATGTTGTTACAAGCTCCTCCCCCTTAGGGGAACACCTTCCTTAGTGTTATGTGACATCTACAACCAGTAAAACAACTGAAATATAAAAAAAATACTGCCTTTGTAGCTTTATAACTTAGCTCGTTGCAATATTTACAATAACAACTTTCTCAAAAGTAAAACCATCATCACAAACATGAAAATATGACAACCATACAACTGATTGGAGCTTTATTACACATCTCATTGTGGTATTTATAATAGAAACCATACATAAATATGTATAAATACAAAAACTCATTTGCCTTCACTGGAAAATAATTAAGGATACATAGCCTACATCTGATCATCCATTTCCCATATAGCTTCATTGGGCCCAAAATTCTTCCAATGCACTTTAACCTACTCGATTGCTCTGTTCTAGAGCACAAGATGTTTCCATTGTGATATGCATTGAGGTTCCAATTGTAACTCTCCTTCTTGCTCCACCTGCAATACAAACCAATAATTAACATGATCAACGTCCCTTATATATATTTTAAGCAATGAAACATGAAAAACAACATGGAATTTCATTGTCAGAGGTAGTGCAAGTCCGTATGCTATTGGTACAATCCTCTCAAGGATATGAAAAGGCCCGCAATACCATAATGCCAACTTGGCACATGATCCGATCCTCAAGGAGATCTTCTTGGGCTTGATGTGTAAGTACTAATGTATCCCAAACTTAAACTCCTTAACTTCCCTGTGTTGGTATGCATATTTTTTTTCCTATCTCATGTTTCCTTTAGATTCTTCTTGATAACATTCATTTCTTGTTCCCATGTCTACCAACATGTCCAGTCCAATAAGTACCATATTCATTGGATCACTCCAAATGATGGGCTTGTTACAACATTTCCTTATAGAGTGCCTCAAACAGATTCATCCTCAATGACTCCTGATAACCATTATTGTAGGCAACTCGACCAATGGAAGGTACTCTGCCCATCTCCTTTGTTGATGCATGATATACATCCTTATCATATCGTCTAGTATTTTTTGACCCTCTCTGGCTGTCCATCTATCTGTGGATGATAAGTTGTGTTGAAGGCCAAATTTGTCCCCAATATTTCAAGTAGCTCCTTCCAGAACTTGGAAATTAACTTGGCATCCCTTTCCTACATAATCATTCTTCGGAACACCATGCAATCTCATGATCGTCCTGATGAATACCTGTGCTACCTCACTAGTTGAATAAGTAGTCTTTACTGGAATGAAGTGAGCTACCTTGTTCAACATTTCCACCACAACCATGATAGAATCATGATGCCTTGATGTCCTCTGAAGACCTATAATGAAATCCATGGAAATGACCTCCCATTTCCATTGTGGAATCGGAATAGGCTAAAGAAACCCACTTGGATGCTTACACTTTGCTTTGACCTATTGACAATCTAAACATCTAGCCACAAAATCTTCCATTTTCTTTTTCATATTCTTCCAATAGTAGAACCTCTTCACTACTATCAATGTCTTATGATATATTGGGTGACCTAAATATGGCTTGGAATTAAACTCCCTCAAGATAAGCTTCTTTAGTTCACTATCATCTTGTGCACAGATCCTGTCCCTGAATCTCAACGAGCCATCTACTGTGAGACAATATTCCACATCCTGATCACATGTACCCTGTTGTAACCTGAGCATAAGCTCCATATACATGTTATCCTATTGTCTTAACCGTAAGAACCGATCCTATAAATCTGTCCCATATGAGCTCACTGTTGCAACATGGTTCAACTGCACTTTTCTGTTGAGAGCATCTGCAACTCTGTTCTCCTTCCCCTTAATGTATCTAGTATAAAATTAAAACCCACTAAGGGTAGCCAACAATTTAACTTTCCTGGCATGCATACTCAATTGGTGAAACATATATCTCAACCCCCCTTTGACCGCTCATCAACACAAACCTTTTTCCAAGAAGATAATGTCTCCACACATTCAAGGCATGAATAATAGCTACAAACTCAAGATCACAAGTCACTTATTATGCTCATGCTCATTCAGTTTCTTGGACTCATAGCATATCACATTTCCATCCTACATAAGGACTCCACCAAGTCCTCTCTTGCAAGAATTTGTACACACTACTAACTTTTTATCCAGATCTGAAATTTTTAACACTAGAGCACTGGTCAACAACTATTTCAACTCCTCAAAATAGGCTGCACACTCATCTATCCATTCAAACTTATTACCTTTCCTCTACAATGATGTAATAGGATAGGCAATGCATGAGAAGTTCCTGATAAACCTCCTGTAATAACCTGCCAACCCCATAAATCATCTAACTTCATCCACATTTCTAGGAGCTTCCAATTCCATAATAGCTTTTATATGTTATGTGTCTACTGCTATGCTTACCTTGGAAATAACATTTCCCAAGTAATGTACCTCTGTCTGGAAAAAAATTCACTTTCTAAGCTTGGAAAAAAACTAATGCTCCCTTAGAAATTTCATCATTGTTGCTAAATGCTCGGCATACTCTTCCTCATTCTTAGAATTTATCAAAATAGTATAAATGAATACAATAACAAACTTGTCCAGATAAGGACGCACCACTCTTTTCATCGAGCACATAAAAGGATTTGGAGCATTAGTCAAACGGAATGGAACTACACCAAACTCATAATTCCCATACCTAATCCTGAAAGCAGTCTTGTAGATTTCCTCTTCTTTGATATGTACATGATGGTATCCTAATCTCAAATCAATCTTTGAGAACATTGTTTCCCCCTTTAAATAATCAAACAAGTCATCAATCCTTGGCAATGGGTACTTTTTCTTGATCGTCACCTTGTTTAACTTCCTATAATCAATGCACAACCTAAGAGTACCATCCTTATTTTTCATGAAAAATACTAGCGGACACCAAGGCAATACACTTGGTCTAATGTATCTCTTGTCAAGCATTTCCTTCAGCTACAACTTCAAATCTACCAACTCTGGTGTGATCATCATGTAAGGTGCCTTTGATGACGGTGTCCCCCATGGTACCAACTCAATAGAAAATTCTACTTCCCTCTGAGGAGGAAACTCTGGAATATTTGCTGGAAACACATCCTGAAACTGTTGCAAGACTGAATATCTCTTGAATAATTTTTCATCCTCAACATCCTTGCCCTTGTTACTGGAAATACGAACTGAAAACATCACACACCCCTTCCTACAGCTATGTTTAGCCTACATAGTTGTGACCATCCTCACTAATGTAGCTTATAATTTCCTTGCAAGATTCTCTTTTCCCCATTATCATCCAGGAACTCAATAGCCTTGTCATATTAATCTACCTTTTTCTTGTGAATATACAACCATTAGATACCCAAAGGCCTACTATATGATCCCAATGGTATTACATTCAAATTTCCTGTTGTATGCATACCATTCAACTCAAATTCACAAGCTCTCAACCACTGATGAACTCTCTTCTTAGTACATGTATCCAGTTGCACCAACCAAGACTTTGCATGCACTTCTTTTCTCAAGCTATAGTTATCCACCAAGTTAGGATTAACATAACTATAATTAGATTCAGGATCAATCAAAATAGAAATAACTTGACCACAAAGTTTATCGTCCATATCTATAATAGACGCCTGGTGATCCGCCTGCCTGATGTCCACGACTGCATAAATTCGAGGAATACTATGACCAACATCCTAATTTTTCTATGCCTTTTGAGAACTATATATCTGAGGCCTACATCCCTAATACAATGGACAATCCTTCATACTATGATGTTTTCCACATATCCAACATTGCAACGGTACTCTACCATCACCTCTAGTATGCTTCTCTACTGGCTCTGACCCATGTCCCTTCTCAACTGTATTGAACTTCTTATAAGGAACCACATTTTATTTCTCACCAACATCTTGAGGTCTTCCCCACTTTGGTGGCCACTTCCCTTTAACTTTCTCATTTCCTTTCAAGTCATGTTTAGGCTCAACTTTGTGCTTTGATTGTTCATAAAAATGCTTCAACTTTTGTATGGCTTCCTCTAATGATCTGGGGTCATCAAACTCAATATGGTCTCTATATGTTCCTGGAAATCCACTAATGAATATCTGAATCTTAGCCTTCTCATCCTTGAGATATGGAACATACCTCAACATCTCCTATATAAATTAATTGTAGATTCAATACTGCTCATGTAATGTTCTAAAACATAAGACTCAAATCTACTCTACTCATCTACGGAAATCAATTCACGATTGAAAACAATATCAAAAGCATGCATCATGATTCAAAACACATACATGAGGATATATATAGGGGAAATAAATTCCTCAAAATCCCTTCCTATTTGTATTGTGTTAATCAAAAAATAGAGAAGAAATACAATACTTGCTCAAGCCTAATAAACCTTTGCATAAGTATAATATATCTCATTGTTTCACAAGCCATCTCTAGTCAATACTTAACTAATTTCCCAGTTTCATAAGTCCCTATTTCTGTGCATTGTTTCCTTGGGAATTATCACGTATTATTTAGGTAAATTCCTCATCCATAATTGTGTGATCCCTATAGGCCCTTATTTGACTACATGCACCATCTGTACAACTTGGATAATTATACAACTGATAGTAAAATGTCCCTGAAATCCAATTCCAACTAGGTAACTAGAATTTCATGCATGCATGATTTAATTATTAGTTAATTGAACAGTTAACTGGTTAAACATTGGAGTTGAACCCCACAGCTAGACCTCCTACTAGTTCCTCCAACAGTTGGAACTAGTTTAACTGACCTTAACTCAATTTAACTGAATTAAATTATTAAAACTCAAATTAAACTCAACCTAGGCTCATAAAATTTAGGAATGATCCTACATGACTCAATTTAGGCCCTCAACTTGAATTAACTAAGCTAACTGATTGATAAAAACTTAGTTAACTCCCCTACATGCGGGTGACAATGGAAACACGTATGAAAACAATATCTCCCACACTCGAGATGATGAAGATTTGCAACGTAGGCTTGCACTTGAAGTGGATCCACACTCCTGCACTAATTCACATGAGGTGACAGAGGCAAGGCATCATGAAGATATGTAATTCCAGTAACCTCCCCTCGAGGGTACCCGATCCGATCACGATTTGATTACTACCCAACCATCTCGTGTACGTTATTAAGATCTTTTAAATAACTATGTCTTATACATGCTTAAATGATCATGTTAGTCCACATAAACATAATTAAATGAACTGCACATAATCAAGAAGCACAAAACACATAACAAAGAGACAATCAATTGGTAACAGAGCTCATCCCTCCATCTCTCTGGGGCTACATCTCCCGATCTGCTTCAATTGGAATGCAGATCCTCTATATTCCTTCATTAAAGTAAGCTTCTTACATTCAAGCTCTCTGGCCAAGCATTAGCCAAGCACTATGGCTCTCAATGGATAAGTATTATCTCCTCTCTTCTCCCCCTTCTGATTGCTTACATAAGGAATATATATATAGTTTTCCTCACCCACTCTCCAACAAATAGTATTAATTACAAGACCCATAATTGTAGGGCTTAACTACAAGGAAGAAAAAACAAATTCCATGAAATTAGGACCTCCAACAATCTCAGGTTCAATAATGGAAAAGTCTCAAAACCACCTAAAGACTTTCCAACCATGCCCCTTGATTCTCTCAACCTATATTTGAGCAAAAATAGAGAATTGGTGTGAGATGGCTTCTCACATAAAACCAACTTCCCTAATTACATTAATGGATAATGTGAGACAAATTTCTCTCACAATTATTAATTTATATCAATAATGCATGGGTTTTAATAAAATGCATAAGCATAATTTCACCCACTTAATTTCTTGTCACCAACTTCAAATCATCATGGCACCAAGCTCTTTTCAGGTGTGAAGGTCCTTCCAAATCACACCTCCCCACAAAGAAACTTTTGGTCTCCAAAAGTATCAGCTTCAATCAACTCAACTGTATGCAAATGTCTCTAAAAGGCACAGTCCATCATGACTCCTTCACCTGACGTTCTTCATAATCGGAACATAATTCCAACTCCTCCAACTGTTGCAACACAAATTCCTGAAAAAGCACATTCCTGCAAGATTCCTTCACTGCGGTCCTTCAGAATCAGAATGAAAAAGCCCACATCTACCGAAAGTTGCAACCTGTAGCTGATCAAACATGTTTACTACACTTGACAAGAATAAGTTGGTCAAGTTTACATGCCAAAATGGTTTATGAAATCGCCTCATTCAACTTGATTACAAAGAAGCCAACAAGGCTTAATGCACAAAAATGCACCTCTCACTCTCCCTCACATAAGAGTGGCTAACACAAGCCTTTTACAATGTTTCATAATCAGCTTTACATCATGACCTTCATGGTGGCAATTATGGCCTTTTATATGGCAATTACAAAGTAATTTAATGTGCCAAATATGTGCACAAAGGGAAAATTACGAAATTTTAGATCCCCTCTACATAATGTGTACATAACAAGGAGCAAAAATGATAAAATTCCACCCTTTTACAAAATGTACATTGTGAAAGTGCCCTCTTCTCCTGAGACAACTCATCAACATTATCATCTGCCCTATCCATTTCCTTCCTTACTAATTCATAGCCAGCAAATTTCATTGCTCCAAGAGGTGTAAACCAAAATAAACGAGGTACAACTCCCTTGAAAAGTCCAAGTGGACCATCTTATTTCAAAATAGTAAAGGCAATAGCAATCATTGTTTTTGGTACACCAGGAGGCACTGTCATCATCCTTGTCTTCATGACATTGAAGGGAGTGGTGACCACCGCTGCTAAGCCACCAAAAATAGCTCCAACAGCAAGAGTTTCCCTGGGTTCCAATTCATGATTCACAAGTCGTTGGGAAACCTTTTTAGCTTCAACATATAGTCCCATTCTTGCAACATAGAATGGAACTTCACGGAAAAGTGTCGCTCCAGTTCCATGAAAAAAAACCTTTCAGTCCATCTTTCTCCCACGTAGCAACAATCGCAGCTCCAACATTATCAATGATACCAGCCTGTAGTCTCTGCTTGAGCACTTCACATGGTATTCTTGAAGCAGTTCCAGGAACGGTGTCGATCAAGGAAAAAATATATTACACCTAAAGTTCTTCATGGTAGTAGGCAGAGCCATAATCCCTGCTCTCATCACCATAGTTGACAGATTGAACACCGTGCCGAAGAAGGAGGCACCATTGAATCCTTCGTGCACACCATCTCTGTTGCATACTTCAGCATAAAATATACCAGCAGTGTTACCTTCACGGGACGAGTAACTAATTCACATGCTTCAAAATGAAATTTACGGCTTGCGTGAAATTTCATGAGTCTTGTTACTAGAGTTATTATTTTGTATGTTTTCCTCATCTTGCATTTCCTCTTTAGCTTCTGAACTTAAAGGAAGAGGCTGAGTAAAATTCGAATCCATTATGCCGCATTCCATCAATAGGCTCTGAAATCTGAAGAAAACACTGTCAGAATGTTGAGGATATCCTCCAAACTGGTGGTACGCTATAATCCAAGATTCCCAGAACGTGCAAATACTCCAACGCCAGCAATACTTCGATGCATAGAACCTGGACACATTGTCACAGAATATTTTCCCCAACTGTCGCTGCATGATAAAATGGGGGTCACCATCTGGGCAATCTGATTAAATGCAGCCAATGAACTCCAACAAAGTATGCCATATATTAGCGCAGATATCAATTTTGGCCATCACGATCTCAAAAAATCCGTAGGTATCTCAACCTTCGTGAAATGAGGAAAAAAAATATGTTCATGGGAAGAAATTCTTCCAAATACGGAAATGGCTTCAATAGCCGCTTCTTGTTGCTACAACACCAGCAGCTATTTCTCATGCGGAGGAGACTGAGACACAGGCACAGAAAAGATGAACTTAATTTAGGTAAATATTGCACCCAATATGAGTTGTTGAGATAGCTTACCATTGCAATTAGTGTAGACTCGATTATAGGCACAGGCTCGATTATAAGCATTTCAAAATCACATTAAGATTACTATAAAATTATGTGGCAAAGCTAATATCATATATTCCTGGCATGGTACTTCTTGGAAGGGTGTAGATGGCATCATATTACATGGTTTTGTCCAAACCAATACACCCAACAATGGGGCAGCTTATGGCATTGGTGTTTATCTTTCTCCATAAGATAGTTCACATGTCAGTGCTAGCTATTCAGATGTTGACGAAAATGGCTTATGGAACATGGTATTATGCCGAGTAATAATGGGAAACATGGAGCAGGTTCAACCTGGTTCTCAACAATTTAATCCTAGCAGTGAACACTGTGATAGTGGCATAGATGATATAAAAAATCCAAAACATTTTATTATTTGAAGCACACACATGAATACTCATATTCATCCAGAGTACATTGTGAGCTTTAAAGTCTCTACCCAAGTGCACGATTATCCTGGATCAAAAGCAAATCACTTTGCACTTAGCATTTTGGTAACTGCGAAACATACAATGTTGGATGGTCCTTGGGAGCAAGGTTATCCCAATGATATGGTGAGGCACCGGCAGTCTTATCCAGTGTTGGTAAAGGAAGACTAAAAAAAGATTGAGGGACATGTAGAAGTACTTGTAAAGATGCCAACTTCTGCGTGGATGCTTTTTCCTATGTTATTTTATGTTATTCAAAAGCACTTTTCTAAATCAAGTATTGATTCACTTGAGCGTCACTATTCCAATTTTAAGAATAGGATAATATCTCGAGAAGTTCTAATAAATATGATTAGAAAGATTGTTCGAGACAAATTTCTAATTGCTATCATTAAAAGCATCAAAAGCCAATAATTGCAGTTTGTGGTTATCGTTGTTGAGAATTCCATGGACATGGAAGTGCTTTTGTCTTAAAGCACTTCATGGTACCTATCTTCAAAGGCTTAAGAAGTGCACTGGGAAGCAGGTTATCCATGTTAGGCTGTCTCGAGCTACTGATTCAGCCAGGCACTCCTTCCATGTCACAACACCTATGTAGAGAAGGACAGACAAACCAATGATTGCTGTAGTGACGGCATCCACCTTCAACATTCCCCCAAATATCCAAAGGCCCACCGTGACCATTTTCTCCAACTTCTCCTTGGCGAGCTTCAAATCGGTCGCTACTTTCATGTAGACTGAGATTTTGCGGAGGGAATTCCTTGGCAGAAATTGAGAACATGGCCCATGGCTCATATACATCCATATTTTGCAAATTGAAACCAATGGTGACTAGTTTCATCATCCAATAAACACTTAACTTGTACAAAACCAAATTTTAGATGCAATGTCATGTCTAGAAAAATATCAGTCACCTCGATTTGTGCACGGTACAATATTGTTGTCTTACTACCTCGGGAAATTTCTTGTCTACAGCGGGTGCAAGGGCCTAGTGCAAAATATTCTAAGCCCGGTTTGTTGTTGATTTCCTAGAGTAATTTTCAATCCCCTCTTGTTTGTAACACATTAAATAGGTGATTTTTCATTTCGAAAGTTGTTGTATGTGGTGATATATCCATATGCCTTGCTTGTTGCAAATAATTCATTGCCCATTATTTCTTGTTTTGACAAAACTTCAGGTTGCAATAAATTTTCCATCCAGAGGCTGTTTGAGGCGATTCAAGCATCGTTGGATTCCTCTTGTCGAGTTCTTTGCGAGGGTTTCATTATTTTTCAATTCTGAGTCAGACGAATTTTGACCATTTTCCATCAAAAGAGGGATACATGCCCCCATAAAACTCGAAATTTTGCAAAATAACATATATATAACTTGCA
This sequence comes from Pinus albicaulis, assembly GCA_034641835.2. Classification (NCBI taxonomy): domain Eukaryota; kingdom Viridiplantae; phylum Streptophyta; class Pinopsida; order Pinales; family Pinaceae; genus Pinus; species Pinus albicaulis. Next base: position 1,320,108,442 of record CM076575.1, read on the forward strand.
GAAACATCATGAACTGCTTACCAAACTAGCACCAAGAACTTTATTATCGTAATTGTGCTTTTCGAATGGTGGATGGAGTCTTCTTCACGAGCTCTTTCACCATATGTCTGCTTGACTTGTGGCGAATTTCAAGGTGCAAATTCCAGCACTTCTTCTCCCAGTAGCCACTAATCTTGCAGAAACTACAGAAATTATGTCGTTTCCAATTCAACTATGTCTTCAGAAGGTTCCCATCCTTCTTGGTCTCCCTTCTTGTGGGCACATATGTCTTCTTAACCCACCCTTTCTTTCTATGATGCTTAACTACATCACGGTTAGAAGATCTATGGAAGCGATCACTTCTCTTATGTGTAAAAGAAGAATTTGAATGATTGTCATACCTTCTTGAATTGTCCTTGAACTAATGAGGACTAGGTGGCTTGACTCCCTTCTTGGAATCAGGTGATGAAGAGATGGTTTTTGCTTCAGCTACCTCTGAGCATTCTCCTTCCTCTTCCTATCCATAACCCAAACCTGAAAATGGTTTTCTTTGTACAAACTCCAATGGCTGGGTGATTCCTTGGCCATTTATGCCAAGTTCACCTCTATTATACCCCATATTCGTGAGGATTTTCATGCCAACATTAGTTTCATATTGAGAGAGAACCGAACATGAAGTGACATCATATACCTCGGTTTGAGATGCATCCTCCATCGTCTCAACCTTCTGCAATTTAGGCAATATCTCCTATTTGGCTGGTAACATCTCCTGAAGCTCCTACTTATTGAGCAATAATCTTCGCAATTCTGCATTTTCGGCTTGAAGGCTTTCATTTATCTCTCGCAACCCTTGCAGTCTTTCAACGTGCTTCGCTCCTTTGCCCATCCTACAAAGTAGTCACCTACTCTAATACCACTTGATCCAATCACAATTCGAGTACTACCCAACCATCTCGTGTACGATATCAATATTTTTTAAATTATTATGGCTTATACAAGCTTAAAAGAGCATGTTAGTCCACATAAACATAATTAAATGAATTGCACATAATCAAGAAGCACAAAACACATAAGAGAGAGACAATCAATTGGAAACGGAGTTCACCCCTCCATCTCTCTGGGGCTACATCTCTAGATTTTATTCAATTGAAATGCAGACCCTCTATATTCCTTCGTCAAAGTAAGCTTTTACATTCAAGCTCTCTGGTCGAGCATTAGCCAAGCACTATGGCTCTCAATGGCTAAGTATTATCGCCTCTCTTCTCCCCCTTCTCATGGCTTCCATAAGGAATATATATAGTTTCCCTCACCCACTCTCCAACAAAGAGTATTAATTACAAGACCCATAATTGTAGGGCCTAACTACAAGGAAGCAAAAACAAAGTCCATGAAAGTAGGACCTCCAACAATCTTAGGTTCAATAATGGAAAAGTCTCAAAACCACTTAAAGAATTTCCAAGCATGCCCCTTGATTCTCTCAACCTATATTTGAGCAAAAATAGAGAATTGGTGTGAGGTGGCTTCTCACATAAAACCAATTTCCCTAATTACATTAATGAATAATGTGAGACAAATTTCTCTCACAATTATTAATTTATATCAATAATGCATGGGTTTTAATAAAATGCATGAGCATAATTTCACCCACTTAATCACTTGTCACCAACTTCAAATCATCATGGCGCCAAGCTATTTTCAATTGCGAAGGTCCTTCCTTCCGAATCAGTACCTCTCATCTATAATCATTTGAATGACCTACCGTATGGATATGACGTTTTTCCAGAACTTGAAGTACATGCTTCCTCATGAAAATGGTTGCGGCACATAGCTGCGAGCGATTCATAGTAATGCTCAGCATCTTCGCATGTGCCACAGACCTACAAAAGGGGAATCCATTCCGCACAAAGCTACTCACCGTCTACTCCTTCTGGCTTTTATGTTTCAGCTTCAACACTCCTGTGTGCCCCGCCCACTATGCAGCCTCCCCCCAAGAGCTGAGATGCGCAGAATCCCCCCAGTTGCGCACCCCCCTGAATGCGTGCCTCACCTCGTCTCCATTTTCCTTGGTAGTTTCACTAGTCTGTGTGCTCCCATTACCCAGCACCCCTTGTTGCACATCCTCCACCAGCGCACCTCCCTATCCAATTGCACCTCACTGCGCACTCCCCGTCTCTGGCCAGAACCACTTGTCCATACCTCTCAGCCCCCATCTACCCATTGCTTCACTTGTCCATGGCTCCAAGACTACACTGAAGAATGATCAGAGGAGGCCAGAGAGGTGCTTTCCCTGGACGCTACTAGCGAGGGCCTGATAACTGCTTGGAGTCCTTTAAGGGCTCCTCTTCGGGAAATCATGCCAGGGAGGCCCCCTAGAGCCCCGCGAATGATCAGGATGAGGAGGCCCATACTCATGAAATGAAAACATGCAGAAGTAGACCAAGGAAATCCACCATTACGCACCAGAAGCACCCTGTGCCCTGCAAAATTCAGCCTCTCCCTTCACAGGAGGCAGAGGGGGAAGACATCAAAATTTGGATAATGGACTCGGAAGGCACCTGGATGCAAGTCCCAGATGTTGAGGACCTGGTTGCTCCCATCCTCTGCGCTCCTAATTCTAGCCCTCTGCGTCAACCTACTATTGAAGAGGAAGCCATTGTGCAAGAATACACCTACCCCATCATGGAGGAAGATGCAGATATCAAGGATGATGCAGAAGACCCATGACTGCACATCATCTCAGCTCTTCTTAGTTTTTTGTTATGCTTTTTATTATCACAAAACCTTTACTTTCACTGGTGCTATGGCACATTTTGTTATCTTCTGTTTGATGTTTTTTCAGGTTGGTTTCCTCCATGGAGGTAGCCCCATACATGCGCAACTATGAAGGCAACAAAGGTTGGGATTGGTTAAGCGCAACTTGCCAACTCAGCATGTAGCATATATAATGTTTTATTTGATTAATATAGTTTAGCCTCAATTACCAAAAAAAACTCAGTTAACTCATTCAGGTTGTCTTGTGATGTGGAATTTCTATTTTCTCCTAATTTAATTCAAGGGAAAATTAAATCAGGATTTTCTTGTTGTCATTTTTCAACACTCCCTCTAAGCAAGAAATGGATTCACATCTACCCCAATCCAGCAACTTGGAATTTACTTTGTGCAACAAACCTCTCTTTTGTTGTTGCTACTACCACATTTGTAACTAAAAATCATACATAAAAATAATCACTGAACCAATCTGCAACTACCTACTAAGAAAATTGTGTTATTGTTGACTCTTCTACTAAGCCTCCTGCTCTCATATCAACATTGATCTTCACTCCTCAGTATATAACTGACATTGATCCTCCTACTACTAAATATTGTGGGCCCCCATAGCAAGGTAATGATCCAAGAGACAAAAAACACCTCAATGACCCTTCCCAAATTTCTACAACTCTAGGGATTATTTCTTCACATCGCCCCACCTCACACCTAGAGGTATGGCTGCATGTGATCCTTCTACCCACTTGGCTCAAAATATCTCCCTACATGAGGTCTCTGCTTGAGTGGATGTTTCTACTTTTTCTCCTCTTTGATTCTCCAATTGTGGCTACTCCACAAATTCCTGAGACTGTTTCTGAGGCTCCATTTTGAGAGGTAAATCATGCTTCCTCTCAACCATAAATTCTCTAACCTTTTCCTTTCTCCTAAATGCTTTGCATGCATCTTTGAACTCAAGTGCATATAGGTTATTGACTTGCACACTGATTTGATTCACTTTTTTCGTGGCGATGTGTCTAAGGAAAACCTTCCCTTTGTTAATATCACATCGTAGCCATAGTCTTCCAACACCGAAATGGAAGCAATATTCTTCTTTAGTCCCAGAAAAAACATCACATCTTCGAGCCTGAGAGGGGAGCCAAAATCTGTCTAAAAAATAATTGTACCGATATCAGTCGTGCTATAACTCGCATCATCTCAAAACTCAATGTTCTCCTTCAAGTCTTTCTCCTCCAAGTCACTGAAAAAATCTTTGTTCCCCGTCATGTGGAACAAGGCACCGTTGTCAATATACCACGTGCTTCCCATTATTGTGCTTTCCATGCATGAAATGAGAGTAAAATAAAGCTCTAATTTTGAAGCTATAGTTTCACCTGTTGCTGCTACTATAGGATCCTTCTTGCTTGCCTTCTTATTTGGACATTTCATGGAATAGTGCCCAAATTCATGACAGTGAAAGCACTTGATATTATAAAATTCTTTCTTCTTTCCCTCCTCACCTTGAGAATTATTTCCCTTGGATTTTTTTCCTTTGCTAATTAATTGAAGGTCATCTTCCTCTTTTTTGAATGAGGTCCCATCTCTGTTGTCCTGCCTTATTTCTTCCTACACTAGATCGAACCATAATCTCTCCCAACTTGGTAGTTTATCTCTACCATTAATGGAATATTGATAATTGTGCCAACTCTTACGATGACCCAACAAAGATAGAGCTACCAAATATTCTTATGGAATAGTAACACCAACCCCACCAAGTTCATCAAGACATTGTGTAAACTTGTTCAGATACTCCAAAATTGTGTCATTCTTTTGCATCTTAATACCCCAAAGCTTGTCCTTGAGTGCCAACTTCTTGTGGTAACTATAGTTCTCAAACAATTTTGTCAGTGTTTTCCACATTGCGAATGGAGTTTCTTTCCCGTGGAGATTCAAGACAATATGATCTCAAACTCCCTCCAATATGATCTTCCTCACTTTAGCCACATCCTTCTTCCACTGAGTGAGATCTTCGGCATCAACTGATGGGGGTTTTAGTAATTTTTCTTAATGTAATATAATAGACCATTTTCATCTAATACTTCTTCCATGTGGATCTTCCATGCCACAAAATTTTTGGTTCCTTCCAAAGCATACTCGAGCTTGAGTCTGGTGCAAGTCATCTTCTCAGTCTTAGAGAAATCCTGCGACACTGATCTTGAAATTCAAAATTCTTGCAAATACAACTTCAAATTCTCTTTTCTACTGTGAATCTAGCTCTAGTACCATGTAGAAATTAATCGTAGATTCAATATTGTGCATGTGATGTTCTAAAACATAAGATTTCAAATATACTCTACTCATATGTGGAAAGAAATTCATGGTTGAGAAGCAATATCAAAAGCATGCATCATGATTCAACACACATACACGAGGATATATATAGGGGAACGAAACTGCTCAAAACCCCTTCCTATCCATATTGCATTAATCATAAAATAGAGAAGAAATACAATGCTTTCTCAAGCTTGAGAAATCTCTGCACGAGTATAATCTATCTCATTGCTTCACAAGTCATCTCTAATCAATACTTAACCAATTTTATTCCTTCCCAAGTCCATATTTCCTTGCATTGTGTCCTTGGGAATTAGTCCCTATTATTTATGGAAATTCCTCATCCATAACTGTGCAATCCCTATAGGCCCTTCTCTGGCTGCATGTACCACCTGTACAACTTGGATAATTATAAAATTGATAGTACACTACCCTTGAACTCCAATCTCAACAGGGTAACTCAAATTTCATGCCTGCATGAGTTAATTATTAGTTTATTGATCAATTAACTGGTTAAACACTAAATTTTCACACCACTGCTAGACCTCCTACTAGTTCCTCCAATAGTAGGAACTAGTTTAACTGACCTTAACTCAATTTAACTGAATTAAATTATTATAACTCAAATTAAACTCAACCTAGGATCCTAAAATTTAGGAATCACTCTACATGACTCAAGTTATGCTATCAACTCAAATTAACTAATATAATTGAGTGATAACAACTTAGTTAACTCATTCAAATTGTCTTGTGATGTGGAATTTTGATTTTCTCTTAATTTAATTCTAGGGAAAATTAAATCAAGATTTTCTTGTTTTCATTTTTCAACAGCTCGAAGAAACTGTTATTATACTCATCTGTCATAGAACCCATATGTATCTCATAAAAATCATTAGCTCTATCATCATAGTACCTCTCTGATAAGTACTTCTTCTTGCAAATCCTCTTGAACTCTTCCCAAATCAAGTCTTCTTCTTGAATTCCCTTTACATTCTTCACATCTTCCCACAAGATGTTTTCTTTCCCTTCAAGAAATAAGGTGGATATCTTGGCTTTAGTTATGCAATCTAAAGAATTAATTCATCCCAAGAAACCATTCTTCTACATCTTTTGACTTATTCATCTCTCCATCAAATGTAGGAGGCTTCACTTTCTTGAACTACTCATGTAAATACTCCCTCCTCCTATAAGGATGATGACAGTGATGATTGTGATGATTTATCTTGGATGAGGAACTAGAATGATGCCTATACATAACAGTCCTCCTATCAGGTGTATCTAGTGATCTGCCACCTATAATTGTTTCCCCTCTTTCCCATTTGTATCTGCACCAATATCTGCTACCATAGGTTCCATTATTTTTCTCTTCCTGCTCTTGATTGATTTTCATCTAGCCTTGATTTTGCATCTCTGAAAACATCCGAAGAATCATTGCATTAACCTCTACCTGCTTCTTATAAGCCATTGTAAGTATTTCCTAAGCCTCAACCAATTTTTCATTGTCTACTTTTTAATTTCTTATCTCTTCCCTCAAAATCCTCAATGTATCTGATATACCTGGAGAATACTCTTCTCCTTGTTGCCCAATTGATCTATAGGGAGAGTCACGAGAGCCATAGTCTACCATTTTTCTTGACATATTGGGTTCTCTTCTTCCTACAAGTTTATCATGTTATATAAACCAAATAGATACCAAAATAAAATCCATACCTCAGTGATTTTCATGGGAGGCTTATCTCATCTGCAAGATCTGTCCACATTAGCATGTACAAGTATAAACATAAACTTATCCATATAATATCATAACAATATAACAACATCATGCATGACCATACCAACTATATACCTGACCCCATGGATGAAAAATATAACCTTGAAAACATCATACTTACCCAAAGATAGTGCAACCCGCTTTCATACCACCCTATGGTTTTAGATAAAACCTAAAGAGAGTGAAACCTGCTTTGTTACCACCTTGTAATGTCCCCTCCCACATTTACCCACTTTCACCACCTTAGTTGAGGTAAACATGAGCTAAGGGTCACTATGATAAGACTCAACCTCCTATATGACCTTAAGGAAATGGATTCAACAACCTAAGACCTTATTGACTTCCCTGAGGTGCCACAAGACCTCCAAGAGCAACCCAACCCCTCAAGGTTTCAAACCCCTGAGATAAATATATTTTCCCTAAATTAGAGCCCCATTCAGTCCCTTTCCAAGGCCTCCAAGTGACTATGAGTCTCCAATCACATCCGCAAGCCTTCTTCCCAACGACTATGTACTTTTCTACTCAGTTCTATGCCAACGACTTTGAATTCTGAGTCACTTTTTCAGGGCCAGGACTCATTCATCTTCCCAAAAATTAGAAAAACTTTTAGAGATGATAAATGACATAGATACAATGCTTGTAAACCAAAACCTAAAACCAGTACTTGACCTGACCTTCCCCAACCGGGACTAACATTCCATCAAACACTTGGTAAATATGCAACCTACATGTCATGAATGCAAGTATGAACATAAGGGACTGAAAACTTATTTGAGGTTTAACAAGAAGGGTCATTATCTTATCACATTAGTTGTTATAACACCAATTAGGTATTTCATTCATTGTTCATTCAATTATAACTAAAAACATGAATAGAGCCATGAAAGAGATATGTCATATAACCATGCTTATAACAAGATAAATAACAATGAGATAACACTCATTAAAGCCACATAATAACAAGTACATTTCCTTATAAAAAGAAATATAAACTTAGATCTTATTAGACATAAGAAAAATCCAACCAGGTTCGAGACTTCCACGTACCACCTGACCATAGATTAGCTGAACCAAATCTTTCTTTCAACCAATAACCCTTGTGCCATATTCCAAGCATGAATGTGGTATCTCAAGGGATAAAACAATCCAAACACAACCAAGGGTATCCAAATTTTAAACCACCTCCACCCTCACCATACCATGATCTCACCTAAATCGGTGCCAAGGTCACAAACCGAGCTGAGCTTGGATCCCTCGGAATTTATTCTCCAATACCTTGAGAATTTTTCCCATCTCCACCCTTAGGATTTACCATGTATCTCGCCATTACCGTTAAATGGATTCATAAGCCTTTGGGAATTTTCCTGAGACCACCTCACCCAAATCCAAAATCTTCCAACAATCCAAATCTCAAACCGAGAAAAACTCCATCACACCATGGTTATCAAGAAATGGAAAGGCTAGCCTAAAATCTATTTTCCAACCTAGTAAAACCCATGCCAATTACAACAAAAGAACCAAATTCCAACATGCACATACCATGCGTGTCAAAACCAGCTAGGAAATCATACATGCAACCTGTTACCTGCAAATATTCCCGTTGAAGGTGCTTGAACCAAATTTTCCTTACTTGATCCTTGCTTTCCTTTGCTTTCCTTGTCCTTTCTTTCCTTGTGTGTCCTTCCTTTGCTTGCTTTATTTATTTCTCCTCTTTAGGACTAATTCCAAAGCTAAACTGGAAAAAAAAAAGGCTACCAATTGATTCTCTCAGGTCTTTTTATTGATGAGGCCTCTAATTTCTTCAATTTTCCATTATTTTCCTCCATTTTCCTCCTCACATGAAACCTATGACCTTTTACCTTCATTTTCTCATAATTTCCTTTATTTTCATAAACAAATGCCAAAAATACTCTTTTTCCTTTCCAAATCCTTAGCCATTGTCTTTTCCAATTTCCCCTTAGCCATAAAAGACAAGTTATGCCCACTAGGATATTTTTCCTAACATTTGGCTTGGAATAAGTGTCCCTTAACCGTGGTATTATTTTACCTTTATTAAATTTTATTACATGAATTTTAACTCGGGGTTGTTACATCATGGCCTTGGGCCCTTGTTTGGTAATTTAATTGGAGTTAAATTACTTACATAAATTATCAAGCAGGGCTTGTATACTGATGAAATATATGTTCACTGTATGTGCTAGGAGTCTTTATCACTCAAACAATTCCTAAGTTAATTTGAGATATCGAAATGCACATGTTTCTCTAACAGTTATGAAAGTAAATGAAATTGATTCTATTGCTCTAGCTTAAAATAAAGATCACACTCTTCTTGAAATGAATAATGCACTTGTTCATTCTTACTCAAAATTAAATCAAACACACTCTTTTTCTTTTAAATGAAATCACACACACACTTAGCTTTGAATGAAATCACACCACTTGTTCTTGCTTTAAAATGAAATCACACTTTATTTAATTGAAACCACACTTGATTTAAAATGAAATCACACTATAAATGATTCTATTTTTGACAGAAAAAAAGATTATCTCTACAAATTAAAATCCTATCTATATAACTAAAATGTAAAGTTATGCTACTGATCTATGTAAACCTATGCTTTTTCCATGTGCACAAGAGATCTCGATTCACTTGAAAATAAAAATAATTAGAAAAACTTGCTATGAAAAGAGTCTTAAACTCATATTTAAAATCAAAATTTAAGTTAATAGAATCCTACAGAAAACACAGAATGAAATACTAAATTACAGTTAAAAGGAAACCTTACTATCTCATCCTACGAGAAGCAGGTATCAATATGATTCCTTCACAAGATGATCAACCACGCATTGGAATCACACAACAAAGAAATAATAATGAAAGCATACTTTGATCCAGGTGGATATTGGTGGCCACCCGCCTATTCCACTAGTACCCCCACCATTGTTTCTTTCAGTTTTTCAGTTTCCTTAAATGTAGCACAATTTTCTATATTTGGCAGTTTTTCGAGTCTTGAACTTCTGAAGTTGTTTTGACACCCTAAACAACGTTTTTTTTGGAAAATCACCAGTGGTGAATGTCAGTCTTCAACTTGACATTCACTATCAGAAATTTTATTCATCGGATACATCTTTCTAATGAGGTATCGTTCACGTCAAACTGAGATCATATGCCAAATTTACGACCCCAGGAAATTGATGTACCAATTTACCCCAATGGGGTCCATAGTTTGGAGTTTCATCTCCTAGGGTTAGGTTATTGGATGCTTAGGGTTTTCCATTGTCTCTCAATAATAAATAGGCCTTCAAGCCTCATTGAAATACAATTCAAAGGCATGTGGCTGCCACATCTCTTCTCTGATATAAGTTACCATCACCCTAGCTGGTTTATGTCCATTTTGTTTGTAAGCATACTTTAGTTATTTGATATTAATGAAATGAAATTTTATTTCTGGTGCATCTTTGTTTTTATGTTTATTTATGTATTTTATTGCATTCCTTCATAAATCCGAATTAGTGGTATCAGAGTGGTCTTCTCTTTCTTGATCCTTTTTTGCATGTCCCCAACGAAGTCAGGGTATAAGGAGTTAGGGCTCGATCTGGTTGAACCTTTTCAAGATCAACCTCGAAAACCCTGATGTTCACCCATGGGAGAATAAAATAAAGACAAGGGAGTAGGAGATCCTATCAAAATATTGCTCGAGGAGGCCCTCTAGATACAAAGGAATGCGATGATGGATAAATTTTCCCATATCCTTCAACGACTGCCCACCGACAGCATATCTACATCTAGGAGCCACTTTGGAGATGCCACACCTTTCAAGGTACAAGTCAAATTCGACATTCCTATATTTGAATTCCAAATAGATGCAGACACCGTAGATAGATCATTGAATTTTCTGGAAGGGTATTTCTTAGTCCATGATTTATCCAACCGAGAAAATTTTACTTTTGCACTTCTCAAATTCGCCCCCCATGTCAAATAATGGTGGGAAACCTACTGTGATAAAAAGGACGAGAGGGGACCCTCTCTGTTCTCGACCATAATCACTTCAAATTCATTCTGAGATGGCATCAACGAACAATATTACCCCATGGGGAGTTATGAGGACAAGTACATCCAATGGACCACGCTGCGGTAGAAAAGGGATCAAGATGTGCACGAGCTGACGGATTTGTTTCATACCTTGCACACAAACTTGGGTATAAAAGATTCAGAGAAACATTTGGTGCTCAAGTACCACATTTTTTTTCATAGATAACATTTAGGAGGAAATGGAGTGCCTATACATTATTTCACTTGGCACGACATATCAATATGCCGCCAAGATCGAGTAGAAATTTAAGCAGAAGAAGTGAGACTTTGGATCCGCGAATCCGAAGCAAGGGAAAGGCACCCCCAAACCACAAAACAAGGGGAAAATCCAAAGCATGGTGACTCATAACAACACCACAAAGCCAAATAATGACACGGGGAAGTGGTGTTAATTTCATAACAACTCCACTCACAACACAACCAAGTGTCAGGCCAAATAGTCACCAGTGGCCGAACTGAAGCCATCCGAATCAGATGCATGTTCTGATTCTGAGTCAGAATTGGACAAGGGGAATGACAAAGGGGAGCATATCATTGATGTGAAACCCAGTGCCATCATTTCCACCACCAAGCTCCAAAGGGAGTAGCTCGAGGATATAGAGGAGCAGGAGTGCCTCTTCCATTCCTAGATGTGGGTGAAGGGTTCTCCACTGCAATTCCTTATCAATAGTAGAAGTCAAAATAACTGCATTTCAGTAGAGGTCGTGAAGTGGATCGGCCTACCGACCATGGCACAACCGCAGTCGTATAGCATAGGGTGGCTTCACAAAGGAAGAGATCTTTTCATCAGCCAGTAGTGCCGCTTTCCATATAACATCAAGCCTTTCATGGATGAGGTGCTATGTGATGTTGCTCCTCTTGACGTGTCTGGTGTATTATTAGGCCAACCATACTTGTGGAAGCGACATGTTGTGTATGAGTCTAAGCCTCATTCTGTTATTATTATTTTGGGAAATAAGTTGTACAAGATACCGGAGGTAGTGCCACCTTTTGCCATATCTTTGAGTACTACAAATAAATGCAGTAATATTATTTCCCAAACCAGGAATTTTTTTTTCATTACGATTTTCCCACAGGGCAAGAAGAATATTGTGGTCGCAGCCCCCACACATGGAACAAATGGAAAAATTCATGGAGGAATACAAGGACATTTTATCCTCACCCACAGGGGTTCCTCTATACTGTCAAGTCAAGCACTCCATTGATCTGACCCCGGGCATGCCGTTGCCTAATGGTCCAATCTATCGATGTTTTGTCTGGGGAATGATGAAATCAAGAGGCAGATCTAAGAGCTGTTGTAGAAAGGGCACATCAAGCTAAGCTTCTCACATATATTGTCTAATGATGATAAAGCAACTAGATATATTGAACGCATCCAGTAGGTCTGCTAGCAAGTCCATGATATCTTAGAGAAATCCAATGCCAAGTACAAGCAACGACATGATCAACATCGGGTGCCACACAAGTTTCATGTGGGCGACAAAGTTTGGTTGCATTTGCAAAAATAATGCCTAATCGGAGCTCATCAGAAGCTCATACCACTTTGATATGGGCCTTACACAATTATTAAGGCTATGGGAGCAATTCATTTGAGCTCAGGATTCCCCCATTCCTTTGCTAGCACCTAGTGTTCAATATGGATCACCTTCGGACATACTTTCCACCATTACTCGACACATCCGACATTGCAAAACAACTCACACCAACAGAGTTAAACCCAGACCGCATAGAACAAGCCACAACTGATTAGATCATGGACACATAGATCAATAACACCCGAAAACAAAGGATCCAACTACATAAAGGATGGACACACATGCCAACTCCTTCAATAGGGCAAGTGGCTCACTAGGGACCCAGTTTAGCAAAAGTTTCCTCATCTCATGGAGGAACTCAACGCACTGGTGACCATTGATTCCTAAGTGGGGAGGAATGATCCAGGTGGATATTGGTGGCCATTCGCCTATTCCACCTGTACCTCCACCATTTTTTCTTTCAATTTTTCAGTTTCCTTAAATGTAACAAAATTTACTATTTTTGGCAGTTTTTCGGGTCCTAAACTTCTGAAGCTATTTTGAGGCCCTAAACATTGTTTTTTTTGTAAAATCAACAGTGGAAAATGTGAGTCTTTGACTCAAAATTTTATATTACTAGTTTTATTCCTCATATAGACCTTTCTAACAAGGTATCGTGCATGTCAAACGAAGATCGTATTCCAAAGTTACAACCCTGGGAAATTGATGTACAAATTTACCCCAACGGAGCCCATAGTTTGGCATTTCAACTCCTAGGGTTAGGTTTTTGGATGTTTAGAATTTTACATTATTTCTCAATAATAAATAGGCCTTTGAGACTCATTGTAACACAATTCAGAGGCATGTAGCCACCACATCTCTTCTCATAGATAAGCTACCATCACCTTAGCTAGTTTATGTCCATTCTGTCTGTAAGCATACTTCAGTTATTTCATATAAATGAAATGAGGTTTTATTTCTGTTTCATCTCTGTGTTTATTTTTATTCTTGTATTTTATCGTGTTCCTGCATAAATCTGGATCATAGTTTGTATATAAAACAGAGCGTTTACAATATAAAATCCAAGTCTGTGTCTGCTATGCTGAGAGGCATATTATAAAACTCCTATGCACTAAAATTTTCAAAGTATTACACCTTATGCTAATCGACACTAGCTAAAATTAAATTTGAAAGATAAGATAATTTGATCCTCTCATGATTTTCTATTAATGCAACAAATCATGAGGCTAAAAATTTTCATCTCTCTCTCTCATGGTTCGCCTTCTACGGTAGTTGATTTTTCCTTTGATTGGGCTACTAGGGTGTGTTCTTTATCGATCCAAGCTATGAAGATAGGAAAAAATGGTTTTACAAGCTAATTTCCACCTGTCCATATGCCCCATTCTTCAACTGGAGCTTCGAAACCTATCAAACCTTGAACTCAGCTACAGAATCATACGTTCGCTGCGGAATCAATGTAATTCAGTAGTTAATGTAAATATTAAGATAAAAATAAAGAAAAATTTCATTAATGAAATAGAAGATGATTAAGTACATGATATACCATAAGCCTTGTGAACTAATTCCCAAATTAAAGTTATGAAGGTAAAAAAAAAGGAGAACAGAGTGAAAAAGGGTTGTAAAAAAGAAAAAAATTTAGGGTTCAACATTCCCCCACACAAAATACATTACATCTCCTCATGCAAAAATTCAAAATTTGTGAGTCTTTTCTTTCACTTAGCCTCTTCAAATTCTTGAGCAAGAACATCCAAGTTAGTCCTTCATGCTTTCTTGGTTGTGCCTGCCATCCTCGATTTCTTCATCAAGATTCTATGATGTAATTATCACCTTACTTTTAAGAGATTTGTTTTTGGCCTTCAAATTCTTGTTCTTCTCATACCATACACCAAGGTGCAACATGATGTTGTCATTTTTAGTTTTCTGGATTTCATTTTGCACTTTCAGTGTTTCATGTTCTTGCTTTAAATGTCTATTTAGTACCTCCAACTCATAGATTTCTTCTTTAAGAGTGTTTACAATTTGGGATCTCTTTGGAGGATTAGAATGAGTAATTTCCTCTTGGTTTGAGGATTAATCCATTGTTTTCCTTGAAGCTATTTTCTCCAAAGGCTCTATGTAGTCATATATCTATTGTTGAACTTGATCTTTTTCAAGAGTTCTTTTAGTTGGACTAGAAAATGGTGATAGAACTCTAGGTGATGTAATTTTTGGTTACTCTTCATCCTCTAAGTTGATGAATCCTGAAGTTTGATGAGATTTTCCATGCATTTTTTTGTTGAGCCTTGCACTTATTATTATAATGGATGATGGCATAGATGGTGATTTAGTATTAAGGGGCTACTTTTTATCCTTTTCTTGCTCTGTTTTCTTCTTGGAAGAACGTTCACCTTTATTTTTGGCTATCTTTCTTGTAACATTTTTCTTTTTAAGGTTCTCCAACATATTTGCAAGAGGAGTCTCATCCTCCGACTATTGGTCTTGTTGTGGAGGTGAGTTATCTTTAGGGTCTACAGGAAACTTCCTTCTACTCGTCTTTATCTTACCACTAAGCTCTTTTTGTTATGGTTCCTTAAAATGATTCCTAATTAAGTAATTTTCCCAATTGTCTCCTATGTTTCTCAGATGGGTCTCAATTAGAATTTTCACTAGGCCATGATGGTATATGGAATTTTCTATGAATTGTATATTTATATTTATATTTACAACAATGTTTCTTAAGATATGAAGTAGAAAATATGGCAGGTTAATCTCATTTCCTTCAAGAAAGTTCATCACCAAATCTCCCTTCACAAGTTATAAACTTTTGAATGATTAATAACAATTTCCTCCACTTATTTTTCAAATTTGTGACTAGTATCCCCTTTTTAAACGCAAAAGTATCCATACTTAGATTCTTGAGGAATTTTTTGCACTCTTTCTCTTCAATTTTTATGTTCCTGACCAACTCTCACTGATTCTAGGCAGTCTGGTAGTTTCTGCTACGAAATATTTTTTCAAAACTAGCTTCATGTCCCCAATTTCTGCTTCAATTCCATCGTATTCCCGGGCAAAAGAATTTCTTACCTCCTTTTCGTGCCCATCGAATTTATCTACAAATTCCAGCCATTGTGCCTATTGCAACAATTTTCTGACCTGTGGGTAACCTTCAAGGAACTTAACCCCATTTGGCTCTGACCTTAGAATGATCCCCATGTTAGAGAATCCTAGCCTGTAATTTATCTTTTGACAAGGTTATGGAATGAAAGGATTCAGGTATGAGTGAATTAAAGAACATAGTTTAGGTGAAAGAAGTCTTGGAAATGAAATAGAACTGAATGAAAATGGAATGGGTTGTGCATGAAGTGGAATGATAAATGGAGAGGAGAACGTGAATTTCAAATTATAACAAGCTTCATAGCCAACTTGTTTGACAAGACATAGATATTTTTTGTTAAGACCAAAGTCGTGTAGGAGTAATGAGGGTAATCATTACTCAGAGTAGTGGTAGCAACATTTACTTATCATTTATTTCATAACTCATATGTTTTACCTTTATTTTTTAACTTAATACTTACATACCTTAGATTATTGTCTTACTGATTTCTAACTTTTCTTTTGTGTTTGTCCTCGGGTTGCTCTTCATTGATATTTTTCTTGTTTCATGATCTTCATTTGTTCTGGTCACAATATTCCAAGTCAACTGTAGAATTCTATTAGAGTTGCAGATTGTTGACAATTTCGTAGCTGCTTTATTTTCAAAAAGAGAAAATAGGGTTCAAAAGAAAATAAGACTAGAATATGGGATTAGAAAGAAAATCTATACTTCCAAGAATTCTTGGTTTTCAACATAGATTTTCTATATAAACATGCCAACGATGTTGGTTTTCATGTGTAGAAAAATTATTATTATTCTTATTTATTTTGTTTTTTTTAAATCTTTTTTTCTTAAAATAAAGTAGAAGGCTAAGCTAGAGAGGAAGAAGAATCTTCCTTGACCAACTTCAAATTCAGATTATCTTTCAGATTTTTGATGAATTCTTCTCTTGACAACGGTTTGCGATATATTCGTAGTTTATGACCATTTACAAGGAAGGTTATTTTTTCTTCATCAATAGTTCTAATTCTGATTTCTCCATTATCAAAGACTATTTCAATCTCATAAGCCCCAAGCCAATGAGTTTGAAATTTTCCTTGAAAATATTTAAACTTTATATCAAAAATCAATGCCCAATCACCAGGTTGGAATTATATTTCTTTGATGAACTTGTCATGCCACCTCGATCTTTTTTTTTGAACTATATTGGTCCTATGAATAGCATCTTGTATTACCTCAACACGTTCACTCAATTTTTCTATTCTTTTTCTTTGTGCTTCTGATAGATCAAGACCCAATTTGACTATTGTTTTAAAGGTATTTATATGGAACTCAATAGGAAATAGGACTTGCTTCCCATAAACAAGTTCATAAGGAGTGTGTCATGTGGTACGGTATGCCCATAAAGCTTCTAGAAGATTTTCTACCAAATCTCTTCTATGCAGATGCACAGTCTTGGTGAGAATTGCTTCAATTACTTTATTGGTAGAATCAACTTGTCCATTTTCTTATCAATGATATGAAGTAGACTTTTGTTGCTTAATTTTGTATTCCTCCATTATCTTCTATACCAACTTGGATGAAATTGAATACCTTGATTTGTCACAATTTCCCTTTGGACGCCAAAACGAGTGAAAATGTCATAAAAAATAAATGAAAGTACAACATTTTCAGTAGCAAAAGGAAGTGCTTTAGCTTCTACCCATTTTGTGACATAATATATATAGACAAGAATGTACCTTTTTTTTCTTGATGTTTGATTGATTGGACCAACAAAATCCAGAGCCATTTTTTCAAAAGGTTCAATAAGTACCTGAGGTTGTAAAGGAATTTCATTTGAAGGAACTAGCTTTCAAATTATTTGACAAGTATCACTTCTCTTAACATATTCTTTGGCATCCTTAAAAAGAGAAGGTCAATAGTATCCTAAGAGAAGGACTTTATAGACATTTAGTTTATCAACAAAATGTCCTCTGCAAGGTTCATCATGAAAATCTTTCAATATATTTGGTACTTCATCTTCTCTAACACATCTTCGAATGATTAAGTCAAGCCTTGTCTTGTACAATTCTTAATTTATCCATGAATAAGTTGCACTAGTTTTAATTACCTTTCTTTTCTCTCGAGGAGATAAGTATGATGGTAATTTCCATGTAGCCAAACGATTATCAATATCTACAAACCAAGGAGATTTAATAGATACTGCAAAAAGATATTCATCAGGAAAATTATCTTTAACGGGAGTATCATTATTATCATTTTTTATTCTGGATAAGAAATCATCAATCGTGTTTTGTTTTCCAGGTCTATCCAAAATAGTAATATTTAATTCTTGTAATAACAATGACCATCTTGCTCTGCTGGCCTGCGCAGCCATTGCATGAGCGCTGCCCACGGCCCTCCGTGCTGCAGCTTCGGCCCTCACGGCCTTTGGAGAGCTCGATCCAGCCAAGATCAGCTTGGATCCGTCCTCCAAGCACCTGATCCCGCCTCTGGCCTCTCCAGAGCTGCGCCTTCTGATCTGTAGCTTGACATTTGATGGTTCTGCTGCCCAGATCCTTAGCTGCGCCTTGGATCTGACTCTGCTCGGTTTCGGAAATGCCTCTCTTGTCTGGAGCAGGAAAAGTGGGTTTCTGATCTAGACTATGGAGACCCAAGGCTCGCCTCTCGGGCCCTCACAGTCTTCTCCTCCGGATGACTCTGCCGCTTTCTCTTCCTTGATTGCTTCGTTGCCTAAGAAGAAGAAGCCTGACGCATCAAAGTTCGTTAAGAAGCTCGATGATGTACCAGAGGTAAACCTACCTCCTGAGGGACCGATCCAGGTTGCCTTGTCTCTAGCAGATCGTGCCCTGGTGGGTCAATTTACGGGTCTCTGGCCCTCTCCTAAATCAACCGAAAACTGGGTCGTCAGGAATTGGATCCCGCTGATCAAGAATAAAGTCACCTCGTACTTTCTTGGAAGAGGCTACTTCCTGTTCGAATTCAACACCAAGGAGGATAAAGACCTGATCTTCAGGAATGGACCCTATTTCATGGGTCCTCAGGGTCTCTACCTCAACAAATGGACCCCAGACTTTGATCTGGCTGTGGACGTACCGTCGGCTGTCCCCGTTTGGGTTAGGCTCCCCAACCTTCCGGTACACTGTTGGAATTGGGACTCTCTCAAACATATTGGCAACTCATTGGGAAAATTCATAGATAGAGCCAACAACAATGATCAATATGATTGCGCCCGGATCTGTGTCGAGGTAGATCTCGAGGTGGGTCTTCCGGAGGCCATCAAACTAAAGGTTGGAAGTTGGACGCATGTTCAAGTCCTGGACTACGAACAGCTCCCCTTCAAATGTCGTAAATGTCACATCTACGGCCATTTCACTAGAGGATGCCCAAATAAAAGCGATCCAGAAAAAGGAAAGGAGGAAGGATGGAACCAAGTCAAAAGGTCAAAGACAAACCACAAGAAATCCGGGGCACAAGGATCTCAACCTGCCGCTGCCCAAAACGTATCCTCATCAAGAAGTCAAGAAAATAGGTATGAGATCCTAAGCTCTGCGGAAGAAGCCCCCAGGGAAGAGGAGAGAATCGTCAAACCAGCAGAAAAATCGACCTCAGCAGGAACAAGACCCGAAGAGAGCATCATGGCAAGGGACAAAGAAAAGCAAACAGAAGCCTCTGAGGAGAAACATGACTCAGAAGAGTCCGAGGAAGATGGAGAAATCGGAGACACGCAAACTTCGGTCAGAAGATCTGCAAGGGGCCGCAAATCTGCAAGAGAAAAGAGAGATCAGGAAACCTACAAAGACAAACTCCAGGGTAGTCAGCCCACGTTGGAAAAACTCCTCAGCAAGAATACGAAAACGGTCAAAAATCAAGCTCATGGCTCCAGGGGAGCCTCCCATCAAAGAAATAAATGATGAAGACCATCTCCTGGAACTGCAGAGGAATGGGGAGTAAAGTTAAAGAAGAAGCAATAAGAAGTCTAATAAGAAGAGAAACCCATGATATTCTTCTGATCCAGGAGACTAAAATGGAGGACAAAGAGTTTCTCCAAATCAGCAAAAAGTTTTGGAAGGGAAGCAGCGGACTAGCAGTATCATCAAGGGGAGCCTCTGGGGGTTTGGGCTCTCTCTGGAACCCCCTCAAGTTCAGACTGGTCTCAGAGGTGCACAACAGCCATTGGCTATTCTTGAAGCTTCATTCTGTAGAAACAAGGGAGGCTATCTGCCTGTTCAATGTCTATGTTCCTAATAATATAGGGGAGAAAAAGGAGTGCTGGGACTCTATTAGACAACTGGCGGAGACTGAGAACCTGGGAAACCTCATTATTGCAGGGGACCTAAACATTACCCTACGCTCGGTGGAAAAGCGAGGAGGCACAATCGTAAGGGACCCAGCAAGGGAGTGGGTGGAAGACCTCATGCAGGACTGGGACCTGCTCGATATCCCTCCAGACAACGGTAAGTACACCTGGACCAATAAAAGAATAGGCCCTGGTCATATTGCTGCTAGACTTGATAGATGTTTGGTGCAGAGTTCTTTTCTTTTGCTTGGATTAGAATCCAGGTTACACATCCTTCCTTGCAGTGTCTCAGACCATAAACCCATTATGTTAGAGATGTCAGGACCCAAGGATCTGGGTCCCATCCCTTTCAGGTTCAACGCTCTTTGGGTTAAGGAGCCCGAGTTTAATAACTTGGTTCAAGACAGTTGGAAAATGCCAGTGAAGGGTTCTCCCTTCTTCATTTGGAAAGAAAAGCTTAGAAGGTTAAAAGTTTCCCTCAAAACATGGGCCAAAGCTCTTCCCACCCCTGCTCAAGAGAGAAAGCAGGCCCAAGACAATCTTATTCAGCACCAAGCCCAAAGTGAGGATGTATAAATCACCGCTGAAGTTTTAGACAAGGAGGAGGTGCTTCAACAAATCTACCACAAAGCCTGCCTCTCAGAGGAAGAGCATTGGAGACAAAAATTCAGGAGTTTATGGCTCAAAGCGGGTGATAGAAATTCTGCCTTCTTCCATAAACAAGCTCAAGAAAGGAAAATTTTTAATTCTATAGCAGAAATTAAAGATGGTAATTTGATCCACAAAGAAAATGAGAGTATAAAGAAGGCAGCCTTCAACCACTTCCAAAATCTCTACAAAGAAAAGGGAGAGACTGATCCAAATTCCAAATTTTTGGAGGCGATACCTTCAAGGATCTCCCCCTTTATTAATCAGCAGCTCGAAGTAAAGATCTCCATTCAAGAAATAAAAGAGGCCCTGAACAGTATGGAGCCTGACAAAGCCCCAGGCCCAGATGGCTTCACGGCCAGATTCCTTCAAACTTGCTGGCAGATTGTGGAGAAAGATCTCTTCAAGATGATCCTGAAATCACAAAATTGCCAAAAAATTGGGGGCAGTACTAATTCTGCCTTTCTGTCCCTTATCCCCAAGGAAAAGGGTGCAAAATAATTCAGTCGGTTTCGCCCAATCTCTCTCTGCAACATTGGATACAAATTAATCACAAAGGTAATAGCAAACAGGCTAGCAGGCATCCTTCCAATGATCATACCTGAGAATCAAGGAGGATTTGTTCAGGGGAGACAGATTGTCGATAATTACATCCTGGTGCAAGAGGCGATCCATTCGAGTCAACTTCGAAAAGAAAAGGGTATGGTAATTAAATTAGACCTGGCAAATGCCTTCGACCGTGTCAGGCAAAGTTTCCTTTGGGAAGTTTTGAAAAGGTTTGGCTTTGGACTAGGTTTTGTAAATTGGATTCGAGCTAGTATTGCCGACCCATGGATTGCCCCCTTGGTGAATGGGAGAGCAGCTGGCTTCTTCAAAGCATCAAGAGGGCTCAGGCAAGGCTGCCCCCTCTCACCGCTGCTTTTCGTTCTTCAAGTCTTTGCCCTAAGCTTCTTCCTTGATCAGAAATTGGAAGATCAGGAGATTTTGGGGCTTAATATAGCCAGAGGTGTGAAAAATGTAAACCATACTCTCTTTGCAGATGATACCCTCCTGTTGGGGGCTGCCACAGCTCGATCTGCCATAAGGTTTAAGGAAGTTCTAGATGATTTTAGTGATGCTACAGGAAGCAGCCTAAACAAAGGCAAATGTAAAGCCTACTGCTGGAACATTTCTGCTCACTCTCTCTCTGCCATATCCAGAATTCTGGACTTTGCTGCCACCCTCAACTGGTCCTCCTTTATATACTTGGGACTTCCCATCTTTCGCAACCTGGTTTATAGCAGAGATTGGGCCCCTCTTTTGGACAAATTCAAGACAAAATTTCAAGCCTGGGGCTTCTCTTGGTTAAACCTTGCAAGCAAACTTGTTCTAATCAAATCAGTATTAAGCAGTCTCCCCATATTCCAATTTTCTGTGCTCCTAGCACCCTCTGGAATCATAAAGAAAATGGAAGCCTACATCCGCAAGTTTTTCTGGAAAGGGGGCAAACTAAATGACAGAAAAATTCCGCTGATCAGTTGGGAGAAAATCTGTATGCCTTTGATGGAAGGAGGACTGAACATCAAAGATCTCTGCTCTCAAAATATTGCCATGGGGGCCAAGCTCTACTGGCGAATCATCGCTCCACACCCAGGTTGGGCGCAAAGAGCCCTCTGGAAAAAATATCTCATGGGAAACAGAAAAAGATCTCTGGATAACCCTCTGCCCACAACAGGAACGCACCTGGTTAAGCGTTGTCACAAAGCAGTGGCTCTCATCAAAGACAAATCGTTCTGGATACCGGGCAATGGTAAAAACGTCAAGATCTGGGATGATAGTATAATGATGCATCCACCCTTAGCATCGAATACCTCATTGCAAGCGCTGAGACAGTGGATGGATCGCGCTGGGTTTAAAACACTGTGGCACATCTCACAGTTTTTTGACAGAATCTGGCAGCGCTGGCGCCTACCTCCCGTGCCTCCAGAGCTTGCGCAGGCCAGACATCACCTATTATCACTGCTACATGGTAAATCGCCCCTACGTTCAGGCAAATTCGATGCACGGGGCTTGGGATCCGGTCCAGGTATTTACACAGTAGCGCAGGGGTATAAGTGTTTACAAGAGTGCCCCTATGTCGCCCCCGATCCAACTGTGTGGAAGGCGTTGTGGCAGCATAAATCTTTGCCAAAGGTCGACTTCTTTTGCTGGCTTCTTTTCCATAAAGCGATCTTAACAGAAGACAAGCTTAAGAAAAAAGGCTTTCAAGGCCCATCCAGATGCCACCTATGCTGCGAAACGGAAGAGAGTGCCCAGCACATCATTCTGGAATGTAAATTTTCTAGAGCAATTTGGCAGATCCTTTTGAATTATTGGAAAACAGAGTTTAACCTTCCTGTCTCTATCTCAGACTTATTTGCTAATTGGCACAGCTGTTATCCAGGAACTCTTCCAAAAAACGAAAGATTTAAAGCAGCTTGGTTTTCCTTGCCAAAATTCATATGCTGGCAAATTTGGCTCGAGAGAAACAGAAGAGTTTTTAGAGATGAAAAACTAAATCCTCAGCTCATCAGCATCAAAGTAAAAGACCTTTGGAAATAAAAATTGGGTGAACAGTTATCGGAAGCCAATTTAAATCAAAAGGACCTAGATTGGGGCGCCTCAATGGGTCTTCATTTCTCTGATGAAACAAGGCAGAAAAAGAACATAAAAGAGTGGAAATTCAGAGGAAACAAGCAAGAACTTTCAGACTTGCTCACCAGACAAGATAGACACTGCTTATTCTTCGATGGGGCTGCGAAAGGCAATCCCAGTCTCGCTGGGGCAGGAGGAATTATAAAGAACAAGGAGGGCAGAACAGAGATTAAGTATGCTTGGGGCCTAGGGCATTCAACAAGCATCCAAGCTGAATCCTTGGCACTTCTGCAAGGGATTAAGCAAGCAAAGGCCACCGGCATTTCAGATTTAAGTGTCATAGGAGATTCTCAGTCTATCATCAAAGTTCTAGTGGAGAAATCCTTTCCTACAGATCTTCGACTAGCTAGAACGATCTTAAGAATTCGAAGAATGTTGAAAGCTTTTCGAACTGCAAGCTTTCTCCATGTTTTGAGAGAAAACAATAAAGAGGCAGATTCGGAAGCCAACAAGGCAGTGTTGCTTTCAGAAGGCTTCCTTTTGATAGACGAAACTGAGGAGTGGGACTCCATCCCATAAAGCTGCAATGTTTTTTCGTCTTATTTTACAACAGTTTGTGTGTTTATATAAGCTAGGAAAAATAACAAATATAGAATTTCTAGCCATGTGTAAAATTGGAGGATTCCCAAAACTTGGGATCTATGCTTAGACAAAGGCAGAAAGACTAAGGGCTAGGCCCGACACATTGTAATCTTGGATGGCATTTGGCCAAGTTCTAATATAAATTCATAACCGTTCTTGTAAAAAAAAAAAAAATAACAATGACCATCTTATAATTCCGCCATTAGTAATTGATTCACTAGAATGAAGTGCACTACCTTTGTCAACCTATCCACTACAACCATGGCAGAATCATGTTGTCTAGATGTCCTCGGAAAACCTGTAATGAAATCCATGGAAATGACCTCCCATTTCAACTCTAGAATCGAAACTGACTGTAGTAGACCACCTCGATTCTTACACTCTGATTTTACCTATTGACAATCAAAGCATCTAGACACAAAATATGTCACTTCCTTCTTCAGATTCGGCCAATAATAAAATTTATTCACAGTTGTCAACATCTTCTGATATCCTGGGTGACCTGAATATGGTTTAGCATGAAATTCCCCCAAGAAAATATTCTTGAACTCATTATTGTCTAATACATATATCATGTCCCTAAATCTAATCAAAACGTATGTTGTAAGATAATAGTCCACATCTTGATCACCTGTACCATGTTGTAACATGTGCTTATGTTCCATGTACTTTCCATCCTGTTATCCTGCCTGTAATATCCGATCATGTAAGTTTGTCCCATAATAAATCATAATTTATATATGATTCACCAGTATCCTCCTACTAAGAGCATCAACAACCTTGTTCTCATTACCCTTGATGTACCTAATCTCAAAATCGAAATCACTGACCGTGGCCAACCATCTAGATTGCTTGGAATTCAGATTCGGTTGGTCAAACAAGTATCTCAATCCAATGTGATCACTCATTAATATAAACCTCTTACCAAGAATATAGTGCTTCCACATCTTCAATGCATGAATGATGGCTTCCAACTCAAGATCGTGTGTTGGATAATATTTCTCATGCTCATTCAGTTCTGTGACTCGTAACATACTACCTATCCCTCCTACATAAGGACTCCACCAAGCCCTCTCTTGCAAGCATTTGTACACACCATAAATTATTTTTCTAGATATGAAATCTTTAACACTAGAGAATTCATTATAAATTGCTTCAATTTCCCAAAAATTATTGCACATTCCTTTTTCCATTCAAATTTCTTACCTTTCCTCTGCAAAGATGTGATAGGATGTGAAATCCACGAAAATTTCCTAATGAACCTCCTGTAGTAACCTGTTATCCCCATGAATGATATTACCTCATTCTCATTTCTAGGAGCCTCCCACTCCATGATAGCCCTTATATTTTCTGGATCCATTGTTATTCCTTCCTTAGAAACAACATGTCCCAATTAATGTACCTATGTTTGAAAGAAACTACATTTACTGAGCTTAGCATACAACTGATTCTTTCTCAACAATATCAATATTGTTATAAGTGTTCGACATGCTCTTCCTCATTTTTAGAATATATTAATATGTCTTCAATGAATACAATAACAAACTTGTCCATCCATCCCTTGAGCTCAGAAATTGTGCAATGCCCTAAGCTAGAAAGTTGCCTAGTTCCCCATAATTTCCCAATAGTGTGCATGGCAAGTTTCCTGAAAAACTAAAAATAAAAAAAAATCTAAAAGAGAAAAAGCAAAAAAAACTAAAAGGAAAAAAATAATCCCTAGAAAATAGGGATTCATTATTAGTTTCCAGAAGGAGGCACAATTGCTATTTTTAGAAATTTTTGCCAAAGTGTCGCTTTTTCCTTGATTTTGGGCATGTGCGTCATAAACCCTAATTCACACAAATATATTTAATTGATGCCTCTACAGCTCATTTTTACATTCGATCTCGGAGCTTTGGCATTCTCGAGGAGGTAAAGGAACCTTCGGTGGAGTTGTCGTCGCTTTTCTGGTGAGTTTTGCTTTTGTCGTCTTTTGCCTCTTTTTCTATATTTTTTTGTTGTTTTGCTTCTATGAGTTTTGTTTTGCTTATTTGTCTTCATGGTTGCTGGAATTTTAGCTTATATTAGCTTTTAGAAGTGTTGTTTCATTTTGTTACTTTCCTTTCACAAGTGTCGCATCAATTTTCTTGTTTTTGCACCGATGGTCGCCATTTCGGTGACCCTCCTTGCATATTTGATTTTCCTTTCGTTTGTTGATTTTATGCACTTGATTAAAATTTATTCATCCATGCTTACTCATATTTTCACTCAAACTCAAATTATCACTTAGATATGCTTGTTTCCCACACTTTCACCGAGGATATATGCACTTTCCCTTGGCCAATTTTTACCTTACCAAGTTGGGAATTCCACAAGTCTGAGGTTCAAGCCTAAAGCTCGGCCTTTGAGACTATGCAATGCATAGTAAAAGTTGACCCAATTATAAATTTCACATTTCCAAGGCTCAATCTTCCACCTTGGCCACTAAAACTGCACAATGCGCAGTCTCTCCCAGTCACTTCCCAAGTTGGACTACGCATTTCTCAGGTTGAACTATTCATTGGGCAGTCCGAAGCCTCAAGTTATACCCTTGTCTGTTGGGAATTCACAATGTGAATTTCCCACAACTATTATCCCTCACTTGCTAATGAAAATTGTGCAATCCCTCTGACTAGTTCACTGGTTTGTTTCTTGATCTTACTTTGAAGGTAGATTTGCAAAAGCTAATGTTTGCTTGCCATGAGTGCCTTTTTTGTCCCACGCGTACTACACTTGTTGAGAATTTGTCTCCAACACTCATTTTTACCATGGAACCCAAGAGATATGCTTCAAAAGATACCATTGAAATTAGTACCAGGGAAGCAGTTGAGAAAATGTCAGTAAATTTTCCAGTGTATGCGAACACTCAACTATTTGTGGAAAATGAGTCAGATCTAACATGGCAGAAAGTTAAGGAATATTTTTCAGCAAAAAGCTTCAAATAATAACTATAGGACCGAAAAGTATTTATCAATGTTCAACATTTGGGATTATATAGGGTAGCATGCATATATCCAATCTTCCCATGTGTAGAAGTCATCAGCAAGATTGTTTCACACATTGTTGTGAAAACCATGACATTGAACATTGTGAGTGGACATAAGCTTGCTACTTTCTTGGCGTAATATTATCAGCTTATGTATCATTTTCCCAAGCTAGTAACACTCATGGACTTTGTTGTATCTTAAGAGGAAATCCCTCGGTTGTGAAAGGAATCAATGCTTAAGACATTTTAAAAGTGTGTTACATAAAACTAGTTTTCATGAGGTATTTGTTCTATCCCTCTGGAAACTAGTTTTCTAAAACCCTCAATGATCTGGAATAATAGAAGATTTCACAAAGCCATTGACTGTTGATATCTGAATGGAAAAGAATAATTGTAGAGGAAACTCAAAGTAATATGTTGTAAACACCGAATCTATTACTTTTAAGTTTCAGAGAGAATTCATGGAGAGAGAGTAAACTCAAAATAATTTGTCGTAAACACATAAGCTATTACTTTTAAGTTTCAGAGAGAATTCATGGAGAGAGAGGAAACTCAAAATAATATGTTGTAAACACAAAATCTATTACTTTTAAGTTCCAGAGAGAACTTGTGAAGGGAGAGGAGTTGGAGTGAAGGAGCGCTTATTAAGGCTATTTAACTCTTACTTACAAACGTAAATCAGAGACCAGTTGCTTCTTTACTTCACTTCATTCAAGGAAGAAACAACATAAAAGGATACAAGAAACACGAATCGCCATCAACAATTGTAGGAAACTTACTGCTTCTTTCATTCACCCATCAGAAAAAGAAGTGCAAAATGTAGTCTCCAAGAGGTCCATAAATCTGAACCTCTCCTCTCTCTTTCTCTCTTCCTTAAATACAAACAAAAGAAGTTTGTAACTGCTAGAGCTTCTTGAGACTCCTAGACTGCCTAAACTATTAAACTACTTATTACATTGCAATCAAGGACATCATTGTAGCTTCGATCTTAACAAAAAAACAAAATAAAACTAGAAATATAATCCTTTTGTTGAATCTATTTTGTTGTTGATGTGCCTCCTTTTTTTTTTGTTGTGATATCCTAACAGTCTGCATAAACGCATCTCTACCAGGCTCTGCCCATGCTTTTGTGTTTCGAACACTGTCATCATGTCACCTACTACCTGACTCTACCTCTTCCGCTCGTGCCCGCAACGTTTAGTATTTGATTAATAAACTGTCGCAAACACATACCGTTGTTCTTCACGTAGCGCCGGGTCTTTTCTTACCCGATTCTGCCCTACGTTCAGAATTTCCTTTGTAATTTCCATAAGACTAGACTTTAAAAGATATTCAAATTTTCCTTTGAAAACTATCGCATCCACCCCTTTATCGCATTTCGCATTTCGACATTCATAACATATTCATGAGCACCATTCCTCTTGAGCTTGTGATGTGCAATGTGTGATAAAGGTAGGGATGACGTGGTAAGTGGAGGTGGGGCCGATCGCAAATCGCAATCAGCGATATAAAACCTTGTCACAATTCGCATTTCGGCATTCATAACATATTCATGAGCGCCATTCCTCCTGAGCTTGTGATGTGCAATGTGCGATTGGAATATATTAAATCATAGTTCTAAGTTGCATCGCATCCACTTCAATAGTGCACTTCACACTTCGGCGAATCCAGTTATCTTATGATCGCTATCCCTTCTAAGCTTGTGATGTGCGATATGAAAGAGGGTCCCATGGTCAGACTTAAATACTTTAGATTTTAGCTTCAAACTATATCACATCCGGTCCTCGTATCGCATTTTTCATTTCAGCGATTCAACCTTATTCTATTCCTCCTGAGCTTTGCAATTTCAATTTGCGATCTGCGATCAAGCCCTCCACATGTGATTGCGATTAAACCTCCGAAAATTGGTTCTGTATGTATATTTGCACGACTCGACCCTGACCTGTGTGCAATTTTCTGAATGCATCAATCGGCCTGACTCTTGAACTGTTCTGCACTCGAATAAGCCCGACTTGACCCTTGCTGCACGCTTTTCTTATTTGCAGCTCCTCTGGCTTAGATTACACCTCCAATGATGTTGCTTCCCTGATTTTGGTTCCAGTGCACATGTGATGATGAATCCTCGTTGAGCTTGTGGTTATCCTTTTGTGCATGTTGCAGGTCTTATTGAAATTTTAACAACTGTTCCTCAACAACCTTGAATTTCTCAGAACCTCTCTTGACTTTTAGCTGAGTCAAATTATGCTACAACAGACTCATACTTCTATGCCACCAATAACCATGTGAGCGCAAGTGATATTGTTAAACGCTGGGTGAAAGAGCCATCGAATTTTCGACAGACACCTACCCAGTCATATAAGACAAAGTCTCTCAGGAGGGCCTACCAGCTCTAGGTTATCTTAGCTTGCATAATCTATGGTTAGCACAGAATGAAGACCTTTCCTAAAGGGTGGGAAATATTATTGAACTAGGTTGTGAATGAGGGGAAGTTGTTCAACTGGACATATTTTTTTGCTCGACAATTGAGAGCCCATGTAGCACATGCCTGGAATAATACCAAGGGAGGTAAAACAAGGTTCTATATATATGCATACTTACTCGATGAAATGTTTGCACAAAATGCATTTCCTGGCATGGACTGGACATGGAAAACATGATACTCTGCTTGTATGTATGTTGCAGGCTACTTTTTGATTGAATTCATCAGGGATTAATGGAAAAGTTAACTGACCAATTCCTTATTCCACTATACAAGCTGATCTTTGAGGAAGAACCACCTTGCATGTCACAAGTAGCAATGGAGGCAATAGCAGAGATCGCATATTGGTTTGCCTCGCCAAATGGCACCTTCCTTAGAATGTTCAACACTCAGAAGTCGCTGCATATTTTGCCAAGGTATGCCACTGAAAATCTTGCCATGCAAGAATTTTCATATCATCTCGCCATAGGGTTGTCATAAACCTTGCACATGAAGAAGAAAGCACCATAGCCCACTTTTCATATGCAAAATGGATTGTACGAGATCAAGAATCTCAAATTTGTAGACACCAAAGGAAAGTAAATAGAGAAGTTTGCATTCAATACCCAAGACTTTAATCAATACGATCCCCGTGGTATTTTCAAATACCACAGTGCGAGAATACACTATCAGTGACTCAACGGGACATTTCATTAGTTGGAGGAGGATGCAGGGAAGAATTGCTACAATTCCTCCAGACCCCAAAAGCCGACCAGTATAGCAGGAACTTCACAGGTCACTCCGCAGAAGGAAACAACTCCATAAGCAGTTCTAGCAGAAGGGAGAAACCCCGAGCAGGATAAGGAAAAGAAAAAGGTTGCTCACACTCTAGGGGGATAAGGAAGCCGCAAGATGAAAGCGGATCCAACTATTATGAAAGCATATTTAGCCATTGAGGAAAAGTAGAAGCAAGAATAAGAAGAGAAAAATAAGCAGGGAGAAGAAGAAAGGAAATGTGCAATAGCAGAAGGAACAATAACAAAAGGACAAACTAAAGAGCAAGAACAAAATCGACCAACAACAGAGGATGAGAGCGGACATATGCAAGATCGGGAGCTTGCTCAGCAGATTGAAGAATTGATTGATATTGAAGTCATGGAGGAGGAACTAAAGCCACAAAATCAAGATATCGACCTTATACCAAGTGCACAACAGGTCACCATTCAATCTCCACCACCTCCAGTAGCAGAGTTATCTCTAATCGAGGAAGAGGAATTTGTTCCTATTGATGATGACTCTAATAGAGGAAGAGGAAGTTGTTCCTATTGATGATGATCCTGTCATGGATACGTACAATATTTTTTACAATGAACTTCAGAAGAAGATTTTACAAGCATGTAGAAAGCGAAGGGTTTATCTGAAGACGTGGAGATGTGGTCTTGACTGCCTTGGTGGCGAGATTGGCTAGGAGTTCTGGTGTATTGATGGTGATCATGGTAAACAATAGTTTGTTGTAAGGAAAATTATTGATCATGGACACCGGGAAGAATCATAACGCCATTGTTGAAGCCAACTTGGCCTTCGCAGGTGCAGCAAGATCAAACACTCAGTATTTTATGGCCGAGAATAAGCAATTGGAGCAGGATTTACATGTTTTCAGGCAAGAGGAAGAACAGCTCCATGCAACAGCTTCTGCACAAGTCTACTTGGAGGAGATGAGAGCATTGATACTTAGTGAAGTATCAACACTTGGAGAGACCATGCAGAACCTCTATGAGGAGATTGTGACCGTACATAAGGCATTTTTCCATTTGCATGGCTTGCAACAACAGAGAATTTTTTTTTTCAAAACTCTCAAGAATGTACAGGCTTCCATCATCATTGTGTAATAATGGTAAATACAATACAAAGGGGCACCGCTTGACTTCGGAAATAAAATGAAGCCATAGAAAGAGCTGGAGAAAGCAAGAGTTTGAATGTTGATTTAGAACAACAAGTAACTTTCCTCGTTCATTGCTAGCATTCATGCCTCATATGTACGGTTATACAACAATTTGTATTTCTTGGTGAACACACATAGGATCCCATATGTTGACTCGCTCAGCGAAGCCAAATGCATGAACCAGGTTAGGCAGGAGATCAAAGAGTACTTGGAGCAATTGAGACAGATTTCTAGCAAGGGAGATTTGGTGCTAAACAGAATAACATGCAGAGCTACATCGGTGGTTCTGTATAAATTAGAAAAAAAATTATCCTGATACAAAAGGAAGTTCAAATTGGTTCCAAATAATTGTACATGGATGTTATGGAGGCTAGAGTTTTCTTCCAGCTAGACACCATCACACAGTTTGTGGATGTCATTGCACAGTACCAAGTTTAGCACGGATATGTGATTGAGAAAAATCAAGTGGAAGTTACTGAGCTATATTTTCCCCAAACTCAAGAATCATAGTGTTTTATCTTGTTAAGTTTACAAGTCGTCTCTAACCTATTTTTTCTCATATGGGTATGAGTGTAAAATGTAATATTATTTGTAATTAATTGTAAAGTGAAATTCCAAGTGACAATATTAGAACGTGAAGAGTCATGATGTAATGTTATGAGTCATTTTGTAAAGAAGTTGAAGATTCATGAGGGGAGTCCAAGAGTCACCAAGGGGAATGTGAAGAGCCACCCCCTTTTGTTATAAATATACCCTCATAACTCATGTAAAGAGAATTTGGGAGCCAAGCTTTTGGATAGACTTAGGATTAGAAAGAGCTTGGGAGTTTTGTGAGAGCCTTGACATCTCTGTAGCATAGAGGGAGTATACTTCTTTGGAGGAGCAGGTGTTGTTGACTTCACATTCCACTATTAGGGCTAGTGGTTCGTCAATGATGTATGTATGATTGGAAATTTCACTTTTAATAAATATCAGAGCCGACATGCTTTCATGCATATGTTGTGAATATAGTAGGACTATTATTGTTGTATTTGAAATGTATCTTATTTAACTTACGCTTATGCTTATGAAATATTTCGTTTGAATTGGTAAAAATCTTGTTGAATGTGTGTTGTTGGATTATCTCATCATTATTAAGTTGCGAACTATTTCACATATTAGTGTGTGATGTCATTTAAGCTCATGTGTTCCTTCCAAGATGCATACTATTACAGGCTTCTAAGGGGCTCACTTCTTTTCCCTTCGTGTGTTGTAACCTTCATGCATCACACGTGACTTTCCACATGGTCACACACTTTCTCTCACCAAGGTCACCATACATCACTCTATGCATATTCGCAGCCAAGGCATATCATTAAAACCCACTGCATTGGCAACCGACCCATAGATCCAGATGGGACTCCTACACCAAATGGTGTGAGGTATAATTGGGACTTCATATCGGGTATATCCCCTGAATGTTGGCAGGTCCAACACCATCAACACTTTCCTATCTGGAGTATCCAAGAGCCTTCTATCTCTTATCATTTCATCTCTATCTGACTTATACCCACCATGATATCAACTGCCATATGCCCCATTAGTCCTGCCCCCTTTCCCATGGATGATATGAAGTGGTCCCTGTCTCTGCAATTCTGATAAACTCTGAAGGATTACTACATTAACTTCTTCTTTTTTCTCTTGTGCCTGCATGATCCTATCATTATCTACTTTACAAATTCTTTTTTCTGCCTTCAAGCTTCTCAATGTGTTTGTTAAGTCAGAAAAGTTCCCAACACCACACTTCTCATCTGATCCATAGGGAGAGTCTCACAAATTGTAGTCTACCATCTTTCTAGTCATCCTTGATCTCTTTATTGCAATTATACCATGTCAGCTAAACCAAGACAAAAACATAACCAACATACATCATTATAGTTTAGGGGAGGATACCTCATCTGCAAGATCAACTATATTAGCACCACACATGTATAATCATAACCATAACAATATATATACATCATCTCAATCATCATCCAGTTATCAATGCCTAACCATACCGACCACATACCATGATCTCATGCATGACAACTATCACCATGTCAACGTATGCTTAACAACATATACACATTAACATGCATAACCAATGCATAACTGACATACATTCATGACAACCACATCCAATCAATGACACCACCAATTTTCACATGGCGAAACAACTACAACGATGACCTCTACCATGCATACAAAACAAGCACCTATACCACAAGCATAAGGAACACATATTCCACTGAAATGTATGCATGACCAAGACATCGTCCATCCAGTCCAAGGGGTGAACCATGCTCTAATACCACTTTGCAACACCCTCCTCCCATATTTACCTAAGATAACCGACCCATTGGGGTAAAAAAGTGACGAGAGGCTACTATGATGTGAATCAACTCCCCATGTACAATTAAAGAAGTGGAACTGACATAACGAAACCAAACTGACCTTCCACACATGTTATAGAACCTTCAAGAGCTAACCAACCCTTCCAGGTGATCAACCCCTGAAGCAACTTGACATTTTATTGAGCTGGACCCTCAATAGCTCCCATGACAAGCCATGCATGTGACTAAGGCCTTCCATTCGCTCCCACAGCAAGGCATTCCAATGAATATGGAATTTTCCAAGTAGTTACGCTCCAACAACCTTGGTTTCTGAGCCACTTTTTCAGGGCTAGGTCTCAGGTCACTGCCCAAAACTTCATGAAACTTTCAAAAATGAATAATAACATTGAAACAAGGATACTAATGCAAACATTGATACAAGTACTTTATCTGACCCCTTCTAGACATGATAGGTATTTCGTCAAACATGTCACAAATATGTAATCTACAGGTCATAACAACAAATCTAAGCATAGGGGTCTCATACTTATTTGAGATTCGTAAAGAAGCATTGTTGTCGTATCGCAATAGCTAAATTATCATCTATTAGGACATATATACATTGTACATTCATTTTCTAATCAAAACATGATGAGAACCATACATCAATTCTGTAATAAAACATACTCATAACCAACATATAACCAATGGAAATAACAAGGATATAATAGCCATAAAATCCACATATAAACTAGTACATTTACACATAAAATACCAAGGAGAAGAAGCTCTTATTAATGAATGCAAAAATCAACCAGATTTGGGACTTCCACGAACCACCCAACCATAGATTGGCTTAACCAAATATTTCTTTCAACCAATCACCTTCGTGCCATATTCCAAGCATGAATATGTGACTCAAAACCAAACCAAACCAGGTTCCCTCAGGCTTTACCGCAATCCCCATCGGATCACTAGGCCCTAAAAAAGCATGGATGCCACCATATTTCTCCACCTACACTGTGAGGAATTTGTCTTCCTCCTAGTCTCTAGGATTTACCTTATATCCTAGACATTAACCGGTCAAGGATTCCTAGGCCTAATGGAGACTCCACCCTACAGGATTTACCGTATATCCCACCAATCACTGGTCAAGGATTCCTAGGCCTGATCTAGGGCACACACCTATAGGATTTACCGTATATTCTGCCATTCACTGGTCGAGGATTCATAGGCCTACTGAGGCACACAAATATGGCTTTACCGCAATCCCAAGTTCACTATTCCAGAGATTTCCGGGCCATCTATTTTTTTCTTTCAAAGACCACCTCTCTCAGTTTTGAAACCATCCGATAATCCAACTCAACCAAATACAAGAGAACCCACCACACCATGGTTATCCGGAAATGGAAAGGCTAGGATGAAGAACATTGTCACACCTAGAAAAATCCCATGCCAATGACAACAAGAGAACCAAAATAAACGCATGCATGTCCCATTCATGCCAAATCTAGCAAGGAAATCACACATGAAAATCATTTCCTGCAAGTAATCTCACTGTTTTCAATTTATATTTCTCTTCCTTGCTTGATCTTTGCTTTCCTTTGCCTTCTTGTTCCTTCCTTAACTTTCCTTGATCCAATGCTAGAGTGCTCCAAGAAAAATTTAAGTGTCCAAGAGTGTGTGAGAGAGAGATACTAGAGATAGAGATCCAAAACTAACTGAAAAAAGGTACCAATTGGATCCTTAGAAGCCTTTTTATTAATGAGGCCTCTAATTTCTTCAATTTTCCATTATTTTCCTCCTCACATGCAACCTGTGACCTTTTACCTTCCTTTTATCCTAATTTCCATTATTCTCATAAATAAAATGCCAATAAATGGCATTTTTCCTTTCTGAAGCCTTTGCCGTTGCCTTTTCCAATTTCCTTAGCCATAATAAACCAAATTAACACCCACACTTGGATGTTTTTCCCAACATTTAGCTTGGAATACATGTCCCATGACCCTGGTTATTATTTTTCCTTTATTAACTTTTATTACATGGATTTTTGACCAGGGTTGTTACATCCCAGCTCTACAAATTTTGCCATGAGATACATGAACAAGAGGTTGCTCTTTTGGATATACATGCACGATTTCTACGCTCTCCTAATTTTCCTCTATATCGAATCCGACCAACTCTCCAACTACTTAAAAGGAGATTTCATGCATGTCCTCATCCATAAACATGGAAGGGATGAAAATAGGAAGATTCAAGCAGATTATCTTGATCGTGTCCCAAATATGGATCTCAATTGGTGTTGTAGATTCCACACATCAACTTGTATTTACGACTAATAGTTTTCCCTTCACAAAAATATGAACGTTGGTAGATCGACTTCAAACACTTTTTTTTTTCCATTTTGTTGCATCCTTCTATTTTGATAACAAACAATATGTGTTTTTTTGTAAATTGTCGCCCGCTTAACAATGTCTTATAAAAACCCTTGCCACACTTACATGCACATTCTTCAGTTCTCACTCTCTTCTACTATGTTTCTTTACTTTTCTTCCTTCGTATATTCTCACATGTTTCCAAGCTTTAAAAACAAAAAAATGTTATAAAAATCATGCACACTATCTTATCACATCACATACATCAAAATAAGACAATGTGCATGAAACAATGTTTTATTGTGGGAGCTAGCTAAAATATTACTCATGTACCTTCTCTTAACAATTAGTACTAAATTTGACTAGATTTCTATATTTAGTGTTGTTGCATATTTTTATATAGGTATACCATGTCCATTTTAAACTTGTTCATACATGTCGATGTGCATTCCCAATGTTGAATTACTAATACAAAAAATATCAGTATATATGTAAACAAAGAAATAGATCCACCATTTGATATGTTCCTTTCCCATGGTTGATATTAGAATGCATCATCTTCCCAAGTGTAAGCACAATCATCTTCCCAACTGTATGCACAATGGTAACCACATGCCACATGCCTTTAAAAACCACACACCACACTTTTGATAGACACAACCCATGATACCGAGTTTAACCAACTTAAGCCTCTCTATCTGAGATGCGCTTAGAGAAAATACTTATAAGTAATATAGATGCTACACTTCTGATATCTAAACACCTCAAATTTTTGTCATTTAACAATTCTCCTCTCAATGCTTACAATATACTAATATATTACATAATCAATCCTAGGATTAGCTCCTCCTAGCTCTAGGGAAAACATAAAGCAATGTAATCCTCCATAGTAACAACAATAACCTGCCTCATCAATGTTGCGGTTGCAATTTTTCCCTTTTACAATAAAAAATGCTTACTCATTATAGTACAAGTTCATTGCATAAGCATATAAAAGTGAAAAGTTATGTTTTATTTATGGATATGAATAAGGAGTGCAATAAACTTCAATGTAGCCCTTAACTCTCCCTTCCATGAGCTAAAAAAATGAGCATCCACAAATTCTCCTCTAAGTGCTAACAATCTATTAATATATTTTATAGTAAATTTTAGGTCTAGCTCCACTTAGAGCTAGGAAAAATGGTATGCAAGATAATCCTCCAAAGTAACAATAATGCCCTATTTTTTCATAATTTTGGTCAATAGTTTGGTGCTTCACATACATAGTTTTTCTTGTAATACAAGAGGAAAATATAATTTTGCATGAGCATATCAAAGTGAAAATATTTCCACTTGAAAGAAGTCTACTTGGTGGCAATTCAGTTGAAAGAAAAACAATCCCATTGACAGAAAAGGGAACTGCAATCGTATAATCTTAGCTCATATCAATAATCAACTGATGAGACAAAAAATAAAATCTTTCACATTGAAAGCATATATTTTACACGAGCTTGGATTGTATGGGAATAACCAGTAATGAGGATTAAGAATACATTGATAAAATAGATGCTTATGCCTTCGTAGAGCACCAATTATTGGAATAGGACACTGATTACAGGAAGGGGAAAGTTTAAATTATTTTAATGGAGAACTTTAATAAGCATTTTTCAAACTAAAATGAAAATGGAAAATAAATCTCATCACATATGGCCATGAAAACTTTGATGTTAAACCTTAGCTAGATAAATTTTGTGTCTATATCAATACACATGGTTTCCTTGTATGCTTCACCTCTTTCTCCAAAACTTGGGAGGGAAGCAAAATTAATTTTTATAGGCTAAATCCATATTCCTAGCTTGCCATATAATTATGAGGTATATAACTAATATAATTACCAATGAATAACATGCAAGAAACAAAGGAAAAGTCCTTAGTTGAGATTATTTGTCAATCCACGTTAGCCAATTGCAAATTTGTCAATCCATGGTCATGAAATAAGAGCATTACAAGCATCCAAAATAACTTGCAATGAAAATGTTAACATAATGTTGGTCAACTTTCAGAAATGACAATGGCTTCTCATAAAACTTCTACAATGTTTATTCACCCATAAAAACTATAATACCATTTAATGCTCTCTTAAACCATATTGGCCATGCCTGCCTTTTATACAAAAGGGAAAATAATAATGACATGTGTATAAGGCACATTGTATTATTTAAATGAATGTGTGAAAAGGCCTCTGCATACCCTCGCCTACATAAGGCTCTCTTCAAGTATAACATTTTTTTATAAAAATATGATATACACCATGTTATTGAATTCTTTGACTTGGCTTAGTATTCAAGGGTGGGAGGTTTTTGAAGGAAGCAACCCAACGCAACAACTTCTCTCAATAATGTCACTATTATCATATTTGTTTATGTATACTTCTATCTGAAGTTTGAAAAGCAAAGAGCTTAAACTCTAAAGGATCTCACCTATATCTAACTTCTACATTAACACCACTCAACTTTAGGTGGCCATGGGCAGTGTTATTTGGAAAACTAAGGGAAATGTGTGTTGCAGGGAATGCAATGCATCCTATGACTTGAGACTTAGGACAAGGTGGTTGTTCTTCACTTGCGGATCCAATGGTTCTTGGAAGGTGTTTGGGAGATGCAATGGTAATCATGAATGGTCCAGAAGAAGAGAAAAGAATTGAAGAATCATTGAAGAACTATGTGGAGGTGAGGAGATAGAGAGAATTTTGGGTGATAAGGGGAGAATATATAACGATATTTATGTAGCAAGAATATGGGGGTTTTATAACAATATTCTTGTGAGATGGCCTTTTGTCTAGCAAGTTGTCCAAAATTTCTTTTAATCACACAGACTTTGACTATGGAACACTCTCTTCATGTAATCCATCCGAATAATCTCCATTATCATTAATTGTCCACTACTTCCATATTGGATGCCTCACATAAATGGATGAATAAAGTATAAGAAGAATGGAGCATTCTTAGAATTTTTTTTATCAGGTTTTTCAAATGGAACTTTCTAGCCTATTGTTTACTTTTTATCTACATGTGCAAAGTTATCTAGTATCATGCATGTGCTTTGTTTATTCACTTGATCATATTTTCTTACTAGATGGATGTCTTTGATGTAGTAGAAAAGTTAAAACCAAACAACTTTATGAATGCAAGAAGGAAATAATACTTTTCTTGTAACCTGATTGTTCATGTGGATACAATGTACCCATAGGAAAGCAATATTTCAGGTCCTTTTGTTGTTAATCTGAAGGTCATTCTAATTTTATCATATATAAAATCTACATTGATTTGATATATACCATTTTTGTGAGAGTCTATGAGGATACGATGGATTTTCTCAGGCGTGCTATAGTAGTTGGGACTCCATATTAGGATGGACATTTCTTCTTTGATATTCATTTTCCATCCAAGTATCCTGGTGTACCACCTGTAAGCCTTAATCATAACTCTTTGATTTGAAAGTGAATTTGAAATCTCATGTTTTTTATGAACTTCAATA
Source organism: Pinus albicaulis (assembly GCA_034641835.2). Lineage (NCBI taxonomy): Eukaryota > Viridiplantae > Streptophyta > Pinopsida > Pinales > Pinaceae > Pinus > Pinus albicaulis. The sequence goes on from CM076575.1 coordinate 1,320,147,818, forward strand.
TCAAAGTCTCATTTTGCTTTATGTTGGCTTTTACATTTGTAGCTATGTTTAAGGCCGAGGAAGACGTTGCAACTTACACAATCAAGATAGTGAATGATCCTAAAAATTTGAACAAGAAATTTGAAGAAGACTCTATAAATGAGGCCTCCTACAAATATTGTGTCTATGAACGAGCTTGTGGGTCTGTGGGAGAACAAGTTTGGTAAGACTATGGATAAGGATTGGGTCATTTAGTGATTTCTTTCTTCAGGGCTACCCTGATTTGAATTCAAGAAAGTATTTGTATTTCTGGAGCTAAAGTTCTTAGCTTCAATATTCTTACCAAAGGCTTAAGAATTTTTTTCAAAATTGGAATCTAATAACCAAATACTCTATCAACAGTCTTGGGTCCTGTGAGCAACTAGAATTTTTCTAGTGTAGATTAAAAAAAATTACAATTGAAAGCATAGGTGGCAACCTTGAAATCTCAAAATCAAACCCTTGGTCAACAACATACTATGGTTGTGTCTCCACTTGAAGATCTTCCACGATATTTCCAACCATAAGTATTACAAGAGATCTTCAAGAATGGTTGCATTGTGAATATGAAATCCATAATTGAAGAGAAATGCAATGTGTTAATCCTGTTGTTAAGAAATGCATGGAAAAACAGTGAAATCCACACAAATTTCTAAATAATAGACAACAAGAAAACCGTGATGCATGCATCACTCCCCAGATGTTAGAAATGGTTACCATGAAATGTTAGTTGCCATAAAAAATTAAAATGACCTGAGTACAAGATAAGAAATTGTGAAACAATATATTGTCTAAGTATCTTGTGAATCCTTCAATTAATTATGTAGCTCTTCATCTAGAGTTATCTTTAATGCTTGGTTTCTCAACTTACAGGCTCAACATTTTGGTGCTAACTCATGTTATCCAACTTTTGAGGGCATGGCTCGATGCATAATTGAACAAACATTGTCACGTTGTCACACTGTTTTCCAAAGTTATTTTAATTACTCACACAACTTTCCTTTATTGCTTGTTGAACTGCACCTTTAATCAGTTCCAATTCCATGTACATTAAAGGTTTGTGATCTCTTAGTTTTAATCCCATAAATGGAAGAAACATTCAAACCAATGAGGCATGTTTTAAGCTTGTTATTGAAAAAATAGGCTCTCATATTGTATTCTACTCAGTAACTATGTAATTATAAACAAATTCACTTTTACAAATTAGATTATCTAAGCCTATTGCTTACATTCCAATATTATTATTGTTTTTGGTCTCCAAATTATTTTAGCTGAAATCTTATACACTTTTTAGGTATGCCAACTTTTTTACTTTGCTGATATTTAGTCATTTAGTGATTACTTTCTTTGGGGTTGCCCTAATTTCAATAGATCATAATTTATTCCAGATTGGTAATTTGGATTATAAATATTATGGAAGCAAAACAACTAAAAAATATTTTGTATTCATGCACCAAGCTTCTGCAATATTAGTATTTTTTTTAGTTTGGGTTGTTTGACATACATATTTAACAAAAAATTTAAGGATGAATATCTTGTCCTTATACATTGTTTCCTTCCATTATAAATGTAGTCTAGATGACATGAAAATATATTTTCTCTCAATTTCTTTCTATAAAATAATTATCCAAAATTTAGTTCATTATTATCTTCCACATTCCCTTCACTCCTATTAACATTCTTCTGTACCTCTCAATACAATTACTAATTTAAATATTTATCAAACATTTATTTATTTCTAAACATATATCCATTTCTCATTTCATTTACAACGACTACACATTTTTTAAAACATATATTATATGCAACTTAGTTTTACACATTTTTTAACACACATATTATTTTATTGAATTAAAAACAATAACACTCACAAACACAGTTATTTGACAAAATTCAAGTTCTATTTATAATAGTTTTATTAAATTAAAAACAATACCACTCACAAACACACTTATTTGAATTATAAAGACTAACGAAATTTAAGCTATATTTTAAATTATTTTATAAAAAGAAACTAATAATGAATATAAAGTATATGTCACATCACTACAAGTTTGTCATATTATGGATATGACGTATTAAATTGTACAATGACATGGAAGAGTAGTGGAATGGAAAAAACTAGGTCTGTGTCCTCAATGTTCATTCATAAAATAGCGACTGAAGTGTGGCTTCAGGATAAAAGAATTAATTATGTCACTTAGAGTATTGAGTAATTATTTAATTAAATTGCTAGAATTAAAAAATAAAAATATAAAATACTTTGAGAAATGCAATTATTTATTTATGCGTTATATGATTTCCAAGCAAACATCCTATATGGATTTATATTTATGCTTGCAATGAAGTGTCTAGCTTATCATTACCTTGGTTATTTCAAAATATTTAGTGGGATCCAAGAGAGAGTTGGAAATTATGGATACAGATAGTGGAACGCTTATGGGATAACCCTTATACTCCACTCACGGAAGTGAAGATACAAGGATTGAATTCCTTAGGGAAGATGATTCATTTGAATTGTAATGAGAGTTGCTTTACAACCAAATTTGGAGACCAATAAATTATGTATAGGTTAAATTAATAATATATTTTGTTTGGTACAGTTTATTTCTGAAGTGGATTATTATAATGTTACCCCATTAAGGAAGACTTATTAGTAGTCATGAATGGTTATTTAGGGAAAAATATATTAAATAGATTTGGTAAGGTTTTTTAATTTTTAATTTTTTTATTAATTAAAAATAACAACTATTATTTAATGAATTTAAATTTTTTTAGGAATTTATATAAAAAGTTAATTTAGGTTGAACATAGTTAATTAATAAATTGTTTAGTTTTTGTTTAGATTTGTTTCAAAGTTAAATGAAGGTGATTTGATTGTAAATATTTCGTTGTAGTTACTTTGTTTTACAATGTTTTAGAGTAGTTTCAATATGACAGTTGTTTATCTTTGGTAGTTATGGGGTTTTTGTGGTCACTTTTAGTTGAAGAAATGATCTTCAAAGGTGTTTTCATGATGTACGAAAAGCTTTTTTAATAATATTTTTTTATCATTAATGAAAATCTATTGATGAAACCTTAAAAAAGAGAGTTAATTGATGAGCATAAATTTTTTTGGGACTATTTATTATTTTATTATAATTTTTAAAAACATAAAATTTTGGGTCATTTTAAGTTAATTTATGTTCTTCAATAAAGTTAATTAATAAATGCAAACTCATTTTTTTTTGTGGTGAGTGCAATTTTTTCACTATAATTTGCTAAGATGAATCGGTAACTTTTCGAATTAATCTAGGCAAGGCCCAAGAATTAAAACAAAATACAACACACAGAATTGTGAGACAAAGCTCACTCAATAATTGACTTTAAATTCACGATTACATTACATTTTTATAGCATAGGGCACTCACCTAATCCCCCTGAATTGGAGGCAACAAACCTAAATAGGTGGAACTAAACTCTAAATAAAATCTCTCGTTCAACAACTCATAAACAAATCTATTTTTGCATTATTCTAGATTATTCGCACATCCTCCCTTAATGGAGAAATGGATTTTATACAATACCTAATTTACTTCTAAAAACTTCAAACTTGATTTTACCAAGAGGCTTAGTAAATATATCAGCCATATTATCTTTGGTATTACAAAATACTAATTCAATTTCATTTGACTCAATCTTCTCTCGTACAAAGTGGTATTGCAGCTCAACGTGTTTTGTTCTGGCATGGTATATTGGATTATGTGCTAATTTGATAGCACTTTGATTATCACAATTGATGCATGTTGAACCACTTTGTGCCTCTTCAAGATCTGCAAGAATTCTCCGCAACCAAACAGCTTCACAGGTGGCATTGGTCAAAGCTTTCTACTCAGATTCTATTGATGATAAAGAAATAGTTGGTTGTTTCTTACTACTCCATGACACAACCCCTGATCCTATGTGAAATGCATAGCCAGAGGTAGATCGTCTGTCATCAGGATTTCCTGCCCAATCTGAATCAGAAAAACCTGTCAATGCAACATCAGATTCATCAGTATACATAATACCTAAATTGATTGTTCCTTTTAAGTATCAGAGAACTTTCTTTGCAGCATTCCAATGATTTCATGAAGGCTTAGCCATGAATTGACTAAGGATACTGACTGAGTATGAAATGTCTGGTCTAGTAGTGGTGAGATAGTTCAAACTTCCCACCAACTGACGATATAATGTTCCATTTGCCTCTTTAGTTCCATCTTCTCTGTACAACTTTGCATTATGTTCTAAGGGAGTTGACATAGCTTTGCAATCACTCATATTGAAATTTTTAAGAATTTCCTTTGTGTATTTGCTTTGAGTGATCAATGTTTTACCAGGCTCTCTCCATACTTCAATTCCTAAACAGTAATGCAATTCACCCAGATCTTTCATTTCAAATTCCTACGACAACTGAATTTTAATTTCTTCAATTAACTTGTAAGCACTGCCTGTGATAATGAGATCATCCACATACAAAGATATTAAAGCAACATTTCCATCTTCATCTTTCTTAACATACAAAGTTAGGATCATTTTTGCTTTTCACAAACCCATTCTGAAGAAAGAAGGTATCAATCTTTACATACCATGATCTCGGTGCCTATTTCAAACCATATAAGGCTTTTCTTAACCTGCAGACTAGGTGCTCCTGTCCCTGTTTGACAAACCCTTCAGGTTGAACCAGATAAACTTCTTCCTTTAAATCACCATTCAGAAAAGCATATTTGACATCCAATTGATGTATATTCCAATTATGTTTTGTAGCTAAGGAAATCAGTAATCTAATTGTATTCAATTTAGCTACTAGTGCAAAAGTATCTTCATAATCAATTCCCTCTTGTTGAGCATATCCTTTTGCAACTAATCTCGGCTTAAATTTATCAATGCTACCATCTGCTTTAAATTTAGATTTATACAACCATTTGCTTCCAATTGGAACTTTGTTTTCAGGGAGTTCAACTAATTCCCATGTTTGATTTTTCATAAGAGAGGCATATTCATCATTCATAGCATTTCTCCATTGTTCATGTTCTTTAGCTTGTTCATAATCAACTGGTTCTACAACATTCATGATATTAGACATCAAGGCATAATCTCTATACCTTGCAGGAAGCTGGGTTTGTCGGGTTGACCTTCTTGGTGTTACAATACCTGTTGGAGTTCCATCCATGATTCTTCGGCTTTGAGGTGAATCTTTCCCTATGCTCTGATACCAAATTAAAACAAAATACAACACACATAATCATGAGACAAAGCTCACTCAATAATTGACTTTAACTTCACGATTACATTACATTTTTATAGCATAGGGCACTCACCTAATCTCCCTGAATTGGAGGCAACAAACCTAAATAGGTTGAACTAAACTCTAAATAAAATCTCTCGTTCAACAACTCATAACCAAATCTATTTCTGCATTATTCTAGATTATTCTCACACCAAGATCACAAAAGTAGGGGAGCCTACTCCTTGAGCATTATAACAATCTGCTAAGGACGTCCCCCCAGGACTGGAAACCAAGTGGAGGGGATAACATCCTATAGGCCAACCACTCCCACGAGGAGACTTATTTCATTGTAATTTGTTAATGTTTTCAAAAACATGAAAAATTCGGTCATTTTAAAATGGGTTAAGATCTGTGGATGTTGATTCCTAATATTGTGTCCACAAATTTAATTTACTTAGTTTAATATATATATATATATATATATATATATATATATATATATATATATATATATATAACCTAAATAGAAAGACTCGAAACAAAGCACCATAGCTATTTAAAACAAAAAACAAAAAAAAAACAAATGTTCATGCACATACAAATGTTTGATACTAAAATCATTAGTGAGATGTCACCAAGGCTATCAAAATGAACAAAGCCACAAAGAATATTTAGTTGAAACCATATTGTAAGAAGGATATTTGATCAAGAAATTATATATGACATAAAATGTATTGTAAAGTTTTACTCACTTAGGAAATGATTGATTTGTAGTCATTATATATTTCTATGACATTATGCTTTTGTTTATGATTCTTATATAATGTCATGCACCTTTGAAAGTGACATCATTTGTAAAGAAAGCACTAAAGATTGTAAATGGGTAAGATGTTGGATATTGAGAGTAGTAACACATGTAAATGTTTAACCTCATTCACAACTTGAGCCAAAGTACATTATTGTTGCAAAATAAGAGGAATTGGTGGGGATCTCGAGGACAAAGTATTGAATACAAAGATTAAAGACTTGTTGATGTTCTAGATACACGGACCTTGGTTATTAATTGAAAAATTGAATGAGTTAACTTACCATGCTTACTATGCTAACCCCTTTGTACATGACCTTGGGTCTGAAACCATGGCTAAGCTTCCAAGATTAAAAGCATTTGCTTTACTTTTTAAGGTTTTATTATGTCATTTTAACTTTTCGTCACAAGGCTTGAGAGGGAAAATATGGGGCAAGGGTTTTGACCCTGTGGCCGCCTGCAACTCTGTGAATGTTTGACTGTGCATACACAAACTAGTTTATCCTCCTATGGAGCACCCATCTACACGAAGAAGTCTTGATTCTCTTGGTAACGCTGAAAGTTTTCTTTTTATTTTGTTTGTGATTCCTCTGTTTCTGTCCGTCGAAACTAGTCGTTTGTCTGTGACTTTTAAGACTGGTTTCTGTGTATCCAACAGGGGTTTGCTATTTCCATGGACGACTCAGCAATCTTCACACAGGTAAGCTTAAGTTTTGGTTTCATTTCTATGTTTCATTTTTTGTCCTTTCTAACCCTCCAGGACAATGTCAACATGTAATGACTCCCCGAATTCACGATAATGAATTCACGCTTGTATTGGCCTTTTGCTGAAGGTTCTTCTACCTCAGGTATGCTTTTGGCAACAAGTCTCTCCACCCTTTTCTTTTTCTCTATCTTATGTGTCAATTTGCTGCTTTCGCTTCCGAAATCTTCGTGTCTCTTTCTATATTTTGTCGGTTTTGAACCTAGAGAAGTCTTAGGTCATCATCTTGTTCTCAACGCTGGTCGTTTTTAACAGGGTAGGACCCTTCCACTATGTACTTATTGTCTTTAATTGTGAATAATGGAGAAAACCCATGAGGGTTTCATCATAATTCGGCTATCGGTTAGTTTTCTTTCTTTTAGTTCGCTTGTAGCGTCTCAAGATAGGCTCAGACCTTCACTGGTGTCTTCGTTGATAATCTTATAATCCTTGCAAGCAGGATATAAACCCTCACTGTTACTCAGTCCGGTGTATATATATATATTCAAAACCATTACAGGGTTTGTTTCTTTTAAATGTTTTTCTAACTGAGATTATAATGTTTCTCTATTACGGCTTAGTTTTTTTGTATATCAGACTTTTAAGGAGGAAAGATAATGTAGATTTTTTTTATCAATATTTGTTTGAAAGTATACCTGTGATTATGCTTGAAAGGTGTGATAGTTGCTTGGCTCAATTCAACTATAACTTATGTTTCCAGTACACTGTCTCTATTGAGTTTAACTCAGTCCATCTTATCTGAAGATTCTGTAATTTTGCCTATTTATCAAAAGATTCACAGCATAATTTATCACTCAGATTAGCTCTCATACACATAAAATCACTTTGATAAAGGAATCTGAACATGCATTGTATTCACGTACACACACAAATTGTTAATACAACTTCTTCTAATTCTTTTTCTTCCTTAAGATGGCAGACCCTCACAATGGTGGATTTGGTTTGGTTGTATGCCTTTCCAAAATCCCCATATGATTGATAAATTTTCATTTAGTTTCAAAACAATTTATTAAAACTAAACACTTAACTAATCCTAATCTAACTATTATTTTTAAACTGCAAATTACAATGGTTGTGTTATCCCAAATTAATCCAAGCAAAGTAAAATAAAATTCAAAACTTCTTCTTCTGTCCAGCAGAAGAAATCAACTCCAGCTGTAGCCTTTTAGTTGGACGCTCCTACATCAAGCTCTCGGGGTAAATTAAACTCATGGCTCATGTCCATGAGCTCTTCAATAGAGTACCTGACGCTTTGAATTTGGGTAGCGTCCAACCAAGAACAATCCTCCATAGGACGGTCCTTCGATTTGACCAGATACTGTAAATATTCTTTTCTTTGTGTCTTCCTGGCTACCCGTGTGTCCAAAATCTGTTCAATTTCCAAAGGCTGTGCTAGAGGCATCTGTTTAATCCACAATCTCTCCTCATCTTGGGTGTCTTGTGTTCATCTCTCTGAACTGTCTTCCTCATCAACAACAATGTATGGGTACAGATTTGCCACATTAAAAATGGGTGATATTCCTACACACGGAGGTAACTGCAACTTGTAAGCGTTTGCAGAAAACTTTCAAGGATTCTACAAGGCCTGATATTTTTCATCTTCAATTTGTTGTATTCACCTTTAGGAAACCTCTCTTTGCGCAAGTGTGCCAGTACGAGGTCTCCTACTTCGAATTGTACCTCCCGCCTTTTCAAATATTTTCTTTGTTTATATCTTTGGTTGTTGTCATGTAGCTTCAATTTGACCAGTTCATGTAGATCATTGATTGCTTTCGTGAAATCTTAACCATCATCATTCCTGCACTCCAACTAACCCAAATCTCGCAACTCAAATACTCCACGTGGGTGCATTCCATGTAGGATTTGAAAAGGACTTCTGCACATATTTCCGTTGGGCGAGTCATTGTAGGAAAACTCCGCTTGTGCAAGCACACAATCCCACTATCTGGAATTTTCACCAACCAGAATCCTCAACATATTTCCCAGACTCCTGTTCACAACTTCAGTTTGTCCATCTGACAGTGGGTGATAAACCAAATGAAAATTTAGTTTGGTGTCTAAATTCTTCCACAATGTTTGCCATAAATGGCTTGTGAACTTTAAATCCTTGTCTGAGATGATGGATTTCAGCAAGCCATGTAATTTGACTATCTCTGAAAAGAACAAGTGTGCTACATGTGTGGCATCACTTGTCTTTCTGGATGGAATGAAATGTGCCATTTTGGTGAAACGATCCACCACCACCATGATCGAATTGAATCCCCGTTGTGTCTTCGGCAGACCTAAGAGAAATTCCAAGCTGACTAAGTCCCATGGTTTTCTCAAAATGGGTAAGGGTGTATACAACCCTGCATTCTAGTTGCATCCCTTTGCATGCTGACAAAATTTACACCTGATCACGAATCTCTGCACATCTCTTCGCATCCTCAGCCAATAGTAAAAGTGGCTCAGCTGATCCAAAGTCTTATCTATGCCAAAATGTCTGACCAAACCTCCAATGTGATTTTCCTGGATTAAGTTCTCTCGCATAGAACATTCCGGAATACACAACTGCCCTCCTTTGAACAACAACCCCTCCTGCATGTTATAGTCCAACCATGGACTATTGTATCTCAACAGTGGATTTTGGAAAGCTTCATAAGCTTCCCTAGTATCTACATCCATCTCATACAAGTCTTTGAGATGCTCGAATCCCAACACTTGTACTGTGCTTTCTTGTAATATCAAACTTCTCCTGCTTAACGCATATGCCATCGTGTTGGCCTGACCACTGATGTGTTTCAAAATGAATGCAAAACTCTGCAAGTACTCCACCCATTTCACATGTTTATGATTCAGCTTGTGTTGCTACAAAATGTATTGTAACGCATAATTTTCTGAAAACAAGACAAATTCATTAGCCAACAAATAATGTGCAACGCTTGGACAACCACATAAAACTCTTTGTCGTAAGATGTATACTTCTGCTTGCTCGCATTTCACTTCTCGTTGAAGTATGCTACTGGCTTATCTTCTTGGCTGAGTACTACACCAATGGCTATTCCACTAGCATCACAATGAACTTGAAAAAGTTTGTTAAAGTCTGGTAATATTAGAACTGGCTTTTCAATGATTTTCTTTTTCAACAGCTGAAAACTTCTCTCAGTAGATTTTGTCCAATGAAATGTTTTTTTTTCCTTCTTAATGGTATCCACCATAGGTGCACAAATACCACTGAAGTTCTTAATAAATTTATGATAGAAACTTGCCAGTCCATGAAAACTTCTTACTTCAAACAAACTTTTGGGAGATGGCCAGCTAATTATGGCTGCAACCTTCTTTGGGTCCATCTTCAACTCATTTTCATAAATTACAAATCCTAAATAAATCAATTATTTCTTGAAAAAAGAACATTTATATAAATTTATCAGCAATTTATTTTTCTGCAACTTTTCCAGCACATACCTGACATGTCAAAAATGTTCTTCCTTCGTCTTACTGAAAATAAGCATATCATCCAGATATACGATCACAAACTTGCCAATGAATTATTTCAAAATATCATTCATCAAAAGCATGAATGTGTTGGGAGCATTGCTCAGTCCAAAGGGCATGACCATCCATTCATACAAGCCTTCATTGGTCTTGAAATTTGTCTTCCATTCGTCACCTTCTCTAATCCTGATCTGGTGATAGCCGCTTTTCAGATCTATCTTTAAAAATTACGCTTCTCCACTTAGACAATCTATCATATCATCCATCCAAGGTAAAGGAACTTGTACCTGATAGTGATCTTGTTTATCGCCCGAGAATTAGTGCACATCCGCCCTTCACCTCCTTTCTTGGGAGCTAAAACGGCCAGAACAACGCAAGGACTCAAACTCTCCTGAATTAGCCCTTTATCTAAAAATTCCTGTACTTTCTTCCTGATCTCCTCATTGTCTTTCGGACTCATCTGGTAAGCAGTCTTGTTTGGAAAACTGGCTCCTAGAATAAAATCAATATGGTGACTAATGCTCCGCTTCGGTGGTAATTTATCTGGTAGATCATATACCACAATATCACTAAAATCTTGCAGCATGTCATGTATTTCCATAGGAAAACCAATAATTTCTATATGCATCAATATTGCTCTTGGCCTCCGCACAACTACATAATTTACCTCATTCTCCTCAATCTGTCGCAAAAATTCCTTTCTGCCTATCAGCAGTGTTTTAGTCCCACTAGTTTCTGCAATATCTTCTTCTTTCATGGGAACTAGCGTATGCTTTATCCCATCCTTAAAAAATCTGTAACAATTCTTTTCCCCATCATGGATGACCTTTTTGTCATATTGCCATGGTCTACCGAACAGAATATGGAACACATCCATAGACATAATATCGCAAGTCACCTTGTCCTTGTACTTGCCAATGTGAAATTCCACCTCACACTGCTCATCAACCAGCAGTTAGTGTCCTTTATGGAACCAAGACACCTTATATGGATTCGGGTGCTTCAACTTCTTCAAACCCAATTTTTCCACTATCTCAGTGGCTCCCAGGTTATCTATGCTCCCACTATCTATAATTAATTTGCAGCATTTTCCATGCGACTTGCACACCGTCCGGAACAATGCTTTCTTTTGTGTCAGGTCAACCACCTCCTTAGCTGGTTTCAATAAAACCTTGGTCAACACTAAGGCCTCTCATGTTTTAGGCACATTCTCCACCTCTTGTGGCACTGCCTCTGCTACATCAGGTTGAGCAACATACGCTCCCCTATGTCCAACTTTCTCATTTTCAGGACATTCAAAACACTTGTGCCCCCATTTGTGACACTTGTAACACTGGTAGGCATTTCCTCTGCCCCTACCATTACCCCTTCCACGCTGGTATGGCTTTCAACCTCTGGTGTTACCTTCCCTCTCAGTTTGTCCTGAATTCTTTGAATTGTTGCCCTCTTCATTACTGTTGGCAGTTCTATCTCTACCAAAGGACTGTCCTCTTCCTCTATCGGAACCACATCCTCTATTTGCATTCTGCTTCATGGTAATCTTCTCTTATGTTTTCAAAGCACTTTGATATGCCTCCTTTATAGTTTTAGGGGAAAGAATATTGATCTCATCTAGGATCTCCATCCGTAGACCATTCAAAAATCTTTTTGTCTTCTCGAGGTATCTTCAACATACCTAGCCCTTAGGTTCACCTTATAGAACTCTTCGGTATACTCCTTTACAGTCATCATCCTTTGTCTCAGGTTCTGCACCTGTCTGTAAAGAGAAATTTGGTAATATTTAGGTAGAAATTTTCTTTTCATCTTCACAATCATTATGTCCCATTCCTTGATCAATGGTTTATTCAATCTCCTCCTTTCTGCTTGCACACTGTCCCACCACAGTGCTGCGTGTCCTTTCAACTTGGTAACAACAAACCTGATTTTTCTATCTTCGGTAATTTCCTCATATTCGAAGTATTTGTCCAACCCACTTATCTAGTCCAACAATGTTTTTGTGGACAAGCTGCCATCATAATTAGAAAGCTCTGGTCTTGGTTTGTTGCTATCCACCAACACTGATTTCAACAGTTTGATCTCTAGTCACTCTTATTCCGACCCATCTGTCGTTGTCGTTGTTTCATCTTCACTGTCATCTCCACCTTCAGGATCTCTACGCCTTCTCACTTTGACTCCTGCTAAACAAGTTGAAAAAGTTTTGATCTCTTCCCGTAGTCCTTCATCTACTACTCCTCTTATAACTCTACCCCGAACTATTCTTCCTCCATCCATATTTACTGAAGAAGAGAAACTTGCTCTGATACCACAATTGGTGGGGATCTCGAGGACGAAGTATCGAATACAAAAATTAAAGACTTGCTGATGTTTTAGATACATGGACCTTGGTTATTAATTGAAAAATTGAATGACTTAACTTACCATGCTTACTATACTAACACCTTTGTACATGACCTCAGGTTCGAAATCGTGGCTAAGCTTCGAGCTTAAAAGCATTCACTTTACTTTTTAGGGTTTTATTATGTCATTTAAACTTTTCGTCGAAGGTCTTGAGAGGTAAAATATGGGGCAAGGGTTTCGACCCTGTGGCCGCCTGCAACTCTGTCAATGTTTGACTGTGCATACGAAAACTGGTTTCTCCTCCTATGGAGCACCCATCTACATGAAGAAGTCTTGATTCTCTTGGTAAGGCTGAAAGTTCTCTTTTTATTTATTTGTGATTCCTCTATTTTTGTCTGTCGAAACTGGTGGTTTGTCCGTGACTTTTAAGACTAGTTTTTGTGTATCCAACATGGGTTTTCTATTTCTGGACGACTCAACAATCTTCGCACAAGTAAGCTTAAGTTTTGGTTTCATTTCTATGTTTCATTTTTCGTCCTTTCTAACCCTCGAGGACAATGTCAACAGGCAATGACTCCTTGAATTCACTGTAATGAATTCACGCTTGTATTAGCCTTTTGCTGAACGTTCTTCTACCTCGGGTATGCTTCTAGCAACAAGTCTCTCCACCCTTTTCTTTTTCTCCATCTTTTGTGTCAATTCGCTGCTTCCGCTTTCGAAATCTTCGTGTCTCTTTCTGTGTTTTACAAGTTTTGAACCTGGAGAAGTCTCAGGTCATCGTCTTGTTCTCAACGCTGGTCGTTTTTAACAAGGCAGGACCCTTCCACTATGTACTTACTATCTTTAACTGTGAATAATGGAGAAAACCCATGAGGGTTTCATCATAATTCGACTATCAGTTAGTTTTATTTCCTTAGTTCGCTTGTAGCGTCTCGAGACATGCTCATACCTTCACTGGTGTCTTCGTCGTGGTCTTTATAAGCTTGTAATCCATGCGAGCAGGGTATAACCCTCACTGTTACTCAATCCGGTGTATATATATTCAAAACCCTTATAGGGTTCATTTCTTTTAAATGTTATTCTAACTAAGATTATAATGTTTCTCTGCTACGACTTAGTTTGTTTGTATATCAGACTTTTAAGAAGGAAAGATAATGTAGAATTTTTTATCAATATTTGTTTGAAAGTATACCTGTGATTATGCTTGAAAGGTGTGATAGTTGCTAGGCTCAATTCAAATGTAACTTCTGTTTCCAGTACACTGTCTTTATTGAGTTTAACTTAGTCCCGTCGTATCTGAAGGTTTTGTAATTTCGTCTATTTACCAAAATATTCACAACATAATTTATCACTCATATTAGCTCTCATACACATAAAATCACTTTTATAAAAGGAATCTAAACATGCATTGTATTCACGTACACACAAAAATTGTTAATACAACTTCTTCTAATTCTTTTTCTTCCTTAAGATGGCAGACCCTCACAATGGTGGATTTGATTTGGTTTTATGTCTTTCCAAAATCCCCATATGGTTAAGAAACTGTCATTCAATTTCAGAATAGTTGATTAAAACTAAACACTTAACTAATCCTAATCTAACTATTCTTTTAATCTGCAAATTACAATGGTTGTGTTAGCCCAAATTAACTCAAAACAAAGTAAAATGAAATTCAAAACTTCTTCTTCTATCCAGTAGAAGAAATCAACTCCAGCTGTAGCCTTTCAGTTGGATGCTCCTGCATCAGGAATGATATTGTGATTATAAGGTTGATTTATAATGCAATAAAAATGATCAAAGTGAAATAATGGGCCTAGAACTAAGATAAATTCATTTGCATAAGACATCGTTTCTAGATAAAAAATGGTAAAAATGACTCAAAGGAAAGGGATTCATAGGCTATGGGAATCGTAGCTTAGAAGTAGAGCAAGGATGGTTATACATAAAAATGTCAATCATAAAGGACGACGATGCAACTTCTAAAGTCAAACGTAAAGGGGCAAGAGAGGCATCTATAAACATACTCATTTTGAGCTAGAATCACTCCCTCTGCCCATATGAGTTTGTAACATAATTAGTTGGTTTGATTTTATCAATAAATAAAATATAATAAATAATGCAACAAAAAAATTACAATGTTTAACCAAATAAAATTGCTAAGACACTAAGCAAATAAGCCTCAAATAACAAAGTAGATGTCATCAAGACACATAAATCAGAAATGCACTAAACAACAACAAAAGACAAATGAGAAGAGACAAGAACATGATATCTATTAAAAGAATATCAAATAAAATAGAATTGCAGTAATAATTCTTCCTTTAAAAGTGTATCAATATTCCAAGCACTACTAGGACATGAGAATGAATATTAAGAAGCACCCCCTACATTCTAAAAAGCAAACCTTCCTCGTAGGAATTAAAAAATAGAGCATAACAACATAAAGGATTGCAATCATAAAATACCAAATAAGATAGTAAATCCAAATTGAAATAAAGAAAAATGAATAGATAAAGATATTCTCTATAATAACATAAACTTGAATTCTTATATTCATTGACAATAGATTTACCACAAATTTACATATAAACTACATAACAACCTCATAAGTAAATAAATATAATAACATAGAAAAAAGTAAACCATTAATACTTATAGATCATCTTGCATAATTATGGCAAAACCCAACTTTTTTTAAGTTAAAAGAAAACCTAACATTGAGATCATTAAGGTTGTTTATGATCTCATGCCACAAAAAAGAAAGATGAAAGACCTAGTTTTGGAAGATCCTTTTTTTATTTCTTTCAAACCATGGAGAATCAATAACTTGTTAGGGTAATCTGGGCAAGACCCGAGATCAAACTTCTAGTTGCCATTATAACACTAACGGTAAATCCAACAACCTGTAAGCCAAATATACCAATAATTTAGCAAGAGCCAAGATGTCCCAACCCCATCAACAACCCGTAAGCCAAATATGCCAATAATTTAGCAAGATCCAAGTTGTCCCAACCCCATTAAAGTGAGATCTATTCCAAGAATCACCTACTGTTCAAACCTTATCATAACAGGCCAAACGTATCCCTTGAAATTAAACCCACATAAATAAAAAAAAACAACATTATACTTCTAAAGTCAATCATAAAGGACGACGATGCAACTTCTAAAGTCAAAGGTAAAGGGGCAAGAGAGGCATCTATAAACATACTCATTTTGAGCTAGAATCACTCCCTCTGCCCATATGAGTTTGTAACATAATTAGTTGATTTGATTTTATCAATAAACAAAATATCAGAAATAATGCAACCTTGAAGAAAAAAACAACAATGTTTAACCAAATAAATTGCCAAGACACTAAGCAAATGAACCTCAAATAATAAAATAGATGTCATCAAGACACATAAATCAGAAATGCACTAAACAACAACAAAAGACAAATGAGAAGAGACAAGAACGTGATATCTATTAAAAGAATACCAAATAAAATAGAATTGCAGTAAAGTGTAACAATATTCCAAGCACTACTAGGACATGAGAATGAATATTAAGAAGCACCCCTTACATTCTAAAAAGCAAACCTTCCTCGCAGGAATTAAAAAATAGAGCATAACAATATAAATGATTGCAATCATAAAATACCAAATAAGATAGTAAATCCAAATTGAAATAAAGAAAAATGAATAAATAAAGATATTCTCTATAATAACATAAACTTGAATTCTTATATTCACGACAATAGATTTACCACAAATTTACATATAAACTACATAACAACCTCATAAGTAAATAAATATAATAACATAGAGAAAAGTAAAACATTAATACTTGTAGATCATCTTGCATAATTATGGCAAAACCCTACTTTTTTTTAGGTTCAAAGAAAACCTGACGTCAAGATCATTAAGGTTGTTTATAATCTCATGCCACAAAAAAGAAAGATGAAAGACCTATTTTTGGAAGATCTTTTTTTCATTTCTTTCAAATCATGGAGAATCAATAACTTGTTAGGGTAATCTGGGCAAGACCCAAGATCAAACTTCCAGTTGCCATTATAATACTAACGGTATATCCAGCAACCCATAAGCCAAATATACCAATAATTTAGCAAGAGCCAAGATGTCCCAACCCCATCAACAACCCGTAAGCTAAATATGCCAATAATTTAGCAAGAGCCAAAATGTCCCAGACCCATCAAAGTGAAATCTACTCCAAAAATCACCTACTCTTTGAACCTTATCATAACGAGCCAAACATATCCCTTGAAATTAAACCCACATAAATAAAAAAAACAACATTATACTTCCAACTAACCACCAAAAATTTTAAAATTTACCCACCTCACCAGCGGTCTCTCCCTCTTTGATCCCCTAACGATTACTTGAAAGAAATCCTGTCCTCGAAGCACGAAATATATTAAATATTTGTATGTGGCTAAGCTTCTTGAAGGGAAAGATTCGCTATGTCCCTCCACAAATAGCGACATTTATTTGTTGGATGGAGCAGTAGTACGGGAGTGACGATCTTGTTGCATATTTTCTTAAAGTTGGCCACTCACAGGCAAGAAATGAAATTACATTAATCTCATGGACTTGGGACTCCCAAATGCATCAGACGAGCACATGGAGTTACACACCCCACAATATAACAACTCTCAAACGCGACAAACGAGCTTGTGTCGAATCTCCCACACCCACGCAGATTCATATAAAAATAGACATAAACATTCCAATAAAGTCTGTTCTGTGCTGTTCACGTGGTATCCAAATTATTTGTGTCTTTCCATAAGAATTTCAGTCCTGCAAAAACATAACGTAATTTGCTCCATCTGCTGCTGTCAGACTTGTCATGATCACCTCATCCACGCCTTGATTGCAATCCCTTTCATTTGACTGACATGTTGAATTCACCATCAATTCCCCTCTTCCCTGGTTGCAGAGTCATTTCGATTGGGCATTGTTAGTGCCCTCTGTGACACTCTGTTAATTGTCCGGGCCACTGATTCTTTTGCCCAGGGGTGTTCAGTATATATAAACAATATTCGGAGCCCTTTTGTCATTGAAACTCCAATCCCGAAAACAATAACAGCAGCATGGGGATTCGACATCTGCAACTTCTTCTCTGTATCCTGATAATGAGGAGCAGCACATTCCTTGCAGAGGCCTCAGGGGAGCAGGAAACGATCTATGATGTGCTGCGAAGAAACGGTCTGCCTATTGGGCTAATTCCGAAGGTGGTCAAGTCCTACACATTGCACGATAGTGGGGTTTTCGAGGTCAATCTGGACAAGCCCTGCTACACCAAGTTTGAGAATCCCGTGTATTATGACACATTGATCAAAGGGAATCTCAGTTATGGGCAGATTGCAGGGCTCTCAGGTGTGCAGGCCAAGGAGCTTTTTCTCTGGTTTCCAGTCAAAGTCATTCGTGTTGATATACCCAACACTGGATTCATCTACTTCGATGTTGGTGTGATTTACAAACAACTATCTCTTTCTTTATTTGAAAACCCTCCAGATTGCCACGATAACATATCCTATGTGCCTAGAACAGCCCTTCAGTAACACTGCACATTGCAAGGTGTGTTTCTTTTACCTTTTCTTCATATATATATATATATATATATATAAAAGCAATCTGGTTCAATTGTATTTTCCGTTCCCTCATCTATATACTATATGCATATACAGCACATGGGCCATTTGGGTCTCTAGTTTAAGCTGGTAACACCGATCTGTCTGCACCAATAGACCTGCATTTTGCATCTGAAACTTTAAAAGTCTAGGTCAATTGTATTTTCCGTTCCCTCATCTATATACTAGAAGTATATACACCACATGGACCATTTAGGTCTCTGGTTTAAGCTGGTGACACCGATCTGCCTGCACCAATAGATCTACATTTTGCATCTGAAAATTCAAAAGTCTTGTTATGATCATTAATCTACTTCGAGCACAACAATGTTAAAAGTCTCATTATCACTCTAGGTTTTCTGTTACATTTCTCTTTATTTTTGTTATACTATGAGATTTTGAATGAATCGTTGTTTAAATTTTCATAATTTGTTAAATTGAGTTAAAGTTCTTTTATGGACACAGGAAAGTAGTGGGCTCTGTTGGGTAGTATTCAGATGATTTTTTTAAAGAATTAACCTATATCCACGACCAGAATCTATCCACATGAACTGAATTTTAAACTTATCTGTGTTGACAAGATGAAGTTCACTGCTGGATCCGTACTCAACGAAGATGTGCTTGCAGAAACTATCGCTACAATATGCATTGCGTGTTGCCTGGTCTCATCTATTTAATATGTGGGGGGTTCAACTGCCTGTAACTTGAACACTGGCCACCTAAATCAAGTATACATGTTGGAAATCAATACAGCGTTTGTTACATTATTATAATTTGAGCATCTTGAGCATGGATACTTTTCTTTTTGAATCTAAGTATTCTAATTTGTGTTGCTTTTTTTTTCACTTTTAGGTCCAAGTTCAATTTTAATTTTGAAATTGTTTCAACATCCCAAATAAATTCTTACAATGTAAGAATTGTACCAGTAGATTGCATAAAGCCTTCATTCAACTAAGGAAATTATTGTAGAACATAACATAGACCAAGATGACAAACTATGAGAAAATCTTTTTAATTGTTCACATCTGCACTAACAGAGTTACAACCTACAGCCTAAGTCACATGGTTCAAATTTGGCAATGATTAGGTTTAGTTCAAATTTGTTTTTTTTGATGTGGTTTGAATGAGGTTGATTGTTATGCAACCAGATCACAAAAGAAAAGAAAAGATAGATCAATGACTTAGAAATCAGCATCTTTGAGGGGGCAACCTCCTTTATGTGAAAATTTCTTAACCTAAGAAATCTTACTGTTAATTCTTGATTTACTTCTCCTACTTGGACAATTCATAAGTTATTATTCTGAATATTCAAAAACAATATTGAAGTAAATACATATAACAGCCTACACATACAGATCTAATACTGAATAACATGCTCATAGACAAAGTGACATAGATTTTCTGGACAAATGTCCCTGGAAAAACCCAATGTGGGAAAACCGGTGCAACTAGCTCTGGAGGGTTTTCATTATTATGCAGAATCCAAGTACAACAATCCTGGGCACCAAACTGGTTCACCTGACAGAGAAATAGAAACGCTAGCAATACCTATATCCTCAGAGACAGAAAATGTGGTTGATTCACCCCCTCAAACGGGATTTATAGAACTACATCCCTTTGGTCCTCTGGAAACCCCAACGCTGCTTTAAAGCCCTTTGCGTCAGCCTCTGTGCTGCTCAGGAAGGGCTTGCGTCACCCTATAATGGGTTACACTGCCCCTGCGTTGCCCTAACTGGGCCTGCGTCACCCTAGAATGTGTTACGTTGCCCCTATGCTGCCCTAATTGGGCTTGCGTCAGCCCTGCGCAGCGCCTGTTGCCTTTGTGCTGCCCCTGCTGGGCTCTTGGTTGGACTGCATATCTCTAGCTGTCTCTGTGCTGGTCTGGAATGCTCCTTTTCAGCCCTCGTTGTAACGCTAGAAATACCTATATCCTCAGAGACAGAAAATGTGGTTGATTCACCCCCTCAAACGGGATTTACAGAACTGCATCCCTTTGGTCCTCTGGAAACCCCAATGCTGCTTTGAAGCCCTTTGCGTTAGCCTTTGCGCTGCTCAGGAAGGGCCTGCGTCACCCTATAATGGGTTACACTGCCCCTGCGTTGCCCTAACTGGGCCTGCGTCACCCTAGAATGTGTTACGTTGCCCCTGCGCTGCCCTAATTGGGCTTGCGTCAGCCCTGCGCAACGCCTGTTGCCTCTGTGCTGCCCCTGCTGAGCTCTTGGTTGGACTGCATATCTCTAGCTGTCTCTGTGCTGGTCTGGAATGCTCCTTTTCAGCCCTCGTTGTACTTTTGTCCTAGGATCAAATCATCCCCCTCGCCAATACTACCTCTCGCTACAATTGAAACACTTCTGAAATTCTTAGCAAACCATGCCCTAGAATCTCAACTTAGCTTCAGTGCTTCCCCAATGTGTGTGTTCTCCAACTGACCCCAAGTCCTTCTCTTATACTTTTCTTGTTGAAACATCAATGACCGTGATCTAATCTCTAATTGACGACTAAGATTAGAAGCTTCTTAATCTGCGTCACTTAAGTCATTTTCATCACATGTTTAATTTAATTCAT
This sequence comes from Pinus albicaulis, assembly GCA_034641835.2. Lineage (NCBI taxonomy): Eukaryota > Viridiplantae > Streptophyta > Pinopsida > Pinales > Pinaceae > Pinus > Pinus albicaulis. The sequence goes on from CM076575.1 coordinate 1,320,168,657, forward strand.
TTTAATCTTTTAATTATCCTAAGTTAGACTTAGGGTCCTTAATTAAAAAGATTAATTATTTGAATAACTCTTAAACCTGATGGAATTCTTCCAAACGCTTTCTGGGTCTTAGAGATCTCATGTACTCCAGCTCCTCCACAAAATTTGGGAGCTAGAGCACATCCGATGCTACCCCAAAATCTCCACATTTTACACCACATAAATGAACAATTCTTGGATGATACAAATGACAAGACCTCCTTTCTATATGTAGGAGTCTAAGAGGTCACAATATAATCAGAGCCTACATAACAATAATGTTAATTTTGGGCAACTAGGTCCAAACTCCATGTTGTGATGCTCAAATGAAGATGTCAATATTTTTATTGGATTCCTCTTTCGGAGAGGTGCAAGATCGATCTAAAGATCATCTTGATCGGATGAGTAGAACATGTATTTTGAATTTATTCCACATGTGCAAGGTCGTCTTGATTTATCCCACATGCATAAGAGATGTGTCACACACCCCCACAGATGACTATATATTGGAGAGACTTGGAGTTCATTTTACACACACACATTTTGGAGGCATTCTCTTCTCTCACGGATGGTGCTGTGATTAGGGCTTCACACGGTGATGCGGTTAGGGCTTCTTGGTGCAGCGTCTTGATGGAGCGTTTTTGATGAGCAGTCTTGGAGTTGTGTGACACATTGGGTTGGCTGACCTTATGGAGACTTTGTTGGTTGAAGCATCCTGCTGATTGCTGTAACGCCACCATTCTTTATCTCTGTTTTGGTTTGTCTTCCACTGATCTATTGGTATGTTCTATCTGCATCTTCCTTTCATGTGATTGAGCCCTAGAATTTTAAAGTAAATTTGCATCTAGCATAGAGCATCTTTAGAAATTTGCATGGTATCAGAGCTAGGAGAAGAGAAAGCCCATCTTGTTGAGAATCTAGGGCAACGAGATAAGGACTATTTTCAGGGCCAATAAGGTGACCGAGCTGCTGGAAGAAGGCCGAGTAGCCTTGCCGGGAAGGCCGAGTTAGGAGACCATTGTTTCAGGTCTGTTGGGGCTTATTGTATGGGCTGGAAACTCTATTTGGAGGGTGCCGTAAGCTACAACAAGGCTGTGTCCATACCATCACAGTAAATGATAGCATGGGCAGTTTTGGGGCTGTCTGGTGCCCTAAACTTTAGCGTGGAGGGAGATCCCTTCCCTAAAGAGACAACCACAGTCTTTAGGGACAATTTTGGGCAGAAATAAGGGCACGCGTATTGAGGATTAGTGCTGTTGTGCTAGGCCACAGGCCTTAGCACACAACTAAAGCTGCGTAGAAGGCAGTCAAGAGGACTAGCCTCTCTTATAAGAACAGCGTGGAAGAGCCAACAAGGGCAGCGTGGCATTTCTAAGTGTTGTAGGTGACAGCGTGGAGATGAAGGACTGTTTGAGGCATGGTGAAGGGCTATTCTTGCGTGCGTTAAGTGGATAGACAAAACTGATCTGGCTGCAGACATATAGGAGCAAATCTGAAGTGAAAGGAGGACGAGTTTGGCATTTTTGTTTGTTTTGGATAGGCCGAGTTAGAGCATCTGCTGCCCGAGTTGTTTAGGCAGAATTCTGGGCACTCGTTGGTGAGATATTCTCTGTGGCATGCCGAGTTGTATCTCTGTGTATTGCAGGAGGGATGAGCCCCTATATGGAAGCTAGACGGTGGTCATATGACCTAAGGAAGAGCTGTAACAACGGGCTGAGGTTCCTTGAGTAATAGCACAGGAGATGAGGGTATTGTGTAGAGATTTGTCGCTGGTTTTGAAGTTTGTTTAAGGCCAAAGTTAGGGCTGTTCTGGGGTGGTGACAAAGCCCTAAAGTGGTCCCAAAAAAAAAAAAAAACTTAGTGAATTTTGTGCACAGAGCCTAGAATTACAAGGCTGTTGAGCTCTTGTAGAGGTATGAATCTGTCTTTCAAATTGATGTTTGCAAGGAGATGTTATGGCTGTTGTAGTTTGTTTGAACAATAGTTTTGTGATGCCATAATACTGTCAACAAGGAGTAGACTTGTGACAGTTAAGAGGGTTGTTTTGGATACCCTAAGGAGAGTGATAAAGGGGCTGATTTGTCACTATGTGTGGGCAGTCCTATGGAGCCCTAAGATCAAACTTTTGCAGTGAGCTAAACAACTGTTAAATATGCTGGAAGCTGGATGGGAATCTCTGTTTATCTAGTTCAGTTTGAGTTGATTCATAGTTATATCAAAATCTTTCTTAAAAATTCTCAGGCTTAGCAATTGGGCGATTGTTGCATGAGGAGGAGCAAAAGTCATTTGTTTCTTGCTGAAATGTCAACATGCCTGAGATGGCTTATGAAAATGATCTGCAGACTTGTTTTCTAAGAACTGAACTTGCTGTCAAGAGGTGTATCAATTGACTGAACCATATTTGCACCCTTTACCATTGAATTGTAGTGTTGCTTATGATAGAGATGTCTATGACCATAACGAAAAGGAGACAGAAAATAATTGAAGTAAATTTTGGCATGTAGTCACTCTCCATTGACAAGAACAGAGTTATCTGTTGTATCTACATGCAACCTCTTGAATGCCCAGATGAAAGTTTCCATCATGAACAACAAAGGGAGGAGGATCTTGTGGAGGTAAAGACACAGTCTTCTAGGCAGCTGTTGGAGTGTTTAGGGCCTTAACAAAATCTGTGGGTTATGGCAGAGTATATATGACCATGAAGGTTGATATCTTCAGTACTGTATGACAGTATGAAAATGACGAAGATGATAGTGATGTGTATGATAATATTATGGCAACACTGTAATAAGTGATATGATAGTGTATGATACCTATCAAGATGTATGACAGTATATGGCCATGATACTTCTATGGCTATAATTCCATAAAATAAGCCTTGATAGTGGGTAAGTAAAATTCAGACCTATGATTACAAAGCCCTTTCCGAGGCAAGGAAGTTGGTGTTTGGGACGCCCAAATTCAAAATAATCATGAAGGCATATGTCAGGGTTGTGCCGAAGGAAAGCACAAAAAGGGGACTTTATTTTTCCCTCAAGTGTCACAAAGACATTTGATGTCTTGCAATTGATACATTCTGATTTATTGCCCGTCTGCATATATTTCTTGAAGAAGAAGATCAAGATTTTAAGGACTGATAATGGCACCTAATGTGAGTCATATGAATTCAATGACCTTTGCAGAGGAGCTGGCATTAAGAGGGAGACCTCAACCGTATATGCACCTGAGCAAATAGTGTTGCTGGAAGAACGAAGAGAAGACCCTCATGGTTCAGAGATAGTCTCAGGGATGCCGAGAGTCTCATGGCCCCAAAGGGAGACATTCCGTGTAAAGCAAGACGCTGAATAGATACCAAGGGTATCTAGCAGCCATGAGTACAGTCATACAATCTGAGCCTGGAACATTTGAAGAAGCCGTAAAGCATCAAGTCTGGAAGGATGCTATGCACAAAGAATACGAGTCCATTATGAAGAATGATGTCTGGGATGTGGTTCCGAGACCGGAGGACAAAGTTGTTGTCACCTCGAAATGGCTTTATAAGATCAAGTATGGATCTGATGGTAGTGCTGAAAAGTTCAAGGCAAGATTTGTTGCCTGAGACTTCTCTCAAGGAAGGCATAGATTATGATGATATATTTGCACCTGTGATCTATTATTGGGATGTGAAGACCGCTTTTTCTGCATGGTTCAATAAAGGAAGAGGGGTATGTGAAGCAACCTCTGGGGTTCGAAGTCCAGGATAGAGACTCTCATGTATGCAGGTTGAAGAAATCCCTCTATGGGTTGAAGCAAGCCCCCAGGTCTTGGTATGAGAGGATAGACAACTACTTGATTAAGCTAGGCTTCACTCGAAGTAAAGCTGATCCAAATGTTTACTTCAAGGTTGATAGAGAAAAGCCTCTCATATTTGTTGCCTGAGACTTCTCTCAAGGAAGGCATAGATTATGATGATATATTTGCACCTGTGATCTATTATTGCCCTTGCTGCTACGCAAGGACGGAGTCTACATAAGATGGATGTGAAGACCGCTTTTTTTGCATGGTTCAATAAAGGAAGAGGGTTATGTGAAGCAACCTCTGGGGTTCGAAGTCCAAGATAGAGACTCTCATGTATGCAGGTTGAAGAAATCCCTCTATGGGTTGAGGCAAGCCCCTAGGTCTTGGTATGAGAGGATAGACAACTACTTGATTAAGTTAGGCTTCACTCGAAGTAAAGCTGATCCAAATGTTTACTTCAAGGTTGATAGAGAAAAGCCTCTCATTCTAGTTCTCTATGTGGATGATCTCTTCCTAACAGGTGCTGACCCTCTCATTCATCAGTGTAAGAGGGAGCTCGCTTCTGAGTTCGAGATGAAGGACCTAGGACTGATGCATTACTTCCTAGGCCTGGAGGTCTCGTAGAGACCTGGCGAGATTTTCCTTTCTCAAGGAAAATATATTGTGAAGCTACTGGAAAGTTTTGTTATGGCGGATTGTAAGTCTGCGTCGACACCGATGGAACTCAACTTTGACAAGTTGAGTAGAAAAGCTGCTGGGCCTGTGCTAGCAAAATCCTACCGAGTATTGTCAACTCGTAAGGGACCTGATATTCTTAGTGAACACCCATCCAGACATATGTTGTGCAGTGAACACTTTGAGTCAACACATGGTTGATCCTCATAACATTCACTGGGTTGGTGCCTAGAAACTCTTGAGATATCTCTGGGGCACGATAGACCATGGGCTGAGATACATTGCCGGGAGTTTGAGACTCCGTGGATATACTGATGCTGATTTGGCTGGCAATGTGGTGGATCGCAAGAGCACATTTGGATGCTGCTTCACACTTGGCTCTGCTTTGGGCAGGAAGCAAAAGTCGGTGGCTTTGAGCACCGCTGAGGCCGAATACATTGCAGCGTGTATGGCATGTTGTGAAGCTACTTGGTTGTGAAAGCTCTTTAGTGAGCTATTCGGACATGTGCTAGATACCACCGTTATCCTTTGTGATAGCCAGAAGGGGATTCGTTTGTCAGAGAATCCTGTATTCCACGATCGATCCAAGCATATTGATATCTGGTACCATTTTGTCTGGGATATGGTACAACGAGGCGCTGTAAGGATCGATCATATAGGAACTGATGAGCAGGTCGCGGATATTCTCACAATTCCCTTGGGGAAGGTCATGTTCCTAACCTTCGGTGAGAATCTTGGAATCGTGGAACGACCCTATTTGGAGGGCCTTGTTGGACGATGAGCTCTGGGAGCTCCTGGGGGATTTGGGGATAGCTTCTTGGAGCTGTAAGCAACGACAAGGCTAGGCTTGCCGAACCTTGTTGGTGTGCTTCCGCCCCACCGTGATGATATTGAGTTGGTTTACCTCTCTTTGATCTGTGCCCCGTATGCATCCTACCCATGGAGTACTAGACTCATGGGTAGTACCTCTCATTTGGCCAATGAGGTGGGAAATGTGGATAGAGACCGATAGCAAGACCGATGGAAGCATCGGAGATTTCCGTACTCTCTATGTCTAGGATGGCACGTGTCCAACCACTTGATCTGGGATCAAGTCAAGTGAGGTTTCAGATCTCCAACTGACTGCGGGTCAGTTAAACTAACTTCGGGTTAGTGTATGACTCTTTTGAGTCCAAGTGAGGTTTCAGACCTCCAACTGACTTCGTGTTAGTTAAACTAATTTCGGGTCAGTTAAGCTAACTTCGGGTTGGTATGAGACTCCTTTGAGTCCTATAGAGGTTTCGGACCTCTGAGCTGATTTTGTCAGCCGGGAGTGATGCCTTTGTGACTCACCTTTTTGTTTTGAAATAAAGAGCCAGCAAAGCAAGTTACGACGGGATGACACACAATGTTTGGATGGCACTGGTGGATGGAGTTCTCCCTAGTTGAGAGGGAGTGTTAATTTTGGGCAACTAGGTCCAAACTCCATGTTGTGTTGCTCAAATGACAATGCCAATATTTTTATTGGGTTCCTCTTTCGAAGAGGTGCAAGATCGATCCAAAGATCATCTTAATCGGATGAGCAGAACATGTATTTTGAATTTATTCCACATGTGCAAGGTCAGCCTAATTTATCCCACATGCATAAGAGATGTGTCACACACCCCCACATACGACTATATATTGGAGAGACTTGGAGTTCATTTTACACACACACATTTTGGATGCATTCTCTTCTCTCACGGATGGTGTTGCGATTAGGGCTTCTCATGGTGATGCGGTTAGGGCTACTTGGTGCAGCGTCTTGATGGAGCGTTTTTGATGAGCGGTGTTGGGGTTGTGTGACACATTGGGTTAGTTGACCTTATGGAGACTTTGCTGGTTGAAGAATCCCGTTGATCGCCGTAACGCCACCATTCTTTATCTCTGTTTTGGCTTGTCTTCCACAGATCTATTGGTATGTTCTATCTGCATCTTACTTTCATGTGATTGAGCCTTAGAAGTTTAAAGTATCCAAGTGCCATAAATGGGGTCATATTTGCTGCAACATGGAGGTAACTGTTATACCACCATTCAGCCAGAGGTAACCACTTGATCCATTGTGCTTGTTTATTAGATACAAAGCAACAAAGATATCCTTCCAAACATTTGTTCATTATCTCAGTTTTCCTATCAGATTGAGGATGATAAGATGAGCTATGAACTAATTGAGTACTAAAGTCTAAGACAATAAAATAATTTCGTCCAAAAATTTTCAGTGAAAATGGGATCTCTATCACTTACAATAATCTTTGGGTTTCCATGTAGCTTTTGAATTGTTTCCATAAATGTAGTAACAACTGTATTGGCTTTAAAAGGATGAGATACTGCACAAAAGTGTGCATACTTGGTAAGTCTATCAACTACCACCATGATGACACTCTTTCCTTCAGACTTGGGTAAACCTGTGATAAAATCCATTGGGACCTCATCCCAACACTAACTTGGAATGGATATATGTTGTAACAGACTCGGGGTGTTAATTGTCTCTACTTTATTTTGTTGGCAAACTAAACATTTTGCCACAAACTTATGAATATCAAATTTAAGGCCATCCCAAAAAAATTCTTTCTTGACCCTATGGTAAGTTTTTAAAATTCCTGAGTGCCCTTCTAAGGGGGAGGTGTGCAATTCCAAAAGAATATTTTGTTTGAGTTGAGAATTCTTATATAGATATAAGTGATATTTGTACCATAATGAATAATTTTTCTAGATAAATGTATCAGATGTACTGGGATCTTGCTGCAACTTTTGAATGAGTGTCCACACCTCTTCATATTTCTTCCATTCATTCCTTGCTTCAGTTATCTAATCATGTTGGATAATAGAAATGAAACAAAACAATGCTTCCACATCCTCATCCTTTCTTGAGAGTGCATCTGCAACAACATTTTTCTTCCCTTTTTTGTAGATGATTTCAAAGTCATAACCCAACATCTTTGTGACTCATTTTTGCTGCTCTTCTAAAGATAATCTTTGTTCCAAAAAATATTTAAGACTATCATGATTTGTTTTTACCTTGAAGTGTCTTCCCATTAGGTAAGGTCACCATTTCTTTAGTGCATGTAGTATTGCCAACATTTCCTTTTCATAAATAGGTTTGTGTAAATACTTTCCCTTGATTGGACGACTTTCAAAAGAAATGGGTCTTCCTTCTTGCATTAAAACAACACCGATTCCATTTCCCGAGGCATCACATTCTACAATAAAGGTTTTTGTGAACTCTGGTGTAGCTAAGACCGGTGCTTGGCACATTGCCTCGTTAAGATGTTCAAAGGCCTTAGTTGCTTCTGGATTCCAAGACAATGCATATTTCTTCAGTAATGTTGTTATAGACGCTGCTATTCTCCCATGATCCTTAACAAATTTGTGATAATACCTTGTTAACCCGAGAAATCCATTCCTTAATGGCTTTAATTTTGTTAGGGTCTACCTCAACACCCTCTTGAGATACAATATGACCTAAATATTCTGCTTCCTGTACTCCAAAGAAACATTTGGAGGTTTTTTCATATAATTGTTTCTCCTTCAGTAGTTTGAGAACCTTGTCAACACGTTGAACATGATCCTTCCAAGACTTGTTATAGATTAGTATATCATCAAAAAATACTAACACAAATTTTCTAAGGAAGAGTTTGAAAATGAAATTCATCAAACCTTTAAACATGGAAGGTGCACTAGTAAGGCCAAAAGGCATGACAAAAAATTCATAATGACCTTCATGAGTTTTGAATAATATTTTTGGAATGTCTTCAGTCTTCATTCTAATTTGATGATATCTTGAACGGATATCTAGCTTGATGAAGTAAATTGCTCCATGTAATTCATCCAACAATTCATGAATGACAAGAATGGGAAATTTATCTTTAATAATGAGCTTGTTGAACTCCTTATAATTCGGAGTCCGGACACATACGCGATGATCCATCCTTCTTGTGCACCAATACGCGGAGAAAAAACTTTGGCTAGGTTGAATTATATTGGCTTCTAGCGTTTCTGCAACCATATGTTCAATTTCTCTCTTTTGGGCACAGGGATATCTATAAGGCTTGATGTTTGGAGGAATGCTTCCTGGAATCAAGTGAATAGCATGACCATGATCACAAATTGGTGGGAGGCCTTTGGGAGTCTCAAATACCTTGGAATGATTCTCCAAGATTCTTTGGAGATCTAGAGAAATGGATGATTTTGATGTTTGAACATCTAGTGAGCATAATTGTGCAATTATGCCTCGTTGTTCTTTCTTCAAAAGCTTTGTCATGCCATTAGAGTTGATTATCTTCCCTGGTTTCCCTGCGATGCCCCTTAATTCAATTTCTTTTCATTCCCAAGAAAATTTCAAGAAACGTTCTTGAAAATTAAAAACTATCGTCCCCAAAGATTGTAACCATTGGATTCCTAATACAATATCAACACCACCCACTGGAATGGAAAGCATTGAACTATTCGATACATATCCCTCCATGGTTAGATTGATATTATGACACTTCCCTGAGCAATTTATAGTTCCTCCTAGGGTTGCGGGAAAGCTATCGAACTTTCTCCCAATTCACGCTTTGAGCGAGAGCGTTTTTGGGAGTGCGCTCCTTAAACATGAAAAACGCTCCCTGGTTTTCAAGGAGCATTTTAAGGAGCCTTTTTTTTAATGGAGGGAGCGCTTTTGGGAACGTTTTTTTTTTTAGGGAGGGAGCATTTTCGGGAGCGTATTTTTTGCTTAAAGACTTGGTCCTAAATGAAATTACTTGTTCTCCATTTGCTTAAACCATCCATTTGCCAATCTAACTATATTGTCAATATAATTTGTGTATCAACTATTTTTTAACATATTATGATACAATTATATTTGGTAATGGCCATTATTTTATTGTAAACCCAGGAAACGTATATCCTTTAAAAATCTTGAGAAAAAATTTCCTACCATAAAGTGGAATGGATTTTGTTCAAACTAGTTGAAAAGCATACATCATATCGTTTTATGCAAGGATCAACTGTCAAGATATGAGTAAAGGCTAATTTTCATTAAGGAATAAAAGCAAAAGCTTAGCTTTAAGACTCATTGTGTTGTAATTATTATAAGCAGAATATATGACCCTTTGAAACTCAGTATATAATTGAACAACAATTTCTCTCCACTGTAAAAAGGGCCTAAATGTTATGAAATCATTCTTTGTACTATTGTTAATGCCTTACACCTACTCCTTTCTCACATTGAAACCAAGTTGACAGTCCTTTGCAATCAAGATATGCCATCTTATTGGAAACAATGATGGATGACCAAAATATTTGTTGATGTTTCGTCAATGCCTCTACCCTTTTAGGTCATGGTCATATTGTTTGCATGAGATGCGGGATTCTGTGTGTTCCCATCTACTGTTTCTTAGAGATTTTACGACCTTAATGGCAAAGTGGGTAACAAGTTGATGAAAATGAAATTGTTTAAACTTTGCATAATTAATGATATGCCTTCTAGGTTGAATTTCCCATTTCCTTAAAAGAAATTAATTTATTCCTTAGCAACACATTCTACGTGTTCTCCACCTGTTGGACATGCTGAATACCTAAGCAGTTAGCTAAAGTGCAGATCCCATTCTCCTCCTAGGGACTGACTTACGACTCTAAGATTTTAACTCTATTATATTTTATTAGGCAAGATCCCATTTTTTTTTCCTTAAGCGGCCATCACATAAAAAAGCATGTGGCTTCTTGCACAATGATATCAAAATCAAAGCCCCAACTTAAGCTGCCTAATGTGACCCCAACATTACAGTATCTTACCGTATCTTTTAGGATGATATTATGTTAGAAGTGTTCCAAAAACTAGATGTACCATGTGATTTTTTCAATATGTGTTCAATGTTAATTAATACGCCATCATTTTTAAGATTTTTAAACCTTTACTACCATCTAGATTTCTATGGTTGACAATTTGCACATTATTTCATCCAAGACACACCATAGGTTAGAGCTTTTTCATTTTCTTCTGGGTTACATCTTGGGAATTTGTGTGAATATTTTATTGGATCGTTATCTTTAAGTGGTTGTCTGACATAAAGTATCTTCTCTTCATTCTTACATCTTATGAGGGAAGACAACGTCAACAAGAATTAAGGCCAAGCCGTAGAAGACCACCATTACCACGATTTGCTCAAATTTAAAAAATTAGACAATTCTCGTGGCAAGAGGCCAAGAAATAGATAAAATAGATTTACTAGTCTTTTCTAGTTTCTAGTAGTTTTTAACTTTTTATAATTGTTGAAACTTGACTTTTTCGTATTTATTATGATATTTTTTGTAAACAATATAGGACAATTTAAGTTTGAAGTTTGAAACATTGAAGTTGGCAGTTGTAAATTTATAACTCATTATGAATTATGAATATGATGCTTCATGAAATTTGAAAGTTGTTTCATTTCGTTTCATTTTATAACAGTTCATTTCATGTTAAATATTCTTTGTTGTAAATGTTACACTTAGCTTACAAGTACAACAATGGTGATCAATGAATCGATGATTATAAATGTTATATATTGAATTTTGAAAGCTTGAAACTTTAAGATTGATGAATCATGAGACTCAAGAGTCAATATGTTGTATGTTTCTAACTTCTAGATTAGAAACATAATCTTCTAGATTAGAAGATTATAACTTCTAGATGATTGATGTTATATGGTTCAATCTATGTTTTTATGTTTTTTATGTCTAATTCATCATTCTACATGCTTTTGTTCACATATATGCATCAAAATATAAAAATATATAAAAATATATATATTATAAAAAAACGCTCCCCGAAACGCTCCCTAAAACGCTCCTTGAAAATGGCGCTCCCGCTCCTCGTTTTTGCTCTCGCTCCCAAGTAACCTTGGACAGTATAGTTAGGTTGGCAAATGGACGATTTAAGCAAATGGAGAGCAAGTGATTTCATTTAGGACCAAGTCTTTAAGCAAAAAAAACGCTCCCGAAAATGCTCCCTCCCTAAAAAAACACTCCCGAAAACGCTCCCTCCCTTAAAAAAAAATACTCCCTAAAAAAATGCTCCCTAAAACGCTCCTTGAAAACAAGGGAGCGTTTTTCCTGTATAGGGAGCGCGGTCCCAAAACACTCTTGCCCGGAGCGCGAATGGGGATCGGGTTCCGGGGGGGGGGGGGGGCGCTCCCCCGCAACCTTGGTGTTAACCACTAGGAGGAGTTGAATCTCTCAAGCTAGTTTGAAAAGGGTTTCCGTAAGGGTCTATAAACCTAGCTTATGCTAGGAGGTAAATTCTTAATGCAGGCTAGATCTTAGCATGCTTATGTAAGATGATTAGTGAAATTATCTTGAGTTAAGATTGTTTATATTACTTAAGTACTTAGTGTGAATCGTCTTATAACAAGGGTACTTAACAATATTGATATGAAAATCTTAAACCAGATAAATGCTAATAGATACAAGTGCAAACTTCAACCAGAGATTAACCCACGAGATGCTTGACCAATTCAAAGAAAACTAAAGCACTTTATCTATTAATGTAAAATGCCAATATTTCAACAATATTCAATATCACTTAGGATAAACCAAACATCCACTTTTGAGATAACCAATGGAAGACTTAGATGCCACATGCTTAAGATAATCAACCAATATGTCAAAGACTTAGAGCAATGATTCAATTAGATAATGAAGCCAATTAGATTTCAAGTATTAGAACAACCTATACCAATCACTAGATTAGAGATCTAGAGCTTAAATGTAGGAGTGCTAAATTCAGAAAATTTTGCAAACTTAGAGCAAGACACATAAATGCCAGATCTCAATAATCAAATCAGCAGTAGTACTTCAGAAAATTTCAGCACTCATTAGTGTTATAATAGCAGCAAGTAAATATCAATTTCAATGTGCATATGCTTGCCTACTGTCACAAGAATTAGCCAACTACCAAGTAAATTGACAAACTTGAAAAATCAGATGTACTAGCCACTTTAAGATGTATTTTTCAAAGATATTCTAGATCTGATATATTTATTATAGCAGTAAATAGACTATAGAACAACAAGCTATTAATGTTAAAGACAATGCCCAAAACACCCAAAAATAGGAAAATTTCACTGAAACTGATTTTTTAAAGTTTTTGACTCTTTTTAAGTGTATGTTTTAGAAATTTCAGATCTAAAATTTTCAGTTATGCAGTAAATTTCAGCAAGCTTAAAAATTAGATCTAGGCTAGATCTAAGGTGTCCAAATGGCCAAAACTCAAGAAAATCAATATTTTGCAATTTTAAACAAATTTTGACCAATTTATATGTGATCGTAGGGCCTAATTCTTACTAATTTAACTGTTGTAATAAAACAGAGAGAAAACTAGGGTTTAGAGTTCAAACCCTAGGCCTAAAGCTTGGTAGATGCAATTGCCCAAGTGGCCCAAAATTTTTGGATGAAGATGCCACTTAAAAATCAAAATTTTGGAGACCAAATCCTGGAAAACCACTAAGAGACCAGTCTTGAAAATTAAAAGGAGGTTTTAGGGCATATTAGGGCAGAAAATGGCCAAGGAGGGGCAATGCTAGGCCAAGGGAGGCCAGTGTTGGGGGATAAAGAGGCTAGGAAGGCAGATCAAACACTGAAATGGCAAGAAAAAGCTAAAAAGATGCAACGCTGAAGGAGAAAGAGGCCTCAAGGTTGGACGCTGGGGTTCCTGGGGAAAACTAGGGCCAAAAAGGCCACGACCTGCCTAAAGGGTAGTCGTTAGGGTCAAAGGAGGGCAGTCGTGTGGCCTAGGGCCCATGACTAGGCCTTTCAGGGCCCCAAAGCCCTAATGTTGGGCAAGGAAAGGGAGGCCAAGGCCTTTACAGGCTATAGCCTACCCTAAAGGGCTGAAAAAATTGACGCAAGGGCTCACTGGGCTGACTTAGGGAGGAGAGAGGCTGACGCTAGCCTTGGAGGGGCCGAATCTGGTCACGGGAGGGCTAAAAAGCAAAACCCTTGTCTCAAATTATTTTTTTCTTTTCTAGATCCGAATTCTGCTGTGAATCTTCAGTGGGCATCCCTGCAAATTTCCCAAGAGACTAGATTTTACCCTCAACGGCCTAGATATAACTCTTATTCCACTTGATCTTTAGATCCAACCTGCAAAAATGGACAATACAACACTCAAAACCCCAAATATTTACAAGATTCTTAAAACCCCAACCCAAGTTAGAAAGAATAATTTACAATTTTGAATCTACAAAATTATTTTACAAATTATACAAAGGTTTCAAATAAATTTTGAGCAATTTGTCTATAATATTTTTTCTTTTGATGAATGGCTATAAATGCTTCAGAAAATCCATGCACACTATAGCATTAGCGAAGATTTAATGTACCATTTAGAAACTTAGGATCGAAGCAAAATGATCCTTGTCCATAGTTTGTGAACTTGGAGACCAAGGACTGAGTACTTGCAAACACTATGTATTATCTCCAAATAATCATATATAAGCACAACATAGGAAGCTCGTAGTTAGTACATACCACAAATCAATGAACAAGTACACCTCGAGTTGTACCGCAAAGTCTTTTATTATGGCAGAAAAAATTGTTCCTAGTGGGACAATAGTTTACACAATTGCTTCGGCAACAATATTCTAGCCTGAGATCATGATGACCAAAAACTCAACTGACTCTCTAATTTATAGATAAATCCTCCAAGTGGAAAAATAACATCTAGTTTTTTTGATCTTTGTCAAACTAATCTTGGCCATTGATAAACACTTGAAGATTTTTTAATCTTGGCCCTTGATTTTTTATTTTTGAGGAATTTTCGAATTTAAAATTTATCTCTATTTTAATTAGCTCAAAATTAATTATTTTGAGCTCATTTCTTCAAAAATTTGACTTTGGCTTAACCACCAAGGTCCAACGTTCTAAATTTTCTTGAAATATACAATATTCCCTTGGTGGAGGATCCTTAAAAATTGATTCCTTTAAGACCCACTAATTTTTCCACTCGGAGAATTAATTTTCCTAAGACAACTTAATTTTTTACTCTAATTAATTATTTTTCTATCTTAGGATTTAATTTTATTTTGCCAGAAAAATTAGTTAATTTACCCATGAAGGGATTTAATAGTTTTCCACTCTCTAATACATAAGATTTTATATTTACAATCCTCGAAGGGGGAATACACATTCAAATAGACCTTCAAGACACATAACCCATCTGCGACACAATATGATCTAATAGACCAAGTGATTTGTAATAAAATAATTAAAACAACTAGTTTAAATTATTCCCAAATCCCTTTTACATCAGACTCTACTAAAAACACTAGGACTCACCTAAGATTTTGACAATAAATCTCACCCTAGCTTTGGGGTTTAAGCTGGAGGGGAAAAAACTCTTCTGATTAGTCGTGTTTAGAAACACAGGTAATCAGTGAGATTAAAAAACCTTCTAAGATGAAATTCGTCACCAAAATCATAGACTTACCGAGGTTGTTATATATACTCAATGTCTTACTAGGATCATTTACATCATATAACTTGCAGAATGGGGTGACCATGACACATGGATTGCTGATAGATGATCTGATCTTGTTGAAAAATTTGGTACTTTTGCTTCCTTGGAACATTGACAATTTGAGTGCAACAGGCCCTAAGTGCAATGACCTAGAAGGACTTTAGGCCTGCTAGAAGCGGCAGAGTTGGAACAACCTAAATAACAATTTGTGGAGGATTGTAGAGGCTTGCTTCAAGCCCTAAGGAACAAGTCTTTTGAAGGACTAAGGGATTGTTAGAAGTGGCAGAAGAAGAGCTCATAGGTCTGATCAACCAGGAGCAGTTTGAGTTTCCGTAGACTGGCCGTGTGGAGAAGGACATCCACAACAGAAGTTGTGCATTCCTCCTTGCCTTAAGTTCATTGTTGGAGAAGGACATTTGACAGTGTTAGTGGGAAGCCCTCCAGCCCTAAGTGTGTCTTCATCGGGCAACACAGGAAGGCACTAGTGGAAAGAAAGTCCCAAAAGAGCTGAGGAGCAACAATGAGCAGTTCATAGTTGTTCACAAACAATGTTGTGAACAACTCGATAGGAGTCTCGATGTGTTGATGCGTTGAATGACTAACTGTCAACGAGAGAGTAGTTGAAGTCGAGTTCAGTGGCCTAATGGAGTTGGTTCATTGATAGAGGCAAAGTTGTCTTGCTGCAGATTGGGAGTCGAAGGACTGAGCATATGTGTATAAGGTACGCCTGAGTCAGCTATGAGGAGCTCTACATCAACTAGACAATTAGAGTACCTTATAAGGGTAGATTGGTGGTTGTTAAAATTTGACAGCTCAGGGATGAATTTCTTCTAGAAGAATTCATATCTTTCAGTTCTGTTTGAACCACCTATAATAAAATTTCATTTCTAACAATTCTAATATGACTTTCCAAAAATAGTAAGTCACATCTCAATTTGGAAGTGCATTTCCAAAAATAGAAAGTAATGTGTAAATTATCAAGGATAATTTTGACATATGGAATCCACTTTAAAATCAAATCAATCATGCTTATACAAGTCAAGAATTAATATTTTTATCCTTACTAGTATTATTGTATGAAATCAGATTCGTCCTCCACCCTCCACGTGTCCTAAATTGGTTGAATCGGACACGATTTGTGGGGATTCGAGTCCATTTGACCGGATTCGATCGTGTCCGTACAGGACACGACGAGTTCCGATCGTGTCCGTCGAATCCCAATATGCTGGACTCATACAACGTGGAAAAGCATCCGAGTTATTATAAAATTGCGATTTCTCATTTGTTTTTTCACTTGTGTTAGTGTTTGAGTTGAACAAGGAGCAAGAATCAAGGAGCAAGGAGTAGCAAGGAGCAAGGGAGCGTTTTCAAGGATATTCAAGCAACCAGTAAGAGCATTGTCTCTCTATTTTTTTGCATTTGGTTTGCATGTGCATATGTTTTACAAATTTGGTCATTTTTGTTATTTTTTACAACATTCATGGCTAAATCAAGGGCAGCAAGGAAGGGGAAAAGAAAGGAGAAGAATCTTCCCATTGGAGATGCCCCTCCTGTCCCCATTTCATCAGGGTCTGCAAGTATTCCATCTATTGGAAGTGGGGCTGCAACAATAGCTTCAAATGTTTAGGGAAAACAAACTCAAGACCCCAAATATTTATTGTGGAAATATGTGACAAGGGAGCCAGGGCCAAGCAGCAAGGCGAGGGAGGAGGCAATGTTTCTTGGAAATATAATTTTTACTACAGCCATTTCATGAGCACATATACCGTGTGAAAGCTCATTTGTTGGCTTTACCAAGTTGCGGCATTTCAGCTTGTACACAAGTGCCATTAGCAAAGAGGAAGGAAATGGAGAGAGAGGCATTTTTTGGTGTAGCAAATGTGGCATAAAAAACAAAACAAAACAAGAATGATGACCCCCTTTCATTATTGAGGAAAAGCAGCAACAAGTTCCCATTTGAGAGTTCTAGTGGGGGACAAGTAGCAAAAAGAAAGGGAACTGCACTTGGTCCAATGGACAAGATTTTCCAGAAAGAGAAGAGGGAAGAGCTTGATGTCACCATTGCATTTTTTTCCTATCAGAACTTCATTCCTTCAATGTTGCACACTCACCTCTATTTATTGAGATGTGCTGAGCTCTAACTCAAACAACTCCATTAGGGTATGTGCCTCCTCGGTCAGAGAAACTTAGAACCACATTGTTGACAAAGGCAAAGAAAGAGGTGGACAAAATGCTTGAGCCTAGTAAATCAGCATGGCCAACATTTGGGGTTAGCATTGTTTTTGATGGATGGGTAGATCCAACACGACACCCACTCATCAACTTCATGGTGTCTTCCTTGAATGGTCCAGTTTTCTTGAAATCAGTGGATGCACTTGGACAATACAATGATGCACAATATATGAGTGAGTTATTTATTGAAGTTATTGAAGATGCAGGTGTCGTTCTTGTGTGCAAATCATTACAGATAATGCATCTATTTGCAAGGCTAGTGGCATGATTGTGGAAGCTAAATATCCACAAATATTTTGGACACCTTGCATTGTCCATTCATTGAACTTAGCACTGAAATCTATTTCCTTTGATGTGCTTTGGATTGGAAGCATTATTGAGGATGCACGACATATCTGCAACTTTGTACAAAACCATACAAATGCCCTCACTATCTACAAGGAGTACGCCAATCTATCATTGTTGAAGATTGCGGATACACGGTTTGCCTCTTCATTTATCATGTTGAAGAGGTTGAGGGAGGTCAAGACCGCTCTTGGGGCCATGGTTATTTCAGAGTTTTGGTCTCTTTGGAGAAAGACAAATCAAGCAGCCTCAAAAAGAGTGAAGGACATAGTGTTGGATGGTGTTTGGTTGGAGAGGGAAGATATCTTATTCAGATCACAAACCCTATCATTTCCTTGCTTCGATTTGTAGATACAGACCAACCCATCCCAGGAGAGGTTTATGAGGGATGGGATTCCATGAATGAGTTTGTGAGAAACATTATTTTACATAGTTAGTGTTGCGAGTATGAGACATCACCAGAGGCCTTCTTCACTAGCATACAGGATATTCTTGTCACCATATGGGACAAGAATTGCACACCTTTACATTGTTTGGCTCACTCCTTGAACCCAAAATATTACAGCCATGAGTGGCTGAACGGTGGACCTTCTCGTATATTCCCTCCTGACATGGATGGTGAAATCTCAAAGGGGAGGAAAGATGCATTTAGGAGGATTTTTCAAGATAGGGCATCCCTTGATGATGTGGAGGATGCCTTTGCAGAGTTTCCCACGGGAACTGGGCGATTTGCAGGCTATGATGTGATTAGAGACAGGGGGGCTAAGAAACCCTGTTCTTGGTGGGAAACACATGTGGCAACAAGCCCTCCTCTATAGCAGTTAGTCATGAAGCTCCTCTCTCAGGTGACTTCATCCTCTTGTTGCGAGAGGAATTGTGGCATATATGGGAATTTGTATAGTGTGAAGAAGAGAAGGCTTGAGCAGTCCAGGGCAGAGACAATGGTGTATGTGCACACCAACCTTCATCTTATTTACAGGAAGAGGGAGGATTGGTTGAAGGGAAAGACAAAGATGTGGGATGTCTTTCTTGATGATATGGGTCGGACAACAGTGTTGAGTTGGGATTGGCCAACTTGGATCTCAATGAACCAGTGCTAGAGCCTGTCACATTTGATGATGGTGATACAATAGAGGGGTCATCCTCCACACCAGAAGATGTAGAGATGACATTGGATACAGAGAAGGATGATGCAGTAGAGGAGAGCAGTGGTGAGCACGATGATCATGATGAGGACAGTGATGCTGATTATGATGATGAGGATTGATGACTCATGAGTCATGAGCTACCTACTGCTACACTGCCTTGAGGCTTGTAGTCTTGTAGACTTGTATGTTGTTTTGTATTTGCTATTTCTATTTGCCATTTCTATTTCTACCTAGTACTTATGTAACACATTTTGATTTTGATGAATATAAAACTATAGTATCTTGTCTTTCTCCTATTGGATCATTGATGAATATGTCTATTACTTTGTATGATTGTCTGGTGTATCTTTGTAAAACATACATCTAGATGAAGATCTATGTTTGAATCAATGAATTTGTGTAAGAAATATCTAATTTTTAATATATATATATATATATATATATATATATATTTTTTTTTTTTTTTTTTTTTAAATTTTTATTTATTTTTTAATAAAATAATATATAACGTGTCCTGTTTCAGGGGTTCACCATGTTTGTGTCCGACACTCGAATCCGCGTGTCCATCGTGGCCTATGTCCCCGTGTCAGGTGATTTAGGTATTATTATTATTATGATACTATTATTTATAAAATAGTCTAAAGTCACACCTTTAATCGATTAATAAAAACAAATTCTCTTATGAAATAAGTAAATTAAATTGAGAATCTCTTTCTTGGAAAATTGAACCTCTCTCTTGGAATAAAATAGTAACTCCACACTTAAGAGAATGTAACTCTCCCTCACTAATTCAATGTATGGCAAAAGTGTAACTCCTCGTTAAATGCACTTGTACCTCCTTCATTCAATTCGATTTGTAACTCTCACCAAATATTCTCTCATATCTAAGTGTAACTCTCTTTCTCCCTAATTCGAATTGTAGCTTCTCAAGACAAGTGGACCTCTCTCTCTATCCTTGGGATGAGTTACACTTCTCTTCAAGTAACTCCTCCCTCATGGAATTCAATTCTCTTATTATTGGCTCAAGGAATGAATTCATTTTGTAACTCCTCTCCTTTCTTATCTATTTAAGCAATAGCAAGTGAGAGTTGAGAGTAACATGTTCATTATGAAAAGGAGAGCTAGAGTTGAGTGTTTGCAAGATAAGTGTGAGAGAAAGTGAAGAGTAAGAGCAAGGGAAGAGCTGGAGCAAGTGTGTAGGTGATCCGTAATTTCTACGGGGATTTGCGAATCGATAGTGTAGCAAGTCTGCAAGTGCGCAATGGGTCTGTGCACAACAGTGAAATTGCAGAACTAACTACGCAGATACATGAGAGGTTGTCTCTTAGAGGCAGATTTGTTAAAAAGGGAGTAGCTAGGTGCTGCCATGAGGAAGGTGCAAAAATCTCCTCAGATCTGTGTGGAACAAAGAGCCCATGGAAACAACAACGCAAATGTTCACGCAGCAAGAAAAATGAGAGATAGAGAAAGCGTATTTTTGGTAAAAATGACAACCAAAACCTTTATTAGATTGTTGTCCCTTTTTATCAGCAAGGGCCCTCTTATTACATAGGATGCTAAATTAAAAACACTGCAGAAATCGAATGCCCACAGGTAGATATGCCTGTTCTGCGCTTTTGACCTAGGCGTTAGGGATGCAGGCCTGCTCTTATGTCAGTGTAATTAAGTGATAGCAGGCCTGCAATAAAATTAGGTAGTGCGCCCTCTCCCAGGTGGCTCAATTCCTCCCTGTTTAGATTCGGAAACGTCCCGGCTTCCATGCGAAGATGAGGATACAGACGGTGCACCACTTCAGCGGTCATCCACTTTGCCTGAGCTGGAGTTTGTCCTTGGCGTGTCACAAGGTAGGAGGTGTAGCTCCGGTGTCTGGTCGAATGAGTCTTGGTGTCCAATAATGTGTCTTTTGACAATGGGAGTTGGAAGTTCGGGATGTTGTCCACTCGATGAGTAATTGTGACTGGTTCCTCCAAGAGGGGAGGCTCAAACAACTTTAGATGATTGACATTAATGACATTGTGTATTCCGAGCTGAGGGGGAAGGTCCAATCGATAGGCATTCTCCCCAATTTGTTCTAAAATGGTATAAGGGCCATATCGGATTGGAAGAAGTTTATGATGTTGTCCTTTGAAGCGTTTCTTATCCAAATGTAACCATACTCTGTCGCCTGGCTGAAAGGACATGGAGGTCCTTTGTTTGTCATGCCTTTGCTTGGCACGATCTTGGGCTGCTTTGAGTGCTGTTGTTACAACAATGTGTCGTTGTGCAAGTTGTTGAAGAAACTGGTGTGCTAAGTGTTGCTCTTTTTGCTGGTGCATGGTACCTTGGGGATCCAAAGTGAGGGGAAGCTCGACTAGGGCTACTGGTTGGAAGCCCAAACATACTTCAAAAGGAGAGTACCCAGTAGAGGAATGTGTGGCCTTGTTGTAGCTATGTTGCAGAATGTGTAAATAGTTGTCCCACTGTTTACTGCGCCCAAAATGAGTATGGAGAGCATGGACCAATACTCGGTTGACCACCTCTGTTTGGACATCCGTTTGAGGATGGAAGGCGGTAGAGAACTTTAGTTGACACCCAAGTGGTGTCCAGATGGTCTTCCAGAAGGTGCTGAGGAAGCATGACTCTCGATTTGAGATGATGTTGCTTGGTAGGCCAAAATGTGGCTAGACATGTTGGAAATACAATTCTGCTATTTGAACTGCTGTAGTTGTCTTTGTGCAGGGATTAAAAAGAGCCATTTTGCTAAAACGACATACTACTACCCAGATTGCATCATGTTTCTTTTGGCTGGTGGGTAGTCTGCTTAAGAAATCCATAGAGATTGATTCCCAGGGCCACGAAGGGAGAGGCAGAGGCTGATATAAGCCATGCTTTCTATTGGATGGTTTTGCTTGAGAACACAAGGCGTAGGCTCTGATGAATTCCACAACTTGAGGTTGCATAGAAGGCCAATAGAAATGACGTTGGAGGTGTTGGAGTGCCTTTGTGGTACCAAAGTGGCCACCATAGGTTGATGCATGAGCTTCTCGAATGAGAAAGAGGCGATCGTTTGAGTGTGGGACACAAAGTAAATTGAATTTGTAGAGCCAACCATCCCGGATGGTGTAGTCCAAGAAGGGAGTCTAATTGATAACTGTGGAACTGTGTAAGGCAACCCAAACCTCCTGAAAGTCCGGATCAGTGACACACTGTGCTTTCCATGAATCATAATTAGCACAATGCACTTCTAGAATTGGGAGGATTGGCATGGGTGGCTTGCTGAGTAAACTTGCCATTTTGTTAGAAGTGCCCTTCTTATATTTGATCACCAAATGAAGTTGCTGAATGTAGGAGGCCCATTTAAGATGCCTTTGTTGCTGAAGCTTAGATGCCTGTGTGGAGAATAGTCTCTTTGCCCAACAATTAGTGGCGCCATTGCTTGAGAGCTTGGACCAGGCTGTAAAATTCTTTGTCATAAGTACTATAATTCTTCTTGGCCTCGGAAAGAGCTTCTGAGTGATAAGCAATGGGGTGTCCTCCCTGTTTAAGTATGGCACCAATAGCATACTGTGAGGCATCTGACTCAACCTCAAATTGTTGAGAGAGGTCGGGCAGACACAACATTGGAGATGAGCATAATGCCTCCTTGAGATGAACAAAGTGGTCGGTAGCCTCGTTAGTCCAAATAAATGTAGAATGACTATTAGAGAGCTCATGCAAAGGACGAGCAATCTGAGAAAAATGAAGAATAAACTTACGGTAAAAATTAATACCACCTAGGAAACTTTTGAGCTCGCTGGACGAAGAAGGTTGTGGCCATTGCTGCAAGGCTTGGATGCGAGACGGATCTGGTTGAATACCTTCTGAGTTGACCACGAAGCCAAGGTAAGGAACTAAACGCTGGCCAAAATAGGACTTTTTCTCCTTGACTTGTAACTTGTGCTCTTTGAGGATTTGGAGAACTTGGCGGACATGCTGCATGTGGGAGTCCCATGTCTTACAGAAGATGAGAATGTCATCTAAGTAAATGACAACAATGCGACCCAAATGTCCTTTGAAAATATCATTGATGAGTCGCATGAACGTGGCTGGTGTGTTAGGTAGGCCGAATGGCATGTCTTTCCATTCATAAAGACCGAATTTGGTCTTGAAAGCTGTCTTCCACACATCATCAGGGTTCATTTGAACCTGATGATATCCTGATGTCAAATCCAATTTAGTGAATCACTTAGCTCCTTGGAGGGTGTCAAGTAACTCCTCAATCCGAGGTAGGGGGTAACGGTTCTTTACTGTGGCTTTGTTAAGGTCCATAATCAGTGACAAGGCGCATTTCTGAGGTTTCTCGTTTTCGGATTACAAAGGCGGCAAAAGCACAGGGAGAAGAGGATAGTTGAATGTGGCTGGAGTTAATGAGGTCTGTCAATTGCCTCTCCATTTCCTCTGATTCTCTTGGGGCCAACCTGTAAGTTGGTGCATTAGGTAGAGCCGAGCCTGGAATGAGTTGAATAGAATGGTTGATATGGCGAGATGGGGGAAGGCCTGTAGGAGGTTGGAAAACATCAATGAATTCATGAAGGAGAGGAGTCATTGGTTAGGGAATCAGATGTGTAGTATTGTTTGGTGGTACGGGGCGCACCAAACAGAGAGAGACACATTGATTCAAATGGACATGAGGGATTTGATCTGTGGTAGAAGTGGGTTGCCGTGAGGATATAGGTACGCCCATCTTTGGTAAGTTTATACTGGCGGGCTTTAGCCATATAAATGGCATCTCTTTGGGCTTGGTAGGTGATGCCTAGAAGTAAGTCAGAACAGTCCAATGGCGAGATGTCACAAAGGATAGTGTCTTTAAATTGGCCTATGGAAAAGGTGATCAGGCAGCGTTGGGAAACCAATAGGCAAGGACCATCCTTTTTAACCCATCTGAGATGATAGGGTTTTGGGTGTGGAGTAGTGACCAGATGAAGGCGGTTAACTAATTATCGAGACACCAAATTTTTCTGGCTGCCATTGTCCATGATCAGTAAAGCCAATGAGTTTTTGATTTAGCAGTTGTGTGTGAAGAGGTTTGATGAGTTTGGCTCTTCAGTGGTCATTAATATCAAAGAGGGATCTAGGGCAGTGGGGTTTTCAAGGTAAACGTCCTCATTGTCGTCGATTGATTGGGAAGTAGTAGACTTTGTGAGTAAGGTTTTATTGGTTTTCATAGATTTGAGAACTCGACAATCGGAAGTACTGTGGGAAGTAGTCTTGTGGAAGGAACACCAGGGTGTGTTGGTGTTGGGATTAAGAGAACAAGGATGTATGAAGTGGGGCGAAGGGGTGCAGGTGGGGCGAGATTGAGGAGGACGACCCCTAGGAGCGAGCTTCCTTTCGATGGCTAGAGCTCTTTGAAAAAGTCTGTCTAAAGTCTGATTTTCAAACAATTCTACCTCTCTACGGAGTTGAACCAATAAGCCAGCGATAAACTTAAGTATTAATACTTCTTTCGGATCTAGAATGTGGAGCAATAGGCGCAGCTTGGAGAAGTAGCCGATGTAGGCTTGCACTCCTTGTGTAGGGAGTTGGCGGAGTTGGTGCCATCGGATCCATAAAGATTGTACATACCCGGGTGGGTAAAATCGGTTTCTTAATGCTTCACAAAGTTGAGCCCAACTTTGGATTGGGGGAGAGGCACAGGACCCTAGGCATTCTCCAAGCTCGAACAAGAATGTGGTCTTTTCTTGCTCTGTATCCTACCATGTTTGGGCAAAGCCTTCCAATTGCAAGGCAACCATCTGAATCTTTTGCTCTTCGGTGAGGCCTAGGCAAGTTTTGAAATAGGTGGAAAGGCTACGGATCCATGAAGCCACCGTTTCTCCATTGCTTTGACCAACAAACTTAGGGAGTTGGATTTGAGTATCCAAATGCAAGGGATCTGGAGTATTTCGTTGTTGCATTTTGATTAATTCATTAAGAGTAGAGGCAAGGTCTTGCACGGGATTTGTAGCATTGGAGTCAGATTCCACTGCCAAGGGATCTCTTCAAGGAGGCATCTTGGAGTGAAAGATCTGTGGAAGGCGGCTTACACGATTTGTGAGATGATCAAGAGGGAGAGATCTGTGCACCTCCTCTCTATGTGGTGGAGGTCTGTGCGTTGCTGGGGCTAGGAGACCTATGTATCCACCGTCATTAAGAATTGGCTCATCTCAAGATCCGGTTTTCCCTTGGATCTCAAGCTCTAATACCAATTGATCCGTAATTTCTACGGGGATCTGTGAATCGATAGTGTAACAAATCTGCAAGTGTGCAATGGGTTTGTGCATAGCAGTGAAATTGCGGAACTAACTATGCAAATACGAGAGAGGTTATCTCTCAGAGGTAGATTTGTTAAAAAGGGAGTAGCTAGGTTTTGCCATGAGGAAGGCGCACTGACTCTCCTCAGATCCATGTGGAATGAAGAGGATCCCATGAAAACAACAACACAGATGTTCACATAGCAAGAAAAATGAGAGATAGAGAAAGCGTATCTTTGGTAAAAATAACAACCAAAACCTTTATTAGATTGCTGTCCCTTTTTATCAGCAAGGGCCCTCTTATTACATAGGATGCTAAGTTAAAAACACTGCAGAAATCGAATGCGCCTAGGTAGGTATGCCTATTTTGCACCTTTGACGTAGGCGTTAGGGATGCATGCCTGCCCCTATGCTAGCGTAATTAAGTGATAGCAGGCCTGCAATAAAATTAGGTAGTGCGCCCTCTCCCAGGTGGCCCTGTAGGACAAGATCTAATCAAGAGAAGGAGGAGATATTCGAGCAAAGAGCAAGAACACTTCAATAACAAGTTGACCAAACATTGGTGACTTTATTCATCCTCATTTTCTCTCTCTCTTTGTACTCTGTTGAACAATTGAATAAATCTAATAGAAGAAGAATCATTTGGGTTTTCCCCTTGCGGGTTTTTCCCTGGTCATTAGACTTAACTCTCAGTGTCTCATATTTGTGTTTCGCTGTCTTCAGATGATCCTTAAGTTTATGTTCTATCTACAATTGCTGATCTGAAAAGTTGTGAAGAAAAAATCTGCATTCTAATATTTGTAACAGCATAGTACATTCAAGTTTTTGCAAAGTACATTCAGTTTTCTGCAAAGTACATTAAGCTTTCTGCAAAGTGCATTCAGTTTTCTGCATAGAACTTTCAAGTTTCTTCAAAGAATTTTTAAATTTCGGCATAGAATTTCAGATTTTAACAGTGCTCATCACGACAAACACTAATCCCTAGTTGTTGTCTTGTATCAGTGGATGTATGATGGCCATTATCCCTGGTACGAGAGCCCTATAATGTTGTATTATCAATTTGATTAATATAACGAAGTTGGGCTGTATAAATTTGTAAAATCTTGTCTATATTTATGCACTAGTGGATTTATTGTTATATATTATTCAATGTTCCACCAAGTCCCTTGGAGGTGGGAGCGAGGGAGCGGCCTATGCAAAAGCTCCCCATCAATTTTCAGGAAACGTGGGGGACGTTGGTGTCATAAAAATTATAAAATATAAAAATATATGATATATCATTGAAAATTTAATATTTATAATGTAACTATATTTTGGCAAGGAATGTATATACAGTCATCATACACTTACATCATGAAAGATAAATCATAAATGATAAAATTATAAATCGATGAATGATAAATCATATAACTGAAACAAATTTAAAAGTTAAAAGTTAAAACATACATCATACAATCATACATGTAAGTTTGTGAGTTTGTAATTGTATAATCATTAATGTAACTACTAACAATGTACAATGAAAATAAAGTTTAAGATATCATATGACATATTATATCAAGATTCAAAATAAAGTTTAAACTGAAGTTTACAACTCAAGTCTGAAACATAAAACTTAAAAGCAAATAAGTTATGTTTAAAACATAAAACGTAAAATATAACATATGAATATCAAATGATATCATCATAATGATAAATTAGCATAAATGCTCAAGGTAATGCCCCACTAGTCTCTGCATCCAGCTGCTGCACGAATATATCAGGATCAACCATGTCACCATCTAAATTAGAATCACTTGGATTCTTAAACATTCTAAGTGGCACACCAACTTTTAACACGAAACCATAAACTAAAACAATGAAACAAACTTTTAACACAAATAAACTTTTAACACAAACAATTTTTTTTTTTTTTTCATTTAAAAATATAGTTTTTTTCAATTTCGGGCCCCTCATGCCCCCTCACGCCCCCTCGACCCCTAAAGTTGAGGAAACGTCCCCCCTCACGCCCCCTCGACCCCTAAATTTGAGGAAACGTCCCCCCTCACGCCCCCCTTAGTTTCTTGATTTTTGGGAGCGTGGGGAAACGCCCCCTAGAAGTCCCCAAGACCCCGGAGCACGAAGGGGCGAGGAATCTAGACCCCTAGGTGGGGGGGGCGAGACCCCGTGTAACACTGATATTATTCCACTGTGCAAAGTAGTCTTGTTGTGATACTTGGATTGGTAGTGTCAATGATTTAAGATTCTATCTTAGACTCTAGTATCGTGGAAAAAAAAACATGGTATCAAAGCTACTTTGAAGGGCCAGTGAACCAGAGTGTGCACAATGAAGCATCTCAGAGGGAGCTGGGATTGTCTAGATCATGGAGCAGAGGGTTTAGATGAAGGCGTGGAGATGTGGTCTTGATTGGCTTGGTAGCTAGATTGGCTAGGAGTTCTGGTGTATTAGTGGTGATCCTGGTGAACAATAGTTTGTTGTAAGGAAAATTGTTGATCATGGACTTTTGTTGATTTGCCATGGATTGTTGGGACAACTCGAGGATTGCTTTGGCATGGACGAGATTAGTTTGATCGAGATTTCTTCATGTGATGGATTGCAAATTGGCACGATAGTTTCTTTATTGGATCGTGATGTTGCATATCCGATATTGGAGAGATGTGCATGAGATGTGTTTGATCCAGGAGGATGAGTGCTTGTAAGACTAGGTGGCGGTGATGATGGCTCGTGTTCGACCGTAACTCAGACTGACCTTGTAGGATACGAGATCAGTGACAGGTTGAGCCAGTGGAGATCTTGTAGACTTAGAGGGAGTCTAGCTTCATAGGGAGCAACCCTATGGAAGTGTTGAGGTCTTCAGGTTCAGATGGATGAGGCAGAGACACGACTGAGATTGTAGGGTTCATTCTATAGAGTATGATGCAGTAATGGACGTCAGATGGGCTAGTGTTGCCGTGATGATATTGATGGAGACTTCCTTGTTGGAAGTACCTCCCTCACTAAGAGGGAGTGTTGAGATTTGTAGCTTGGGAGGTATTCCAAACCCTATGCTAGTGGGTTTTGGAGGAATGGGCACACAAATATGTTTGTGGGCTTAGAACCCAAGGTTGTGGGCTTTGCACCCAAGCATGTGGGTGTGAAACTGTGATGAGGATTGATGGTTTGACTGATGGAGATGATAGAGGACCTCTAGAGCAACTTGGGGAAATGAAAATTATCGAAATCCGAGGTTTAGAAGTTGAGATATGAATTTTTGAAGTTATGTGTGGAAATTTTTTCTAGAGAAGTCAAATCGGCCTTGACTTGAGGAGACCCTTTGTTGGGCTAGACATTTCCCTAGTAGATATAAATAAGAGTGAGTGTGGAGGCCTATTCTCACATCCAAGGAACAACACGTCAATGATAGAAACCTCTGATCTAGCCGCAGTCACCAAGAAGCCTAGCAAAGTGGAAGAGAGGCCCTAGTGTTGTTGTGTTTTCTTTGTGACAGGTATGGCGAGTTTGGTAGAAGCTGGAAGTAGAGGGAGAATTATTGTTTGGGCAGATCTTGTGCATAGATAATAGGTGTTTTATTCTTCAGATTGTGCTGAGATTCTCTGTAATATTGCAGGTGGGTAATTTTTGTCTTCAGGAGGGCCGAGAGGTTTAGGAGGAGCCTAAACTCTACGCCACATGCTCAGAACTACTAGCGCAGGAGATATGGCATGATCTTGAAGGAGAATGAAGGTTTTAAGGTGTGTTTCATCCTTGATTCAGGCCGTAGACTTTGTGTGCAATTGCAAAAGTGTGGATCTCTGTTTAAAGGAGGTTGGGGGGTCTAGGAGGGAGCACAACCTAGGAAGCATGTTGTTTGAGCCTGTTTTGAGGACAAAACACAAAGGTCGAATTGGGTATTAGAGGGCTAATGTTTGCCCTAACTAGAGTTGCAAAACCTCAGTAAAAGGTGCATAAGAGCCAAGGAAAAAAGGAGAAGTGAGTAGGTATGTTGGTCTCCTTTTGTTGATGTTTTTTGCTAAGGGATGAGGTTGTTCCAA
Source organism: Pinus albicaulis (assembly GCA_034641835.2). Taxonomy (NCBI): domain Eukaryota; kingdom Viridiplantae; phylum Streptophyta; class Pinopsida; order Pinales; family Pinaceae; genus Pinus; species Pinus albicaulis. Next base: position 1,320,197,630 of record CM076575.1, read on the forward strand.
AAGGAGTTTTAGCAATAGTTTTGTGGACATTTTGTGTAGGACTGCTAGCAGCCAAGAGGAAGGGTAATCAAAGTGTTTGGATGCCCTAACCAATGAGTAGATGATACAACAAAGAGGTATGTATTGTTGATGTTTGGTTTGTTTTTGTATTGGATGCTCGTGGTTTGTTGGAGGGCAGCGTGAAAGTGGACCAAGTTGCCCTAAGTGTAGTGACCTAGAAGGACTTTAGGCCTGCTAGAAGTGGTAGAGTTGGAGTAGCCTAAAAAATCAGTGAAGCACCACTCGTATAAGATCCGCGGGTACCCGCGGGTCTTCACGGGTTATATAGCGAGACGGGTCACTTGCATAGAACCCGTGCTCTCTACCCTTACCCGCACAAACTCGCATTAAACCCACCTACTCGCATAAGACCCGCGGATTTCTCATAGCACTCGTATCGGACCCCTATAAGACCCTTCCCACAACAAAAAGCATTTTTTTTGGATTTTTCTCAATTTTTTTTATTTTCTATTTTTTTTGGAAATGAGGTAGAGGAAAAGGGAATTTGGAGGGAAGGAAATGTTTTATAAGCACCTCTCTCCCTTTTGGAGTAGCAGCACTAGCGAAGTGAGCACTAGCGGAGTAGCAGCACATGGTAATAGCAAGGCAGAGTCACAACACAGGTAGAGTTTCAGCAAAGGCAGAGTCACAGCATAGGCGGAGTTTTAGCACAGGCAGAGTCACAGCACAAGCGAAGTTTTAGCACAGGCAGAGTCACAGCACAGGCGGAGTTTCAACACAGGCAGAGTCACAGCACAGGCAGAGTTTCAGAACACTGTCCAAGTAGGCTTCATGATCTTTGTTTCATTGCTTTGCAGCTAGTTGCTTGCATGTAATTTTTTTAAAATTTTATCTAATCAATTCATTTTTTTTTTTTTTGTTCACTTGCAATTTGCAAATTTTTTTGGCCTTGTAGCTGAGTTTCTCAACCACACACCTGTGTGGTTGAGAAACTCAGCCACAAGGGCCTGCGGGTTGCCTCCTCAGCACAAAGAAAGGATACAGATCCAATTTTATTGGATACTATTGATTTAGAGTCTGATTGGGTAGTGGAGGAGGAGCCCCCTGATTTGAGTTGGCTTGATGAAGAGACTGAGGATCTCTATAGTTTTCCATCTCAAATGGAGACTCCCAATACACCTGCCTCACAGTTGCTTTAGCCTTCCGATGCTACCATGAGCTCCACAAGGGCTTATTATAGGCGTGGTCGTCCATGAGTGATGAGACTCAAGATTGTTATGAGACAATCCTTTATCATTTATGACATATGTATTTGAATTTTGAACTTGCTGACATTTTATATTTTAATTATGGAATCGTGATTCCTTTTCTTATTCAGTATCTAAATGTTTTGCTTACAAAAATCGAATATGCTATGTTGTACTTTTATAGATATGAGATGATGTTATGAATTATTGCATATATTATGGTTTTTATAACTTATAAGGACTGGAATTATCATTAGTTTCTTTTTTCTGCTTAAAATTTACCATATTTTAATTTTTTTTGCATTTTGACGAGTCTTATACGAGTTTTATACGGGTTGTTCCCGAGTCTTATACGAGTCGACGAGTCAATGGTCGGACGAGTCTTATACGAGTACGAGTCAAAATTGTAAAAAACAACTTGTGGAGGATTGTAGAGGCTTCCTTCAAGCCCTAAGGAACAAGTCTTTTGAAGGAGTAAGGGATTGTTAGAAGTGGCAGAAGAAGATCTCATAGGTCTAAGCATCCAGGAGTAGTATGAGTTGCCCTAAACTTGTTATGTGGAGGAGGACATCTACAATAGAAGTTGGGTAGTCCTCCATGCCCTAAGTTCATTGTTGGAGGACATTCAACAGTGATAATGGGAAGCCCTCCGACCCTAAGTGTGTCTTCATCGGGCAGCACAAGAAGGCACTAGTGGGAAGAAAGCCCCAAAACAGTTGAGGAGCAACAATGGGCAATTGAGAGTTGTTCACAAACTGATTTGTGTACAAATCGGCAAGAGTCTCAACGTGTTGATACGTTGAAGCACTAACGATCAATGAGAGAGTAGGTGAAACTGAGTTCAGTGATCTAATGGAGTTGGTCCATTGATAGAGGCAAAGTTGTGTTGCTGTAGATCAGGAGTCGAAGGACCAGGCAGATGTGTATAGGGTATGATCGGGGCAACTGTGAGGAGCTCTACAACAACTAGATAGTCAGAGAACCTTGTAAGGGTAGATTGGTGGTCTTAACGACAAACACCAATCCCTAGTTTTTGTTGTCTTGTATCAATGGATGTATGAGGGTCATTATCCCTGGTACGGGAGCCCTAGACTGTTGTATTATAAGTTTGATTAATATAAAAAAGTCGGGTCGTATAAATTTGTAAAAAGTTGTCTATATTTGTGCACTAGTAGATTTACTATTCTATATTATTCAGTTGTGCAAAGTAATCTTGTTGTGACACTTGGATTGGTAGTGTCAATGATTTAAGATTCTATTCTAGACTCCAGTATCATGGAAAAACAACAATATGCATCAAAACATATACAAATATATATTATATAAAATTCGCTCCCAAAATTGCTCTCGACCAGGGAGCTTTTGAAAATGTCGTTCCTCGCTCCCGCTTTTGCTCCCACTCCCAAGAAACCATGGAACTATCTGTTGGAAATCTCCTCTTTTCGACAACTCGACCTTCTTCTTGTTACACACACTCCCCTCTGGAAATGCGTAGATCTGTTCCTGCACTTCCCTCCGGTATCCTTCCTAGAATTCACATTGCCTGCTTCTTCTACTGAGTAACTCTCTCTACCTCTTGAAAGTCCTTTATAATCTGTCACACACACTGCTAACCCTAAAACTCGCAATGGTTGGACTAGTAAGCTCGCTACGACCTTCTGTTGCTTACAAATCACGACATCCTTTCCTACAACTAGAACACTAGTAACCCACTAAGAAAATCTGGAAATTCCGCTTGTGTGCTTTTCTCTTCCTGCCCTGCGCAGATATGCAATTGCAAACCCTTGCTGTAAATCTCTACGCCTAGATCTACTCTACAAAATCACTGATCTGCTCACTGGAATCTCTTTCCGGCAAATCCACTACTTGTTGTTACTGCTCGTAGACAAATCGAACTTTTCCTCCTCTTTGGTTTTGGAAGTCGATTTTCATGTCCAACATTTCGCATTGCCTGTCTGGCCTGTGCAGATCTAGAGCCTGGTGCTTCATATCTTCCTTTGAAGTTGCATGCTTTCTCTTCCTTTCGCCTCTGAGCCTCTGATCTGATCAATAATGCTCTTATACCCTGTGAAATTTCCACAAATTCATCAACTGGAGTTTAATATTCTAACTATTAGCAGTGTATTTGTTTTACGACAAATAACAATTAAGTCACTGATAAATTCTTCACAATAAAGACGTTGCAAAATAGTAAACTGGAACTGAGAAATAGATGCACACACACAATAAAAATGACACCATTATTTGGACTAAATGTCCTCAGAAAAACCCCGAAGGGAAAACTAGTGCAACAGACGAGGGTTTATATTATTATACAACAAATATAGGGAATTACAATCTGTATGCCCAACTAGAAATCCTCCGACAATTTATCTCAACTAGGAAAATACTTTTCCCTCACAGCAACTTGATCTGGCCCTCTCTAGCAAATTCACACTTCCCAGCTAATTCACACAGTTGGACTATAAATGTCACTATGTGCTCATGAGAAATCGATCTGCCCTAGAAACACCTCCATGGAAGTCGTCTTGCCTCCTTTTTCCCCTGGATCCAATTTTCTCTACCTCTGGGATGTAGATCTAGGATCCCACACTTCACTCTAGATCTTGCACTCACACTTCCTGGGCAACTCGACAATTCAGCGTCCCTTTCCTAGATCTATAAATTGGATAACGCCTGAGAATTTATCTGGAAATTCTCACTGTTGCAAACCCCTGCCACTCTCTTTCCCTAGCTCGAACTGTGCCCTCACTGAAAATTGCGAACTGGGTAGCTTGATCTACCTCTCATAACTCGATCACACTGATGCTCAATGTATCTCCTCGAATCCCTTCGACCTACTCTTATAATCTCTCTTTGAGTCTTAAACGACCATGATTTAATCTTCATCGACAACTAAGATCAATTAGACTTCATCAATAGAAGCCTCTAGAGCAATCTTGAACATCCTTAATTAATTAACTTTAATTTACCACTTTTCCGAAGTCAGACTTAGGAAATAATTTAATTATGTCAAATTAATTTATTTAAGGTGTTTCCCAAGCTTATCTCACGAAACCTTTTCCGGATTTTGGAGATCTAGTGTTCCTTAGCCTCTCAGCATCATCTAAAGACTAAAACACGTCTGATGCTACTCTACATCCAAAAACTAACAATGTGTTGGTCATCAATCCTCCAAATTTGCAAGGGGGAAAATCTAGGGGTTAAAAAGTCCATAGAAGTGATTCATAGCTTGATGATGGGTTGCCATATTCATATGTCGTAGGTTATATCAACCCTATCCAATATTGGATGGATCAAGCATGTAGCAATGAATGCTTACTTTTGAATGATTTTGATGCTTACTTCCATATTTAGGAGCTCACTTCAATTGCCATCCATGCAGTGATCAATATTTTCAGCATATGCTAATAGGATGCTTAACATAGCCTTGTTTTGGGTTTTTACCAAAGACAAGGGCTTACCTCATATTGAGGATGAGATGATATATTGGTTGTATCGACTCTTTGATTTTCCCTAGAATTTGTATCATCGTATTGTAGAGGAGGTAGGGAGAGTAAGCTCAATTGTTTGGGAGCATTAGGTTTAATTTATGTTATGTTCCCTTTTGCATTTTGGCTCATGCCTTGTTTGTCGAGCCATTTTTGAAAAAAATTGTAAACTAAATAGGAATATTTGGATTGTATGCTAGGGGATGGAAATGTGAAGTTTTGGATCCATCATGTCACCTGTTTCTAACCATTTTATCCCCTTGGTGGGTACATCATGCACATCGACATCCCTTAGAGACTATAGTTCTCTTGCACCTTGTAGGAGTGCACATCCCCCATATAGAGCTAGTTGTTAACTTGTTATTGCTTGAAAATGCGAGTCCAATTTGGACTTTCAGAGGCATTCTTTTCAGCGTCATTGCACCAACATATATGAAATTTGGAGCATGGTATGAGTCACTTCAGAGGTAATGATGAAGATCCATGTGCTTGCCTTTTGTTTCACATGTTGCGATATATTCACATATTTGGAAGCATGCTTTGTGGTTGAGTTCATATATTTGGAGGCAAGGTTGCACATTTAGCAGACATTTACCTTTTGGTGCATTTATCTACAAATTTTCATGAATATTTCTCTATTGGAAGGTCCATTTGGGGTTTCTTCATATATTTCAAGGAAAAAGTTACATACTTGAAGGAATTTCTCACCATGTGGGCGTCGAGATTTCTAATGTGTTGGGGTGGCTTCGAATTTGCTCTAGCTCCCAAACTTTGTGGAGGGACTAGAGTACATGAGATCTCCACGACCCAGAAAGCGATTTAAGAAATTCCATCATGTTTAAGAGATATTTAATTAATTAATCTTTTTAATTAAGGACCCTAAGTCTAACTTAGGAAAATTAAAAGATTAAAGTTAATTAAATTAATTAAATTAAACATGTGATGAAAATGACTTAAGTCACACGGATCAAGATTTCTTTTAATCTTAGCTGTCGATTCAAGATTAGATCATGGTCGTTGGTTTCCAACGAGAAAAGTATAAAGGAAAACACACACAGTGGCAAAGTACTGAGACTAAGCTGGAATTCTAGGGCGTGGTTGGCTAAGAATTTCCAGAAGTGTTTCAGCTGCAGCGAGGGGCAGTATTGGCGAGAGGGATGGTTTGATCCCAGGCCAACAGTACAATTGAGGCAGAGATGTAGCATACCAGAGTAGCGTAGAGGCATCTAGGAGCTACGCAGTCTAGCAGAGGCCACACAGAGGTAGCGCAGAGGCATCAGGGGCCACGCAGGGCCAACTAGGGCAGCGCAGGGGCAGTGTAACCATGTCTGGGGTGATGCAGGCCCTTCATGACGAGTGTAGGGGCTAACACAAGCCAGTCAGGCTGACGCAGAGGGCTTCAGAGCAGCGCTGGGGTTTCCGGTGGTCCAGAAAGGGCTCGAATTCATAATTCCCCGCTAAGGGTTGAATCAGCCATATTTTTTGTCTCTGAAGATAGAGGTATTGCTTGCCATGTTATTTCTCTGTCGAGTTAACCAGTTTGGTGCCCAGAAAAGTTGTACTCAGATTCTGCATAATAATAAAACCCTCCAGCAACCAGAAGACCGGTTTTCCTGCATTGGGTTTTTACGGGGACAGATGTCTAGAAAATCCTTGTGTGTCACTTTGTCATGGTGCATGTTATTCAGTTTTAGATCTGTATGTGTAGGTTGTTATATGTATTTAATTCGATGTTGTTTCTGAATATTCATAATAATAACTTGTGGATTTAATCAAGTAGGATAAGTAAATCGAGGTTTAACAGTAGGATTTCTTAGATTAAGTAATTTTCATAGTGGGTTCATCTCAAATCACACAAGGCATTTGTACATATGTTTATGCATGACTCATCCTTCTTGCGGGATTTGGGTGTCATCTACAATGCAACAAAGAGATTTCTAGGGAACTCTCCTCATGAAGATTGACATGTTTCACCTAGAAACCTTCCTTCTCACAATGGTCAAAGATGCTTCAAGGAAGGAATGCCCATCATTTTGAGGGATATATGGTTGGCTTCATGGCATAATAATTGCTCACATGTAAAAAGGAGGAACACCCTAGTCAAAAAGATACTTGGCATTTATCACACATGGCATAAAGGTGAACGACATTTGTGAGGAGCGCTTTATTTGGAAACGTCTAGAGAAGCTCCTTTATGCCCTCTTTCCAAAGAAGAGCGAATATCCTTTAACAAAGTGCCTAGATTGTTGCTAGACCAATGCTAGTACATGCATTATGGCTGCAACATATTTGAATTGTGGTCATATTAGAGATTCCGATAAATATATAGGGAGTTATGGTGATCTCAAATTTGTTTCCTCAAAACCCCACGTGCATTTGACCATTTCTAATGGAGTGCTCCACCTTTTCTTGAATTCTATTACTATTTTGGGAAGAGGAAGGTGAAACATGGTAGAAAGGACTAAATCAAGCCCTATTTTATGGAGGCTTTTAGATCTTCTTAATGCATTTTAATATTATTATTTCTAGAAGGTACACAGATCTAAAAATTACTCTAATATTTTATTATAAAATGTTTGAGGAAAAGCTTTACAAAAGGAAGAAATATCCCATTTGCAAAAGCTTGGTTGGATGAATGGGTTTTCCCCTCTAATCTTAGTGAAAGATACTTTGGGAGGAAGAAGTTAAGGATCAAGCTCAATGTAATGTTTCTCCATTTCTTCTTTCTCTTGCATGGATGGCTAGGGTTTTGAAAGAATTGCCATTCTCTCTTGCTACTGAAAGGATCTTTGGAGAGGGGCATTATTTCTTTAATAAGATGATGTTAGTGCTGAGGTACAATCCTCTCGAACTTTGATATAACCTTGGATAATTGAAAATATTTGTTGCAGGAATTTTTTGGTAATATTTGTTCATTCAATATTTGAAATTTTTGTAGCTATTAGATTTCTGCAACCTAGCACTTGACACTTAAATTCCTAGCAGAAAAATCTATCTAGGTTCCTAACACAATAAAATTCATCAGAAATAAATATATTGATCTCAAATAGAATGACAAACAAATTATACCCATTCAAATTAGTTCATCATTAACAATGATTTAGAACCTATTTGGGCTCCAGTCTTCAGATAATGGCCTAATTGAGAAAATACAAAAATGCAAATGCCTTGGATCTAATCGAACAAATCTGTCCTAGATTGGTGCTCAATCTTGGCAGATCTAGATCTCTAGGATCCCTCTTGTACTTCCTCAGACTCGACACTTTGGAGTATCACTCCTTCTGAGGCTAGTGTCATTGTATGGTATGTCTTCTCCCTCTCCCTAGCCTTTCTTTTATAGCATTTACATTGAGCTAAATCCCTAACCCTATTCTCTAAAGTGATTGACAACTGATATTAGATATCGCCTAACTTGAGATCAATGGCTAAGATTAAAACAAAATTTCTAAAGTAAATTACTTTACTTTTCCTTACGTTTAACTTAGCTTAATAAGCCAACATAATATTTATGTGCTTTTCCTAAGTTACAAAGCAACTTGCTCAACCTAGAGTAAGTATCCTAGGGAGATCTTATGGGTGACTTCTATACGCCTAGACACTTATGCCTTTGCAGAATACCTACTCGAGCTACAAACATCAACACTCTCTCTTCGTGAGGGAGGTACTTCTGCCACCTGGGACTGGCTTTGATCCTAGACGTGCATCTACTACCATGGTTGCTCCCTCTGAACTAGAAGACTTCCCTGCCATCGCCCTCAAATATCCACTCCCTGTACACTTGTTCATAGAAGGCTCTTGCTCCTCAACATCCTATAAAGTCATCTCGTACCAACAGACCTTCTTGACACATTTGGAGGAATTTGTCAGCTTCTTCCTACCTGAAACTGAAGGTTGACTTCGTCTGAGATGCTCAACCTTCAGAGCCTCCCACTCAATGTTCTCTTTCACTGCAATGCTTCTTGCCATTGCTCTTGTGCTAAGTCCTTTTAGCACTACTTTGGGTCCATCTTGGTCCTTTGAGACATCCACTGGAACTTGTTGTCAATTCCCTGATTGGTACAATCTCTCTCTCTCCATTTGAGGGTTGACCTCTGCCAATCCTATTGGTTTTTGGTACTATCCTTTGTACCTTGTTGTTGGCTATGACTGCCAACTCATGCTTGTCGCGACAGATCCTTTGCCCAATGAATTTTGCAGGCCTTTGCATCCCGCAGTTACCGAATCATGCTCGGTGCGACAGTTTTCCTACGGCATGATCCTCTACTCTGCTTTGTGGCACCACTTGTACCAGACCCTACGACTCCCTCTGCGACTATAGCCCATCCATAGCTTGAATCTCAACTACTTTATCTTGTAGTGCACTCAACCTTACTGACCTCTATAATCGTGACAAATCCTGAACCTAGTCTTTAGGTGCTCTCCGTACTTTGCCATCCATGCGCTACATGTACGGACAATTCTCTTGATGACATTCATACCTATTGACTTGGGCTTGACCCCACTTCGATGCTAGACCTTCTCGTAGCAACTCTCGAAGGCTATTGCACATCTCAGCCTAAGCTACCTGCTCACTACTAGACTCTCTTGCCGCTGGTCAGCCTGGTCCCGATTGCCGCCAAACCACTAGTGGACACACACTACCAATCTTGTGTCACCTCTCAATTGTTGTCCTGTGCGTCACTGTTCTCCTGCACCATTTCCTGTTCCTTGTTGATTTCTTCAGCTAACAACTTCTGGTTGTAGTTATTTCCTCTTTCGACATTAGCCTATTGTCCTCTGTGCACGTCGGCCTACTTCATGTGATTGATGCCGACAATGATTGTTGGCTTCTTTGTAGCAGTTCTTATCACTTGCTGCAACTGTCATTCCTACTTGCGGTCTCCATTTTGGCGGTTGATTCCCTCGCAACGCTAATCTCCTCTGTGTGCTATTGGCTTGGTGGTTGTCAACATATTTCCTATTATCCACCACCTGTGGGTAGTGTATATAGGAGCAATTGTTTTCTTCTAGATGGTCCTTAGTCGACAACCAACAACCCCTCGAAGTCGCCAGATAGCTCAATGTGCCATTGTGTCCGCCACTTGAGCCAACCATGCAGTCCCTTGACCACTTGTTATGAATGTATGTTTGAAGGTGGGCCTCTCGACGCTTGTCATTGGTATAGTTGAGTAATTTTCCTTACTTGTCATGGGTACTTTTGGGCATGGATTGGTGGGGGGATTCGGCGAAAAGCGTGGGTTAGGGTTGTATTTTTGTCTCCACTGCCCGATTTCGTGGTTACCCTTGTATCATAGTCTCGTGGGGTCTCCTTTACTGACCGTTTGGCAATTGGGTTGGCACTACATGGGAAATCATGATTTTGGTTGCATGGTCCTGCTTTTCGATACCACCTATATCACTCTCGTTCCATTCATTTTAGCCCCATTCACCTATTTTCCCATCTAATTCCACATGTGTCTACTGGTTCCACATAGGGTTAGGCTCCCCCTCCCCTTGTCCACACTTTGGGTTGGGCCTAGAACGATGCCCCGAAGGTTGATGCAGCTAAAAATAAAAGAAAAAGAATAATTTGGTTACTCTCAACAAGAAGTGTACCACAAAATGTAAAATATGGCTGAGACATACAAATTTAGCACGTGGGCAAAAGCCAAACATGAGTTATACCCTTTATCCATGGCCATCACCCTGGTTTCTATGGGCCCTATATGTAAAAATTTATGAATCTTAATTCTTATGCAGAAATTATTTTTATTAATCCGGTTAAGCTTCTCTTACTTATACAAGTTATCAACTGAATAAATTCAAGTTAACATCAAAGCAAAACACATAACAGATCTCTACCAATTCAGATCTAGAATAAGCACATGCAGACATAGACAAAGTGACACAGTTATTTCTGGACAAACTGTCCCCGAAAAAACCCAATGTGGGAAAATCGGTCTCTGGCTGCTGGAGGGCTCTATTATTAAGAATATTTCTGAATACACAACTTTGGGTTCCGGATCTAGAAAACCCTACAGAGAAAACTCTAGATCTGCAGCACCTAGCTGATCTAAGACCAACAATATTGATTGATCCACACCCTCAAACGGGATTTACAGAACTCAGCCAGATCTAGGCCTAGAAACCCCAGATCTGCCCCTGAAAGACACTGAGTCAACCTTTGAAGGCCTCCAAATGCTCAACGTTGTCATTGGAAGGGACTGCGTTACTCAAGACTAGGTGACGCAGTCACTACGCTGCTCCTAAGGGTCTCTGCGTAACCCTTGAAGGGTTTCCTGAAAATCATGCTGTCCTTGCTGCTGCCGTCTGTTGATGTTGCTGCTGTTGTCTACTACTGCTGTTGCCTTCCTCTGCGCTGTCTTTCCTGATCTCTTCTCTGCTTCTTGTGTATTCTAGACCCCAGGATCAGATCATCCCCTTGGGCTAAATTCCCCTGTTTGCAACTGAAACACTTGAGAATTCTTAGCAACCCCGCCCTAGAATCTTAGCTTAGCTTCAGTGCTTTGCCTCTGTGTGTCTTACAAACGACCCCAAGCCTTTCCTTTATACTTTTCTCGTTGACAAATCAACGGCCAAGATTAAATCTTTAATCAATGGCTAAGATTAAAATAAAGCTTGATCCGTGTGACTTAAGACAATTTCATCACATGTTTAATTAAATTCACTTTAATTATTTATTTTCCTAAGTTTTAACTTAGGAAATACATTAAAATAATTAATTAATTTAATATCTCCTAAACCAGATGAAATTTGTCAAATCCATTTCTGGGTCTTGTAGATCAGTTGAACTCTAGGGAACCTAGAGCACAACTGATGCTACCCCAAATACACAAAATATCAACACTATATGAGCCCCTCCATCATTAAGGAAACCATGACTGTCCCAACCCTTGGTGGGCGATGAGTTGCCCCACCTTAAGGGGGTATCCACTGCTACATATTACACATCATGCTCTCATCCTCTGGAGCCCCGAACAGTTATAAAGAAAAATCAATAAAAGGAAAAAGACATATGAAGAAGGGCGGAAAAACAAAGGCTAGGGTAACTCATGTACCATGATTTTCTCCCTCCTACAATCATATACTCAGGTGTGGGTTTTCCTTATTGTAGCTACCCTTGCACCTTAACATGTGGTCTGGATGATTTCCCTCATCCCCACTCCATTCCATTATTATATCATTTGCCACCTACCACTTGAGGGATGTACCATGGACATGTCACCCCCTCTAGAGGTTGAAACCACCTAATACGGTCCTTGGCTAACCCCCTATTGAGCTTGGAGACACTTGTACATACCAAAGCCCATTATGGAAGGGCATGCCACCATGAAGGTCCCCATTGATTTCATGACTTGCAGGCTCTTTTACTTGATTATTCTAATGATTTGTTGTATTGGAGGGCAAGGTGATGCATTGGATCTTATGCAGGATTGTAGGTGGGTCTCCATTTGGGGCTTGGTCTCCTTATACAGGGTCCTAGCCCTCCAGAGGGCCACATTGACATTTGTAGGGTGAGCGTTGAGAGCCATGGGCCTCCACCATAGCAGATATTATTTCATGGATCCCTAGAAACGCTCATTGATTTCTCGTGTTCCACCATTTTGGATGAGGATGATGTAATTGGTCCACCATGCCCAGTCGGCTCCATAGTTACACCAAACACTTGGCAGATGTTCCAGGGTCCAGAGGATGTCCCCCGTTGTAGAGGGAGGGCTTATGTCATCTTCCTAGCCCTTACAGATGGTCTATAGGCATATTCGATCTGTTTGGAGATCCATGAGGTTTCCCTTGTGCCCCCACACCCACTTGGGATGTAATATTCCTAATTAGCACCACTAATTGGAATATTTGATTTTTGTATAATTTTTCCGCCTATAGTGAATTAATAAATAAAAGTGAGAAAAGAGGGGTCAACTCACTTAAATAAAATAAAGTGCTTCCCTAGTAGGAGCAACGTTATAACTTAAAGGGGGGGCCTTGGGGGTCCACACCACATATGAGGGAGGCCTCACGTAGCCTCTAGGAGCATCTGCGCAGACTTATGAGGAGCACGTGGGGAGAGGGGGACCACGTTAGGGTTTGAGGAGAGCTAGCATTATAAAAGGTGGGAAAGCCATTTCATTTGGCATTATTGATATTGTTGATGATATTGAGCTAGACTTCTGTCTACTTGAGCACGCTGGCTGTTTAGTCGGTCTGCAGCACTGTTTAGTGCGACTGAGTGTCTCCGGTTGGAAATCTCACCCTTGGCCCCGGGGGACTTCGAGTGCCTGCTCGGGCAAGGTTTTTCTTCAGTATTTAGCAAGAGATTTGCAGGTGTTTGGTTGGGAGTTTTGCTGAGGAGCTGAGCTTCATTGGGTGACTGTGCAGTCCTTGGAGGGAGGACGCAGTTTGAGTTGGAGCTGTTCAGTGGTAGAGATTTCTGCAGGAGATTCAGGCCTATTCCGGTGTGGAGGTTCAACGTTTATCATTTGGTGAGTTTCCTGAGGAGTTGTGGCCCCATTTCAGTCTATTTCAGTTGGTGTCTACGCTGGTCCTGGAGGGACAGCGTTTTTCTAGGAGGAGGGTTTCTGGGGGTGATTTTCGGAGGTGGTCCGTTTTGTATATGGTTTCTGGGTTTTGTCCGGGGTGGTGAGTTCAGGTGGTCTGCCGATTTTCAGCTCATTCCGGCAAGGGGATCAACCCCTAGCTTCAGTTCATTCCAGCAGCAGCAGTTTACGGCAGTTTCTTCCAGCAGCTGGGATGCAGTTTCTTGTAGCAGCCATTTCCTGTTTTTCTGAGAGGGTTCTTCACTTTCCTTGAGCAAGGATAGGTGCATTTATTCTGATTATCCATTGTATCTCATTATATTCTCAGATTAATAAAATGGCTTAGCATTTCCGGCATTTTTATGTGTATTTGCTTTATGTTCTATTTCCGGCATTTTCTATATTGTCGTATGCTTGTATTGCTGTCTATTTTCCCTTTTGGGATATTACAATGGTATCAGAGCATAGTTCTGGCTCAGCCTGTGGAGCTGGCTATCTATGGAAAATATGAGGATCACAATGCCTACATTCTTACCTGAAGTACCGAGGCAACATGGTCGTATACCTCTTGAAGATTATTTCAGAGAATGGAAGTCCATGGGGGAAGACTTAAAAGCAATTTTGCCCTTCAAATATTACTGTCAGCTCAGAGAGGATGGAGTTTCTAGCATACAGAGTTCAGATTTGCAGCCACATGCATCGACGGTTGGGGCAGCCAACACTTTTGAGGATGGGACTCTTGTAAATCAAGGGTCAAATCTCATTGCTACTATAGAGCAGCCTGGTTGCACTGCTCTGTGCAACATGGAAACACTCAAGGAGGAATCGAACCATCATTCTCATGAGCCATTGTTGGATTGTACATTGCACTGGGAGGATGAGGGCACACAGGATTGCAGGGAGTCTGAGGTTACACCTAGTGTGACACAGGATTCACCCTCATTGGAGACCTCCTTGGCCATGACAGTTGATGTGGTAGTGGAGAAGGTAGAGCCTACCTCAGTAGAGCCATCCATTGAGGTGATGACCGGAGTCATGTGCGAGTCTTCAGGTGGTAGCAGCACATGACAGATGGGTGAGGCATTAGGAGATATATCCACCTTTGATGAGGCACTAGCAGGTATAGAGGTATTGGATGATGGTCGCATACAGCGGTATCATCGGCTTCGGACGGACCTTCGAGTTTTGAGAGGGAAGGCCACGTCAGTATGGGAGGCCATTTTGTTGCAGGACCAGGAGCTGGAGGGTATGAGAGTGACTTGTGCCAAGTCGGCGGCCAAGTTGGTCCGCATTGGGGAACGACTGGATTCCCTGATGGTACAATCAGAGGGCACGTTGGAGCGTCAGATCATTCCCCTTCATGCATGCATGGATGGGACTAGCAGTGTTGTTGGGTCATCTCTTCCCGTTGGAGAGAGAGAGGCAGAGCCACCTAGTCAGATCTCATATGTTGACTTGGATAGTGGTATGAGACGATCAGAGTTGCACATGGTACAACATCCACATGTTGAGGTTGGATGGCGAGAGATTTTGAGTTGGTACTCGGTGGAGCGGGCTAGGGAGATAGTGATGGATCCGAGTGTAGCTCAGCAGGATTTTCTAGGGGAATACAGGAACCCTAGATTGGCATTGGGATCTAGGTGGGATCACCTACCGTTTCCCAGGCAGGTCGGTTGACTATGCCTTGGAGAGTACAGTTGGCCTAGTAGTAGAGCATGTGCAGTTTCGGTCAGCTCCAGTGGCCAACCAGTTTATGGGCAGACTCCCTAGGTTGTCTTGGCATGACATTCATACACGGGATCACGGGGTGGTCAGCACACCTTGGCAGGAGCTTGTCGGAGGAGGTGGCATTGGCAGGCCACCAAATGGCACCTTGTATGGGGCCAAGGATTATTCACCTTGGTGTGGGGCACAGAGGACGCAGCGGAGCCAAGCAGTGGTGGTAACACTACTGACCCATAGGGAGTTTCACTTCTCGGACCCCTCGAGGAGGATTTGCAGTGATGATCCATTTGTCGGCGGGTATAGTGATGCGACGGTGGACATGACGATACCGATTGGTGGTAGTCCGATATGTAGAGGCACAGCTCTAGGACATCACATCCATGGATGTGTGGGAGCCTCTAGTAGTGATCAGCGGACTACTGGTGGACATGGAGCTACATGGTGGTGTACCGTAGTGTGTGGGACTGCATTGTGGAGTAGGAGTGCCCTACATCACATTGAGAGCACGCGGGGAGTGACAGATTCCTGGACACAGTCAGGGCACGAGACGGTACAGGGTGGTACAGCAGTAGCATGGGATATCCAGCAGTATTCAGGGGTATGCCTTAGTGTGCAGTGGCATGTTGAGGAGTACATGGATGACCGGTGGCTTGCGAGGGTGTATGGCGTGGCACAGCAGGGTCTTAGAGTATTGCATCCAGGGAGACTCACAGACAGGGACACTGGGCTTACCTTTGGGGGTATTTCACCCAGGATCGATGAGGAGATAGAGGAGCGATACTTGATGGTATCTGTGGGGACTCACACATCCGACACTCTTCTACGTCACTCATGGGCACAACTGATTTTGTTGTTGTCCTTTGGCACTTTGGGCATGAGCAGCAGGGTCCGTGAGGCACACCCAAGATATTTGGATGGCCCTCAACACACTAGGCGAGAGACTTCTCAGCAGTGGCACTGGGTCAGTACGCTAGTTGACAGCCACAGTTTAGGGGATGAGATGATCCTCTGCAGTGGTGGCACATTAGTCATTGCCGAGCCTACGCTTGGGGAGCAGGTCATGAGGGAGACATGCATCATTTTTCCCTCAGGGCATGTTGAGATCATGCATGAGCAGAGGATATTGGGTTCAGCAGAGGTAGCATCCCAGCATGCGTCTGGACTCCAGACATTGTATCGACACTTCATCGAGAGGGTGGATGGCATATTCAATACAGATGAGGTGGCGGAGGTAGAACAGGAGGGCATTCCTTCTGTATGCCAGGGTGAGGACTCTCTTTCATATGAGTCCATAGGATCAGTTGAGGTTGCTTCTGTGGAGCAAGAGCAGTCATGCAGGTATGATGACAATTTATTGCAGCCGTATTACAGTGTGCAGGGTGAGCAGTCAGGGGACTGTATAGGAGATACTCTGGGTGATGAGTCACTTGTGACGCTTCAGCTAGAGCAGCACATGAGGGAGCCTGAGTCAGCAGAGGAGGATACTATGGACATCAGGCATGACATTTCCTTGGGTGAGGTCCAGATGGGTGCCCACATTGAGCCTATGATGGATATGTGGCTAGCATTGGGGTCATCCTTTGAGGTGGAGCAGTCAGATGCACAGACACCGAGTACCGTGACAGCAGCTACAGATCCATATCCTCTGGAGATGTTGGAGGTAGATGTGATAGTTTGGGAGTGGGAGATGATTACGGGTTGGCGGCAACCTTCCAGGCATGTTCCACATGCAGTTGTTGTTGCTACATCAGATGCTTCCTCCAAGATGGACTAGCAGGAGATCATGGGTTGGTACCCTCTTGATGGTACGGTATTCTTCGTAGGGAGCACAGTGGAGCAGGGGCCCATGGACATAGCACATGTTCTAGATTCCAGCTGGCAGGGGGACACAGGTCATCATTTCTTCAGCACCCCATCCCGATTTCAGGAGAGCGGGATCAGCATGGGGTTGAGTCACAACTTGGATTGGAGAGAGGTGATGAGTTGGTATGCAGTTGGAGGGGTAGCATATGTAGCTACAGGTACAGCGCAGCAGGAGCCCGGGAGCATTGATGCTTGTTGGTGGTCTTCACCTCTTAGAGCATTGGTCATAGCTAGAGGCAGTGCACAGTCTGAGCCGTGGGACTGGTGCGATTATTGGCCATGGTGGCGATGGGATCCGGGAGGATTATTGGTTGGCTGGTACTGTGAGAGGTCACTTTGGGATCTTGGCATTGAGATATCCCTTCGTATCAGGGTGATGCAGAGGTCAGAGAGGTTTCAGTGGGACCCAGGCACATTTTGCAGTATCGGTAGGGAGCATTAGCTAGAGAGTAGGCTTGTTCAAGCGTTGCTTGAGGACAAGCAATTTTTGCTGGATGAGGATGCCACTTGGGAGAGCGAGGAGACATTGAAGCATCCATCACTTCAGTTGCTTGAGGACAAGCAACGTTTTGCCGGGGGAAACTGTAATATTCCTAATTAGCACCACTAATTGGAATATTTGATTTTTGTATAATTTTGCCGCCTATAGTTAATTAATAAATAAAAGTGAGAAAAGAGGGGTCAACTCACTTAAATAAAATAAAGTGCTTCCCTAGTAGGAGCAACGTTATAACTTAAAGGGGAGCCTTGGGGGTCCACACCACGTATGAGAGGAGGCTCACATAGCTTCTAGAAGCTTCTGCGCAGGCCCATGAGGAGCACGTGGGAGAGAGAGGGACCACGTAGGGTTTTGAGGAGGGCCAGCGTTATAAAAGGAGGGAGAGCTATCTCATTTGGCATTATTGATATTGTTGATGATATTGAGCTAGACTTCTGTCTACTTGAGCACGCTGGCTGTTTAGTCGGTCTGCAGCACTGTTTAGTTCGACTGAGTGTCTCCGGTCGGAGATCTCACCCTTGGCCCCGGGGGACTTCGAGTGCCTGCTCGGGCAAGGTTTTTCTTCAGTCTTTAGCAGGAGATTTGCAGGTGTTTGGTTGGGAGTTTTGCTGAGGAGCTGAGCTTCATTGGGTGACTGCGCAGTCCTTGGAGGGAGGACGCAGTTTGAGTTGGAGCTGTTCAGTGGTAGAGATTTTTGCAGGAGATTCAGGCCTATTCCGGTGTGGAGGTTCAACGTTTATCATTTGGTGAGTTTCCTGAGGAGTTGTGGCCCCATTTCGGTCTATTTCAGTTGGTGTCTGCGCTGGTCCTGGAGGGACAGCGTTTTTCTAGGAGGAGGGTTTCTGGGGGTGATTTTCGGAGGTGGTCCGTTTTGTATATGGTTTCTGGGTTTTGTCCGGGGTGGTGATTTCAAGTGGTCTGCCGATTTTCAGCTCATTCCGGCAAGGGGATCAGCCCCTAGCTTCAGGTCATTCCAACAGCAGCAGTTTACGGCAGTTTCTTCCAGCAGCTGGGATGCAGTTTCTTGTAGCAGCCATTTCCTGTTTTCCTGAGAGGGTTCTTCACTTGCCTTGAGCAAGGATAGGTGCATTTATTCTGATTATCCATTGTATCTCATTATATTCTTAGATTAATAAAATGGCTTAGCATTTTCGACATTTTTATGTGTATTTGCTTTATGTTCTATTCTCGGCATTTCCTATATTGTCGTATGCTTGTATTGCTGTCTATTTCCCTTTCGGGATATTACATGGGAGCACCACAGGTTCTTGCTTGGAGAACAAGGGGCCAACCCCTTGTCCACTATGTGGGGAGTCCACTTTTACATTATGGCACACCTTGGACTTCATTAGGCCCCCTCAAAGGCCCAACGACTCACTTTGTTGATCATTCGACCCTCTTGAGAGACTTATTCATGTATTATTGAGCTATTTGGTGGGCTTTTCACCAAAAGTATTGTTATTATGCACATTATTTTATTTTAAGGGCTCAATTAGGCCAATTTAGCTAAATCAAATCCATTAGAGAGTGGGTAAATATAAGTGTGATGAATCATTTGGATCATCATCACTTGGATTGGGTTATCTCGTCTTGCGAGAATTTCACTATCCTTCTTGGAGGACGAGTGTGGATGAATGGAAGAATTCTGATGTTTGGATCTCTTTCATTTTGTCTTGGAGCTTTTTTATTGGAAGATCTTGGTGATTGGATTTACTCTTTTCTTACATGTAAGTGCTCTTTTAATGCTATTCTTGTTATTTACTTTTTTCACATGCATGTTGCTGCGTTTTTCGCTATACCATGCTGAAATCTACTGCTTTTCTCATGCAAAATTATGGAAATTTGATCTTTTATAGCGTTGCATCATGTCATGGGTCATGTATGAATGGGTGAATGTTCCTAGAGATAATTTATGTTAAATACATCTCGATAAGTCACCATTTATTGCAAACCAAAGTATAAAGTTCTTGCAACAATTGTTCTCATGCTCTAAATGCTATGCAGAGTTGTTGAAGGCCTCCTTGATTGATGAATTCTTCCCAAACCATAAATTCTCCTTGACTCCATCTCTCCCAAAGGACAAGGCACTAATCTTCAATTGGTGATTGTTTTCAACGCTTATTCTTCTCACCCCCTCTTTTTCTGGGCCTAGCCTACATAGGTCACCTACGGCATCAATTATCTCACAATATAACCATCCAAACACTTTGATTTTTGGTCCACAACTGTGCTAAAGTTTTCTTTAGAGGCCCTCCAAATTTCAAGCAAATCCGATGGGGATCTTGAGATATAGCAAGCCTTAGCTCGGGGATCATTTCTTGCCCTAGTTTTCCTTCGGCTAGTGACCTCATTGGGATCATTGCATCAAAATCAAAGAAAATTTCTCCCTTGATCTCCTTCTCCTCAATTAGGTCAAGCATACCCTTGATTGATCAATTCCATCCCCTCAACCTAATTTCAGGTTCACTTGGTCTCGTGTGGTCCCATTTCTTATCAAAGTGAATCCTTCAAAGATCACTTGAAAACCAAGTTTTCACAAGGATTTCTAGGGCTAGTTATCGCCTTTACACGTCTTGTCCTCAAACCCTAGCGCTTAAAATCCCCTTGGCCCTTCCTAGAGAGCCTTGCACCTTGCTTCTCAAGCAAGAAAGCCATACATTTGAGCCTCTCTTGTGAATAGGATTTTGGGATCACCTTTCATCCTATCATTGATCCATTCTTTATCGTTATCCTTATTATACCGGGTCTCCTCCCATCAGTGAAAGTCCGTAAAGAGCAGGGAGCCTTAGCTGAGGTGACTGTGGGCTACCACTCCATTGTTTCCCTTGACCTAGTAGTTTCCCTATAGGATCCCCTCATAGGACCCCTACTAGTTTGAGTGGTAATACATCCTACATCCAACCTCTGCCTTGTCCTAGTTGTGCTTGTCCGACGTAGCCCCGGAACCACAATTGCTGACTTTACTTGGTCACTTTAGTCATCCTGTCCCAATCCCATCGCCCAAGTTCTGTGACCCGACTCCTAGCTGTCAGCCTCCATCCCCACTGTCTATGGTCCTCGATTTGTTACTCCTCAGCTGCTGGTCTCTGCCTTGATTATCTCCTATCGAGCCGCTGCATGTGGATCCACTCACCCTGGTCTATCAACAACCCTTCTCACTTCCTAGCAATCGTGTCTGCCTCACTTGTAGCTCTGCTTCCTCTATGTCAGTTGGCCCAAGTAGTTTATGGCTTGATTGCCTGCATATTGTTGCATGGGCCTTATGGCTGGATAGGTGGTTGACACCCTTGTTGGCCACTCATGCCCTTTTTTTTTCAAATTAACACTTTAAATTTGAACTTCGTCCATTTAAAAATTGTCTTTAGTCGTTTGGTCGATTTCGGTCCCTCTTAATTTTTTTTTTTGTCTCGTACCATCATGGCTAAGCCTAGCTCCAACGATCTTGTACGAACTTGGATTTTGCGATTTTGAGATTGGTTTTCTACAGAGTTTCTACTTTGATACCACGTTAGATTTCTTCAAACCTAGCACCCAACACTTAAATGCCTTGCAGAAAAATTGATCTACTGATTTAAATGCACAACTAGGTTTCCAACACAATAAAATTCAACAAAAGCAAATATACCGATCTCAATCATAATGACACAAATATATTCTTCCCAATCAAATTAGTTCATTATTAACAATGATTCAAAACCTATTTGGGCTTCTCTCTTGGGATAATGGCCCAACTGATAAAATACAAAAATACAAATGCCTTGGATCCAATCTAGTAGATCTGGATATCCAAGCTCCCTCTTGTACTTCCTCAGACCCAACACTTTGGAGTATTACACTCCCTCGAGGCTAGTGTCGTTGTATGGTATGTCTTCTTCATCTACCTAGCCTCGCTTTTACAACTTTACATTGAGCTAAATCCCTAACCCTAATATCCAAAATGATTGACAACCAAGATTAGATCTCGCCTCACTTGAGATCACTGAGTAAGATTAAAACAAAATCACTAAAATAAATTACTTTACTTTTCCTAAGTTTACTTTAGCTTAATAAACCAACATAATACTTGTGTGCTTTTCCTAAGTTACAAAGCAACTTGCTCAACCTAGAGAAAGTATCCCAGGGAGATCTTGTGGCGACTTTTGCACATCTAGACACTTAGGCCTGTGCAAAAGTACCTGCCTGAGCTACAAACATCAATAGAAGGTAAGAAAGAAGATTAAGTGTGGTACATTATAGCGCTTCGAACTCATGATGAAATCAGATTTGAGGAGATACAATGTCGTTGGCTGATCATTTATTTAGAAGACTGTCATACACAATCT
The DNA here is from genome assembly GCA_034641835.2 of Pinus albicaulis. NCBI lineage: Eukaryota > Viridiplantae > Streptophyta > Pinopsida > Pinales > Pinaceae > Pinus > Pinus albicaulis. The sequence continues at coordinate 1,320,219,308 of CM076575.1, forward strand.
ACTATATCTAGGGTTTCATATGTGGTGATTTCTCTATTGTTCATGATTGCAAATTATTAATTGAAGTCATATCATGATTGGGATAGTGCATTTTACACAAGCACCTTCACTTATTCTTGCATAATTTGAAAATCTGTTTTGGACTAATTGGAGCATGTCAATACATGTCTAAATTGGTCTTCTCCATCATATTTGAGCCTTTTTCCTTCTGATCACTCACTCACCCAATGGATAGAAACTGGTTTTGATATTTCACCATCATTTTATTACCTTAAATCTAAAAGTATCTTCATTCTACAAATTTTATTTTTATATCAAGATCTGCAAGGACAGATTTGTAGTCTTACTAGGGAATCTGACATTGTGCTGGAGAAGCTGGCCAAAATGAGAAAAAAAATTGTCAAGGTTATAGTAGGTGGTCTCCTCAAGTTTCCCTTGGGTTTGTGCTTGGTGATTGGACGTATCTTTTGTGCAAATCTTGGAGGTAACAAATCCTTCACCAAATCGAGGATGAATGATTTGCTTTTCCTTTGCAATATTTTTTGTTATGCTTGGCCAACTGCATTTGATTGGTAGGGGCTATCCTCTTTCCTTCCTTGAAACCTCAAGGATCACACTCAAATTGATTATGTAGCATGCAATTCCTTGGTACAAAGTTGAAAATTCCCTCCAACATGTACACTCTTGGACACTGAGACTAGTCATCACTGCAAACCCTGAAAGCACACTTCATCGAACATATCAGCCACAAATGAAATCAGATCTGCAACCAAGATGCAAATTATCTATTTCAAGTCAAAATGAACCTTCCAATCACTCAAAGACCTTGGGAATCTCACCTAACAATCTATCACGGTGCCCTGTGCTTCTCACAAGTATGGATTGGCTTCATTTTCCGAAGCTTGGGCATCACACCCACTAAAACCCTTCAACAAATCTCACAGGAAGCAGTCCTTTCCATCCATGAAACCTGAAAGATTTCGAATTCTCCGTTGTTATACCATGCTAATTTTTTTAACTCATGGTTCAGATCTGTACTCAAAAAATTACAAGCTATAGCTACAAACAAAAAGTTTTAGGAACCACTTGTCAAAACTACAGGTTGGATACTACTATAACAATATTTGGTAAATTCAGGGGTACAAATATTGTACTCTATGAGAGAGTGCAAAACAACAGATAAATAGAAATATTGTACAGAAATTCACAATCTGGAAATTCAGGACCGAAAGCAGAGTGTCAAATAGAGTATCACATAACTCTATTTTGAAGAAAATTACAACAGCTAACATATTTCGTGTAAATACTTGCTCTCACAACAACACATTATCAAAACACACTAACTCTCGGCATGACATAAGACTTTTTTAAGCTAGCACTCCCTCCTCTCTTTCGATAAACTCAGAGGAGTGTGGGAGTTACAATGGTAATTACCAACCCTAACTGGTGCATTAAATTTTGACCATGTCAACCAAATATTTTGCAATAAGTGCGTGCATTATGAGAGAGGGTAACCCCATAAACATGCCTAATAGTGCTCATTAATGAGATGAATCACTCCACTAATCCACCTAACCACTAGGATATAACAGCCATCATAAATGTACCATGCCCATGAAGTAGTGTGGCTAGACTTAGGTGTAATTGCCAATTTTAAAGCACTCCACTACTTAAGTAAAGTGTGACCATTATGGAAGAGAATAATTGTGGAAAAACATACATGGTAAAATGGGTTCATTAAACGAATTACTCTCATGAAGATCATCCTCATTAGTGTGTCCTCTGTTTCCATCTCTGCCATCTCTGCTGTTGCTTGCCCAGGCTGAAAGGAGAATAACTTGTAGCAACTAGATAAAAATTCTAACAAATATAGTTGGGAATAGCTCTTGGCTTTGCAGCCCTTAGGTCTTTCGCATTGCCTGACTTCTTTCTTTTAATATTGTAGCAATTTTACCCATATCTGCCATCCTCCATAAGCTTTTGAATATTAGTGTCCTTTCAAAATTGTCAGTTTCCTATTGTTGTTATTCCAAATCAGTTTTGCACTTATCACAATAATATTGAAATTATCGCATTAATATTGCCAAAACCAGTGTTGGCGATAATATCGGCAGTAATTATCGCAATAATTTAGGTAATTATTGTGATAATTTGGAAATTATCTCCCTGTCATTGTCAATTTCAACTTAAAACCAATTTTTTGCTCTTTTAACCCTTATTATTTTTAAAAGTGATTTAGGGGATTGAGCTATGAGGATACTGTGTCTATTTTCCATAAAGCAAACTAGGGGAAATCTATTGTTTTCATTTCCCGTGATTCACCTCACGAGCTACATACCCTAGTAGTTAATGCAGGGTTGCTTGGGAGTGGGGAGCAACATTTTCAAAAGCTCCCGGTCCTGGAGTGAATTTGTATATAATATATATTTTTATATTTTGATGCATATATGTTAGCAAAAGCATGTAGAATGATGAATTAGATATAAAAAGCATAAAAACATAGATTAAACCATATAACATCAATCATCTAGAAGTTATAATCTTCATCAATCACATGTCCACAAGTTACATGTTACAACATATCGAGTCTCATCGCTCATGATTCATCAGTCTTGGAGTTTCAAGCTTTCAAAATTCAATATATAACATTGTCATTAGTGAGCATTAAAGTTGTACTTGTAACCATTACCATTACCAAACTATAACAAAGAATATCTAACATGAACTGATATGTTTCAACTTTCAACTTTCACAAAGCATCATATTCATAATTCATTGCCAATGAGTTATAATTGCCAACTTCAGAGTTCAAACATGAATTGTCATATATTGTTTACAAAAAATATCATAATAAATATGAAAGAGTCAATAGTTATAAAAACTACTAGAAACTAGAAGAGACAATTAAATCTATTATCCACTGCGTCCTCTGGCTCTTGCCACAACAAATGTCTAATTTCTGAGAAGCTCGTGGTCTATTGGGAGTCTCTTCCCGCATAGTTGGATGGCCATGTCCAAAACTAGAAGTAGAACCAGAAAACACATGACCTCCATGTGAGGCTGTAGATGGAGGTGGCAGCAACAAAGTTTATGGAACTCAAGCACTGCTATTGGAGGATGGGGGTGTTGGAAAGTGTAACTAGGATCGGTCTTCATATTGACTGTGTAATTACGTATTTATGTAAAGAAGAAGACAAATATAAGTGGGTCAGTCACAAAGGTATCATTCCTGGCTGACAGGTTCAACCCAGAGGTCCGAAACCTCTATAGGACTCACAAAGAGTCTCATACCAACCCAAAGTTGGTTTACTTGACCCGAAGTTAGTTGGAGGTCCGAAACCTCACTATACTTGATCCCAGATCAAGTGGTTGGACCATGCCATCCTAGATAGAGAGTACGGAAATCTCTGATGTGTCCATCAGTTTTTGCTACTAGTCTCTAGCTTTTCCCACCTCATTGGCGAAATGAGAGGTACTTCCCATGAGCCCTGAACTCAATGGGTAGGATGCATACGGGGCACATATAATGAGAGGTGAACCAACTCAATCATCACAATGGTGGGGTAGAAGCACACTAGAAAGGTTCGGCAAGCCTGGCCCTGTGGTTGCTTATAGCTCCGAGAAGCTATCCCCAAAGCCCCCCAGAGCTCCCAGAGCTCATCGCCCAACAGGACCCTCAGCATAGGGTCGTTCCAAGATACCAAGATTCTCACGGAAGGTTAGGAACTTGACCTTCCTCAGGGGCTTTGCGAGAATATCCACGACCTGCTCATCAGTTCCTATATGGTCGAGCCTTACGACGCCTCGTTGTACCATATCCCGGATAAAGTGGTACCTGATATCAATATGCTTGGATCGATCATGGAACACGGGATTCTCGGACAACCGAATCCCACTCTGGTTATCACAGAGTATCACGGTGGTATCTAGCACATGCCTGAACAACTCACTGAAGAGCTTTCGCAACCAAAATGCTTCACAACAGGCCATACTCGCTGCAATGTATTCGGCCTCCGCGGTGCTCAAAGCCACTGACGTATGCTTCCTGCTTATCCATGATATCAAAGCAGAACCAAGTGTGAAGCAGCATCCTGATGTGCTCTTACGATCCACCACACTTCCAGCCCAATTGGCATCAGTATATCCATGGAGTGTCACACTCCCGGCAGTGTATCTCAGCCCATGGTTTATCGTGCCCCGAAGATATCTCAACAGATTTTTGGCACCAACCCAGTGAATGTGATGATGCTCAACCATATGTTGACTCAAAGTGTTCATTGCAAAACATACATCCGAACGGATGTTCACTAAGAACATCAGGGCCCCTACGAGTTAACGATACTCAGTAGGATCGGCCCAGTAGCGCTGCAACTCAACTTCTTAAAGTTGAGCTCCATCGGTGTCGACACAGACTTACAGTCCACCATACCAAATCTTTCCAGAAGCTTCACAATGTATTTTCCTTGAGAAAGGAAAATCTCGTCAGGTCTCTGCCAAACCTCCAGGCCTAGGAAGTAATGCATCAGTCCTAGGTCCTTCATCTTGAACTCAACAGCGAGCTCCCTCTTGCACTGATGAATGAGAGGGTCAACACCTGTCAGGAAGAGGTCGTCCACATACATCACCAGAATGAGAGGCTTTTCTCTATCAACCTTGAAGTAAAGGTTTGGTTCAACATTACTACGAGTGAAGCCCAACTTCATCAGGTAGCTATCTATCCTCTCGTACCAAGCTTTGGGTGCTTGCTTCAACCCATAGAGTACTTTCTTCAACTTGCAAACATGGGTGTCCCGATCCTAGACTTCGAACCCCAGAGGTTGCTCCACATACACCTCTTCCTTTATCGCACCATGCAGAAATGCGGTCTTCACATCCACCTGATGAAGACTCCATCCTTGCGTAGCATCAAGGGCTATGATAGATCGGATGGTGGTATATTGGGCCACAAGTGCAAATATGTCATCATAGTCTATGCCTTCCTTTTGAGAGAAGCCACGGGCAACGAATCTTGCCTTGAACTTTTCAACACTTCCATCAGATCCATGCTTGATCTTCTAGAGCCATTTCGAGGTGACAATTGCTTTGTCCTCTGGTCTCAAGACCACATCCTAGACATCATTCTTCATAATGGACTCATATTCTTCGTGCATAGCATCCTTCCAGACTTGATGCTTTACGGCTTCCTCAAAAGATCCAGGCTCAGATTGTACAATAGTACTCATGGCTGCTAGATACCCATGGTATCTATTCGGCTTCTTGCTTTCACGGAATGTCCCCCTTGGGGCCATATGTCCCTCGACATCCTCGAGAGTGTCCCTGAGCCATGATGGTATTTTCCTCATTGAAGGAGGTGGATCAATCGGGTATATCGGTCCTTCAACATCGGGCATTGTCTCATCCTTCAGTTGTTCTTGATTTCCAGGCCTTGCTTCATGATCTTCCTCAGTTCTCAGAAGATTGACTACTTTCCTCAGGGAAGCATCTTCGTCAAAGGTAACATTGTGGCATATCTCCACTTCCCTTTGACTAGGCACGTAGAATCTATGGGCCTTCGAAGTTTCGCTATAGCCCACAAACATTCCCTTCTTTCGAGAAGCATCCAACTTGCTCTTCTTCTCCTTTGGTACATGAAAATAAACAGGACATCCAAAAACTCTAAAATGTGAGACGTCAATTTTCTTACCAGAGAAAACCTCTTTGGGAGTTTTGGAGTCTAGAGCGGAATGCGGGCATCGGTTTTGTATGTACACAACAGTGTTCACAGCTTCTCCCCATAGAAACTTCGGTAGACCTTTGTCACATAGCATGGCACGGGCAACTTCCACAATGGTCCTATTCTTTCGTTCAGCAACGCCATTCTGCTCATGAGTATAGACAGTTGTGGTTCCCCTCTTGATGCCAGATTCTCTACAAAAGTTCTTAAACTCGTTCGTCTCATATTTAGTGCCATTATCGGTCCTCAATATCTTGATCTTCTTCCTTGTCAGATTTTCCACCAAGGCTTTGAAGGTACGAAACCACCTAAAAGCCTCATCCTTCTTCGTCAAGAAGTATATCCAGGTTTTGCGAGAGAAGTCATCTATGAATGTCATAATAAAAAAATCCTTCCAAGGATGTCACGTGCAGCATCCCAGACATATCAAAATGTATCAATTACAAGACATCAGATGTATTTGTGACACTTGAGGGAAAAGGTCCCCTTGTATGTTTTCCTTTGGCACAACCCTGACATACACCTTCATGATTATTTGAGAACTCGGGCATCCCCGTCACCACCTTCCTTGCTTTGGGAAGGGCCTTATATTGAAGGTGTCCAAACCTCCGGTGCCATAGTTCAGTCTGCTGGATAGTATCACACGTCATCGCTCCCAGTGGACTTCTTCCAACCTAGTAGAGTGTATCAACTCTAAACCCAGTCGTGATAGCTTCCTTGAAGCTCTTCTTCTAGATACCCACTTTCCCATCAATGAATGCCACATTGAAACCTTTGTCTTCCATGGCCGATATAGACACAAGGTTCTTCTTCAAATCAGGTACGTATAGTACATCTTGCAAATGGAGGGCTTGACCTTGAGACAAGTGGAGGGTCACAGTCCCTGCCCCTTTCATGGGATATGTGGCATTATCTCCAAGGGTAATTTCCAGATTAGTATCCTTCTCAACCATATCAGAAAGTGCTTCCTTGAACCCAGTGATGTGCCTTGAGGCACCACTATCTATCAACCAGACATCCATAGTGTCGATGGAGATGTAGTAGAGAGGGCAGATACAAGAATGAATTCATTTCTTTTATCAACAACATTTTATTCCTCATACCTGGAACTTCTCGACCTTTTGAAAGGTTGACTATTTCCGCCGGAGGGAGCCTTCCTCTTCCCCTTGAACCTGTTGTTCCTTGATTGCCATTCCTCCGGTTGTCGTTGTTGTCATCATCATCGAGAGAATCCTTCTTGAAAGGGCATTCTCTAGCATAGTGCCCTGGATTGTGACAAGTGTAGCACTTGCCTTTCTTTCCTTGGGCCTTTACTCTTCCTTTGTTCCTTAGACCACCAAAGTTCTTCTTTCTAGAATGAGCAGCGAAGGCAACATTTCCTTCATTTTCATACTCTTCCTTTCTTGTCTCTTCTTGTATGCATCTCGATAGTACTTTGCAAAGTTAGGTATCACATTGTTATTGAGAATGGTAGTGTTGAACACATTCCATTTGGATGAGAGACCTCCAAGTGTGGTGAGTACCATCTCTCGATCAACTATTGTCTCTCCAATAGCCAGCAAATTATCCCTGATCTCGGTCAGCTTCAGAAAGTATGATTGAACAGACTCATCCCTACCTTTCTTCAGATTCTTCAATTGATTCTTGAAGAATAGGACTTGATTCGCATTGTTGGCCTTGAACATGTGTACCAACTTATCATACATTTCCTTGGATGTGCCCAACTCAGAGATGTAGGCAACCATACTCTTGTGAATTGAGTCCCTGATCATCAGCTTTAAAGCCATTGTAGTTTGAGGAACCCATCCTCTTCTTCGGTGATTGCTACAAACTAGGGCTTTGTCTTCACCTCAGCTCTGATAACATGTAAATTTATGTAGATGTTCTATGCTTGATGCAACTTTACTTTTTCTCCCAATATCAGACAACAATCACATAAACAATAAAGTAAAATGCTGATAGAACATACCAGTGGATCCACAGAAGACAAGCCAGAAATATATAAGTGTGATGGTGCGTTATGGCGGTCAACAGGGTGCTTCAACCAACAAAGTCTCAACATTGTTAGCCAACCAACAAGGTCACACAACCCTCTAGGATAGCCAAACGGTCAACTCAAAATTCAACCCAAAAGTCAATGCTGTCAGTCAACGGTCAACGCAAACAAAGCAGCAACTAAGTCAATGCAAAAAAATCAAAGTCAACGTCTAGCCTTGGGAATAGTGCCAAAAAATGTGGATTTGGAAAATTGGACGTTTGGGAGAGTTTTAGGTCCGTTTGACTTTGCATTGACCAAAGTCAACGCTGGTCAAAGTTTGCTGTAGAAACCCTAGACCGAAATCAGAAATGTGTTACTGCTTGAACTTTCCCACGTGTGGAGAGAAGAGCCTCCAAGGTCATCGAACCAATCAAATGAGGAGAAAGAAATGTGTGAGGATGAGATGAGTGAAAATGTCCTCCAATGTTGACCAATATATATCCATCAATGAGGGTGTGTGACACAATTGCAGGGGCACAAAACTTTAAGGTCGACCTGCACATATTTTGAATAAATTCAAAATAAATGTTCTGCTCGTCAGATTAAGATGATCTTTAGATCGATCTTGCACCTCTCCGAAAGAGGAGTCCAATAAAAATATTGGTATCTTCATCTGAGCATCACAACATGGAGTTTGGACCTAGCTGTCCAAAATTAACAGTTTATCAATCCGATTCTTCTTATGAGATTCTTCAGTTTGAAAGTGACTATGTACCTGTATGAATACCTCCCTTGTTAAGAGGGAGTGCTGGAAAGTGTAACTAGGATCGGTCTTCATATTGATTATGTAATTATGTATTTATGTAAAGAAGGAGACAAATATAATATAATGTATTTTTGTTATGCTTGCTTCATGGGTTTCATAAGCAAGATTTTTATTATAGGTCAATAGACTTCTTCTTGATGTCTATTAGGATTTGTCTTCTAGTTATAAGTGTAATTAAGAGTCATGTATATGAAGTGTCTAGTCTAAAGAATATGCTCCAAGACCTTGTCATGAAACTGTGAAGGAATGGCTTAAGTTAGCCCTCGAGATATCCTCATTTACCGTTGGAAGATAAGCTCCTATATGCTGTGACCTTGTCGGCCTATAACCAGTGATTAAAGTCGGCCTACAAGCTAGCTGTATGGTCGGCCTAAAACAGAGAAGATGCCTCTATATATATGCAGGTTTGCGGTTCATTTGGTATACATACTTTGGACAAGTCTGTGGGTGAGTGCGGACTTCAGAAAAAGAAAAATTCTGAGATATTCGGACTATGCTACAGGCAGAAAGGATTGTGGACTTAGTCTGAGATAAAAGGAAAGGATTGCAGATAGTTCGGAAGAAGAAGAGTACAGATTCAATGAAGGAGTTGCGGATTAGTCTGAAGGGAGCTTGTATGCATAGCAAGAACTGTGACTTACTCATAGTAATGTGCACCCGAAAGGTCTGAGATTAATATGATATGCTGTGATGTATTTTGCGAAGTTAAAACACTGAAGTTTGATGTGATTCATATCTGAATTGAAAGTGCGAGAATAGAAGGAAGGTAAATCTGTGATTTACCTTCCTATCTACAGTACATAAAAGAAAGTAATATATCTCAAGTGAATCTGTCTCCAATATATGAATAAGCAAGAAGGAGTGTTTGGGTAACTGAAGACTAAATCAAGGAAGATAGACTTAGATACTGAGTTCTCTAGTGTTGGTACAGGTCAGTGCAAGTTGGTGCAGAAAAGAAGGATCAACGTTGGAGGTAGACAAAGAGGCAGTGACAAGGTCTTGGAGGCATTCATAGGTCAAGGGTTTGAGTCTTGGTCATGGTACTTGTCATTTGAAGATGTATAAGAAGAATTCCTTACGGGTTTTTCTCTCCAAGAGGGAGATGTTTTGGCCCTGGCTTGAAGAGCCTAAATTTGTGTCTCTTGTGTTTTGGTAATTGACTTGATGAAAGACATAACAAGTTAAGAAGAGAAGACATAAGTAAAATAATTAAGATCATTAACCTACCAAATTCTCAACAGGGGGTGGCATGGCTACTATTGTTGTTGTTGCTGCTTCATTGTCTTTCAAATGTTCTACTTCCAATTCTTCTAAATGTATAGCTCCATCCTCCAAATTATCTTCGTCTGGTTTGTTGTTCGAAGTCATATATGATGTATCAACACAAGCTCGCTCACAATAATGTGTCAACAACCTCAAGTTTTAGTGCACAAAAACCAAGCTTTTAGCCCGGTTTTCATTGAGATTGTTTCTTCTCACATTATGGATGAAGCTATAGGTGCTCCAACACATCTCCGCATAAGAAGTATTAACAACCTGTGAAAGCACTTTTATTTCCATTTTTTCCAAAGGTCCCCTGTCACCATACATGTCCCACCATGTGACAACATTCATTATGTCCTTATCATCTTCCATTTCATGCAAAAAACCAAACACATTCGTGTTTGAGTGAAGTATTTTCCTAATTCTCCACGCAATCTAGCACACTCCTTCCTGTCAGGGACCAACTTGTCTAATGTTGTCATATACCCATTTTGTACCCCTGGATCTTGTTATCACTCCAGTAAATTCTTAAGTTGTGGGATTTTGGTTTTTAGTCAAAGAATACTAGAGGTAACCACAAACCTACTTCAAACTCTAGGATCTAGCCTTCCTAGGGTTCAAAGAGGGCTATCTCTTTCAAGTTTAATTTTGTTTTAATTTGTGAATATTAGGCTAGTTATTAAAGTGCAGATTTGGTTTGGTTTTGTTGGATTTGGTTGGAAAATTTCACTTGGAGGGTAGATAGAGGGAAATCTGCTTGTCCATTGGGCTATGGAGTCTAAGTCAAGCTAACAGAACTGGGATCAAGGCCTAAAAGGTCAAATGTCTGCAGGGAAAGATAGATAACCCTTGGAGATCTTGGAAAATTGGTTTTTGAGATGGTATGATCGAGATAAAGGGCACTTAAGAATCCTTAAATCCGGAAAAGGGAAGTAGAAGATAGAGGTCAAACGGGAGAGGGAGAAATTAAGGGTTCCCTACACCGAAAATCAAAAGAAAACAAAGAAATGATAACCAGTTAAAAACATGGTGCTATTAACATGTCCTGTAGTAATACTCCTAGTTATACATTCAAATTTAGAATTAAAACACAGATGTATGCATGTAACAAAAGAAGATAACAATGACAAGTTTAAGAGAGTACTTCACTCCAGATAGCTTATCCTAGGGATCCTGAAGTATGATGCCAAATAGTTGATCCAGTCTGCTACTCAAAATCGAAATCCAAAGCCTTCAAGTCAACAAAATACCTATAGTAATCTCAAGCAATTTTATTCCACACAAAAATACTTCAAAAGGGTGAAGTACTTATACATAATGTTTGACAAAATATCCTAGATGACTTCTAGGAATTAACTTAGGAAAATACAATATCTTACAACAATAATAGTGACAGCTGCTTAACAAATCAACGAGTTGTCCTATTTTAGTCAAAATAAATAGAAATTGTCTTAGGATAAGAAGCAACTGGCTGCTTATGTGTCCTCTTTGCTGGCACTTTAAATATTCTTTAGAATCTAACTTGCCTTTACTGATACTCTTTCTCACTGATACTCTTTCATTTCGGATACTCTTTACCTTCAGTGAAACTGCTTTACTGTTGTAAAATCTGTTTTGACAGTGAAAACGGTAAACAGATTTTTTCTTCTTTATTTGTTTGCTTTTCATTCTTCATAGCAAATCAGTCAATGCTTGCCAATTCTCATTTTTAGGAATTTGAATATTTTGGAGTTTCCTAAAATTCTCATCAGCCTCAGTGTACTTAGCAAATGTGGGCTTGATGACAAATAAGTGCTTGATCTCATACTGCAAATAAAACAAATCTTCAAAACTTTTTAACAATACTTTTCTTGTGGGAATACCTTGACCTGTTGGCTTGTTCACCTGCTCCTTGGCATGTTCTCTTATCTACTTGTCATAATCATTTTGAGGCATTAACTTATCATTAATAACCATGATATCAGGAAGTCCCTTTTGCCTTAAATTGGTGAATTTAACCATGAATCTAGTTATAGCAGTATTCACACCTTCACATTTCTCTTCAAGCTGCCTCATCAAATTTCTTTTGGTGGTAACTTTCCTAATTTATAGGATAGTTGCTGTTCTGTCATTGATTTTTAATTTTTCAAGTTTCTGTTTATTCTTGCTGTTGAGGAAATTTATTAATCTTACAGCCTGTTCTGGTTTATCAGCTAAATCAGCTTGTGTCTTTTGGATCTCTGCTTGGGCTACCAATAATAATTCTCTCTGCTAAAAAATTATTTGAATTGAAGGCCAAACATCATGGATGGCTTCAATTACATTATTCCATAGGTAATTTTTTATGTAAGATATCTGATCTTTGAGAGTTAATTCTTTTTGTAGCTTCTTTACCTCTTCACTCAATCTGTGGGCATTTTGTTCATGTATTTTAGCATCTATCTGAGTTGTTTTGTTTGTCTTCTCAAGATTTTCAATTATCTTTGTCAATCTGTTGATTTCATTGGTCTTCAAGGACATCTCTTCCATTGCTTTTACTAGTTGACTGCTTTCATCTGTAGGTGGCAACACTGTTGTAGAGGATTCTGTTACTGAAGTTGTTGAAGAAATCACTGGCACTGCAGTGGCCAGTGGCTCTTTGGGTGCCGAATTTTCTCCTAAAGTTGAAGGCACTGCTGCAGTGATGACTGGGATGATTGTGGGAATCACTGCTTTTTTAACTGTCTCATTTTCTTGGACAAGTTGTTCCATTTGTACTTCCATTTCTTTAATTTGAGCTGTCAGTTGAAGTATCAAACTCATCATTTCATCTTTTTCCTTTTGATCTTGTAAAACTTCCTTTGTCTGAGGATGCTCACTTTGAGGAAGCTTGAGTTGTTTCCTCAAGGCAGCTATGTCCTCATTTTTGTTTTTAACCAATGCTTCTGCTGCTTAGGTGTTTGTAGGATTATATCCTACCTGCAATACTAAATCTTCTAAGGCCTTTATCCTTAGATCCTTTGCATATAATGAAGCTTTATCCATCTTCATTTGATCTTGCATATTAGAGATGGTATTTTGAAGCTTATGAGCACTCATAGCTTTTGTTGTGACCGTGGAATAGAGCATCTCTGAGGTATGCCTATGAAACTCAATTTGATCTAATTCATGGATTTTGTCTGTAGCTACTTCCATATCAACTTTCTTATAGTCAGCAACTGTCTTTGGCACTGATATTGTGGGTTGTCATACTGACATAATCAATTTTTTAGTTGAATAATCAAATGCTGATAGGAATCTGTTTTGATTGCCTAGCTTTTGCTTCAAAAACTGAGAATATATTTCACTTTTGATTTCCTCATTCTTCAACTTGATTTGCTTGTATTTTTCCTTAATATCCAAATCCTTCTCCTCAACTGAATGTGAGGAAGAAACCTCCATACTTTGTTGCCTTTCCATTAGCTGAGCATCTTCATTATTTAGTTGTTCTTCATTCTGGTTTGGTTCACTGATCATTATAGTATCTACATTGGTCTTTGGTAAATCAGTGTTGGTATTCAAGCGCTGTGTTTCTTCAACATCTATTGTTACTTTACCTTTAGTTGTTGTATCCAGTTTTGGCCTCTTGTTGTAAATGATCTTAAACTTTGTTTTTATTGCAGTCTCTGCAGTATAAGCTCCTTCTTCTCTAATTCTCTTAGTGGATGTCTCTGGCTATTTGGCAATTTCCAAAGTGTGACTAGTATTCCTTTGGTTAATTGCCTTTGTTAAAGTGTTTTCAACCCACTCAATTTGATTAGCAAACTTCTCTACTTCAGGTTTTGATTCATGGATAAAGGGTGTCAATTTACATTTTACCCTTAGTTTACTTAAGATCCCTTGTGGATCATAATTCCATGGGAAACTTTCTTCTAATTTATATTCCAGTAGTTGACTTGCTGCTTCTTTTTTTGCATCTCTGTGATTACATATGAAAGGCCCAATTTGATTTTTGAGTTTGAATTGGGTCTTCTTTTTGGCTGCCATGAAATTAATTGAATCTGAATGTAGGATCTTCCTGATGTATTCCAAGGCAAAGATTTTCATTGATGGATGCTTGGGTAACTTGTAAGGCAACAAGTTAGAACCAAAAACTTTGATTTCAGTGAATTTCTCATACAAATACCAATCACCCACTTTGCTATGCTCTTATCGCTGCAATATTTTCTTCATTTCCTCACTGATTCTAGGCTTCTCTGTTTTTGTCAAGATGGTGATCAATGGATGTTAAAACAACTCTGCGAACTCTGAATAATTGAATTCTGTGCCTTTTTTTTCTGAGTATAGATGTCCAAAAGATAATTGATAGGTTTTCCTTCTATATCCAACTTTTGAAGTGAAATTGGAAAGCTCTCTGATTGGAAGAAAAGAAACAAGTGGAAAAGATAGGAGGTATATCTGAATACTCCTTCTATTTGTAAACTAGTCAATTGATAGTGAATACTATCAACAACGAAACCGGCATAGTCAAATATAACTAAAGGTGGTTGACCTGGAGAAAAGGTGGACAAAAATCCCAAGATAGACTCATCAGTTTGCTCATCAGTGAAATACCCAAGTATAAAGGAAAGCATGGAGATTACATGCCTTGAACCTTTAGGGAACTTGGCAGTTGAATATGGAGGGTTTAACTTGGGATTTCAACATGCATGGGCATAAAAGTCTGAAAAATCATAAACCTTTTTGGAAAGTCTAAGCCAATGTATAGCTTAGTGAGGGCTTCAATAGACAAAGGGACTGCTTGGGGGTCTGGTTGAAGCTACAACATTTGGTTTATTGACTCTGCAGTGATGGTAAATAGGACTTTTTTTATTTGCATTCACAATAGCTCTTTGTTCAGGAATATAGTACTGGTGACATAATCTGGTAGTTTCTTGACAAGTGTGAGTCAGGGGGACTACATATTTGGGAAAATTGGATTCCCAAATATGAACTTCTTTACGATCATCTAAAGATTTTTCAAAACTCTAGTTGTGGATATCTAACAGATTGAATTCAACTATAGGATCAACTATTTTGTAGTCAATATCAGCTAGGGGAATATGCTCAATATCAACAACTGGGGGTTGTAATGGGTTGACTACAATTGCAGTATTTGGAGTCATGGCAGGAGTAGGTTTAGGAGTTTTAGAACCTTTAGGCTTGTTTACACTCTAGTTTTTAGGCATTTTGATTGGCTTCTGCAAGTTTAAACTGTTTGCAGAGGCAATTTTACTATAACAGAGGCTTGATTGGGCAAATTTAGCAAAATAGAATGTCTTTTTGGATTTTATGCTTAATTAGGTTTCTCAAATAAGTTCTAAGGCTTTAAAAACTGGTATAAAACAGAAAACATGGGTTTTCTGAGTTTTTTGACTGAAAATGGGCTAAAACTCCGTTGAAAAAGGATTTATAGAAGATTAGGTTACCTGCAAAGGATTTCTGTCCTTTTAGAGCTTGAAATTGATCGTTAAACTGTGAAAAACTGATAAATTTCCTTAGAAATACCACGTAGCAGACAACTAGTGTTTCTGGAAATTTTTTGCCAGAGTTTGGTTTGTTTCTGGGACTTTTGGGCAATTTAATTACTTATTTTCTTGATTTTGAAATGATTCTTTTTCTTTAAAAAGGTTTTTTCAATTTAGTTGTAGGTTTAAAACTCAAAAAAATACCTATTTGTATGCAGGTATCGGTTTTAAAGGGTCTCTGGTTGATTTGATAACCATCTGGAGCAGGTGCGGCTCCTCAGTAGTCTTTACACATTTTTTGTGGCGAATTCGGAGGTTCTGGGCATTTAAAAGGGCAACCAGGGGCTTTAGTAGGCTTATACAGTCGAGGAAGCGAAACAATGGTTAAAACGCGAAAGATACATGAATTAATGTATTTACCAAATGTTTTATTAAAATGTCTGAATTTGCATTGAATGCAAGTCTTGTCTGACGGGAAGCAGTTTCGGCATTTTGAATGGACGAAAACCGGTGGTTATCGCGTGGCTAATGAGCGGTAAGTGGTTTTAAACAAAACCCACGCGATCCAATTAGGAGAGGCCATGTGGAGGGGTGGGGTCAATGGGAAACCACCCATTTCACGTGGCTTTGGCTGTCAGGCGGTCGTGCATCTATTCTATGCGATATCATCATCCGACCGTTGGATTTGAGATTTTAATACGAATGGTGAGGATTAGTTTCCAGAGTTGCATCGAAATGGAAAGGTGGGACCGAGCTTTTGCATGGGCGGAAGGGTTAAGATGTGGAGGTGATGCAAGAGCATTAGACCCGGGAAAATACCTTGTATTTTATTTAAACTAGGGGTCTCATGTTCTTGAGAAATTATTAATTTTATGTGAATATTAGTGAGATTTTTGAGTGATTAAATTATATTTTAAATTAATTATTGTGAGGATTTGTAAATGTTCTCAAAATAATTTGGAGAACATGAGAGAATTAGACTTGAGATATCTAAGAATTAATAATAAAGCCTAAGATAGATTTAGTTTCAAGATTTTAGGGATAAATCTAGATTGTAGGATTTGTTGAGATAATTAAGGGCTTGTTGAGTGATTAAGGGGATTTGAACCTAAATTGGTTCAATTCAATTTGTATAAATTTATGAGCCTCAAAGGCCAATAAGAGGAGGAAAATAGAGAAAAATAGATAGTGAGGTTTGGACAGCAAGTTTGCAAGCCTGCGGGCTTTTGTAAAAGGGCCATTGATTTGAATATCTGGCCATGAACAGAAAGTTCTTTGTAAATGTTTGTTTTTATATACATGTGGGGATTTGACTTTTGAGCCTTATGAGTGTTGTTGAATTTGATTTGTGAATATGTCTGATTTAATAAGCATATAAGAAGAGAATTGATTTTTTTTAATTAACATTGATTCATGCTTTGGAGTGAATTAAATCTGCATTTGTGAAGAAAACGCAGATCGATCATCCTGGAGGAGGACTGGATCGAATATCAATCAAGTTGGGATTGATATGTCGGCTTGGGAAGTCGATTTCAAGGTTGGCGCAGTTCAATTGAAACGCAAAGGAACTTATTTAAAGATCGACGCTGAGAAAGAGCGTTGAGTTGTAGCATACATGAGGAGCTACAGCGTTAAAGGCAAAATGTTAATGGAATCGATTTATTATAGTTGCAGTTGAGGTGGTTTGAGTTCTGTCTATTTGAATCGATAGAACAGTAATCGATCAATACTAGAGGCGCGTAAGGAAGGATTGAAGCGGAATTGGTATTGGCACATTGGCTTGGACAGCGATGTGAGTTCGACTTATTAAGAGGACATACCGTGGAAGAGCGTTTTGAAGGATCGAAAAGGCAGTTGAATGTGTTTGAAAGACTTCAACAGCGTTGAAGATTGGGTGGTATACAATCGAATGGAATTCGATTGGACAGGTTTGAAATTGTATAGTCTGTCTAACAAATTCTGTTTGTAAATGCCAGATCGAATTGTGAACCGAATCCCATGTTTTGTAATGAAATTGATGGGGGATTGATCTCTACTGTCTTAGCGCTGGAAAATTTGTATGAATTGAACGCTGGGCATTTAAGACTGTGTATAGAAATTGCAATTCCACAGTAATTGCAGAGGTGCGAATTGAGGGCGCTGAGAATCATCTAATCAGGAATTACCTTTGCGGAAGTAAAATTCGATGCAGCGTTCGGGTTTTAGGGGTGGAATCCTGAAGTGAACAAACGTTGAGGTCCTGCGTTATTGGTTGGATGAGAGGTAAGTTAATTTGCCTGGGCCAGATTGTTGTTATTTGAATTCTGGTTGAATATAAATTGGGAGCGCTGGCATTAAAACAGTGATGTTGCTGAAACACAATCTTCAACATAGAGAGCAAGTTCGAATCTTATTTATATTGTGATGAATAAAACCGAGATGCAGTGGTATTACTTTGCCAATGGGCGCATTTCTTTTATTGAATTTGGATTTTAAATTCCGGTATAAAAAGCCATGGGTGAGTGTGTTGGTTTTGCTCACAAATATCAAACATAGAAGTTTAAAGGGTACATGTGTATTAGAGTTGGAACCTCGAAATTTAACCCAAATCCATATGGTAAAAAGATAGTGGCCATCCTATTAAGTTGAAGAGATTCATTTACATAAATGAATGTTAGTAAAGAGTCATATAGTGAGAGTATTATTTGGGTTCTAAATGCTTATTGAAGTTGGGTTTGATTGCATGGAAAGTTGATTGTTGGGTTTATGGTTTTTGAAGCATATGATTGAGGAGCTTCCGCAAATGATAGTAATTTTGAAATTCCCAGAGTTGGAGTTTTATTTGGGCAGTTATTTGAGATGCATTTTTATATGCAGAGTGTTGGCGAGATTCTGGGTTTTGCAGGGGTAGCCTGCATCAGGAGGGGGGATATATAATGGTTTTAAACATATGATAATATTTTAATCAATATGCAAAGGTGCAGGCTTTTATGCATAAGTAGCTATGGTTCTTGAACCTTAAAAAATAATTTAATTGATTCAAAATCTTTGGAATAGATGGTTATAAGCGGGGGTAGTAATATGGTTTTTAAAACATTTGTGAGATGTTCTAATAAACATATGCGGGGAGGATTTTAGTTTATTATATAGTTTTTAAACTTTTTGAATAGTTTAAAGACCATAGGGGCGGGGTATTTGAATAACGATAGTTTTTAGACCAAAGGGCTTATAATTTGGGGTTTTTATTTGCGCACATGGATAATATACTTTGGTCTTAAACATTATAATAGTGGGTTTTTTTTTTGGTATTTTAAATATAAGGGAATTAATAACTATGAGAGGGTATTTCTTAGGGATTTAATAAAATATGTTAAAGGTTAATATGAAAGGGTAGTGTAATAAAACAAAAATGCATATTATCTTCAAGTATAGTATAAAATCAAGCATTGCTCATTTTTATATTTCTTTCACTAATACTTAGGATAAATGTAATTTTGTGGGTTTTTATGAATGCTTATGAAGGAATGAAGTTAATTATTCTAGGGTTACAATTTTACTAAGCAAGAATGTGTGCTTACTTAGGAAAAAGGGGTTTTAATGTATGAATGAAGGGTAAATGATGATAAATGAGGATTTAACATAAGAACTCAATATTTTTAACTAACCAGTCATAGAGCCTTGGGTCCGGTCCCAACAAAAGTCAGAGAAATGATCTGAGCCTGTTTGAATGATAGCTTAGAATGCTGAGTACTCATAGGGGAGGGGAAATTAGTGATTTTTCCCGATGATGTATTATTTACATGATTTCTCCACTGCTTTCTACCTACCCAACTTTTATTTCTAACATTTTTTCTTCATTTTGCAGGTGCATTTAGGCTTGCAACCTTAAAACATTTTATTTCAAAGCATAAAACTATCTAGATCTACCTTATTTCATCCGAGGGCTCAGATTAAACTGTTGAACTCTTCATTATTCTCTACCTATTTACTGATTTGTCAAGTTTAAACTGTTTGACAAATGTTTATTCTCTATCTAACCATGAAATTGAAACATTAAAAGTTAGGATTAAACTGTTTAACTGATCATGGATTATGGCATTTATTGACACTCTACACATAATCATTATTCTTTGCAGTAAAAGTAAAAGTAGTGGCATTTGGACTTGCTCACTTTCAGGTCTTATTTCTTTTCTTTTGGGGTATATATTTTTCTAAGTCCTTTGATCTTTCTTTTAGGACTTTTTACCCTCTTTTTGATTTTTTATTTTTTCAAAATATAGGAAAACAACTTGCAGAAAGCAAGGTATGTACATATTTACAAGATTTATCAAAGTCAATTCAAAATTTTATGTACTCTATTATTATAGGACACTAACAGATCTGAATAGGGTTTGGTCTTAACCCCACCCCCAGGTGCAGGTTTTCCCAACCAAGATGGAGAGTAGTATTTTGGTATAAGGATATATGCGAAGGCGTGTAGTGGAACATTAAGTTTATCCCACCATGCACACACCAAATTGTAAATAATATCATACAAGTTGGGATCTTTTGGCTGAACAATATCTTTTATTTTCCCCAACATGTTGTCCATCTGCTCATATACCTCCCCAATCACTAGTGCATTTGTATCTACAAAATAAATCATGTTATAAATGGGCTTGGTGTATTGCAAAACTTCCCTCACATGTCCCCAAAATAGACTGTCAAGTGTGGTCTCCTCCACCTCTTCCAAACATTCCCTGTCAGGTGTAGTTGGAGCCCTGGCCTTTAATACTTACCAGTGTTGACTTGATACCATGCTAGCCAATGACTGTCTTACCTTCAAAAGGCACCTGAAGGTGAGGTAATAGCTAGCAAATCTAGTCTTCCCAAGCTTCAGTAGCACCAACTTTGAGTGATTGCGGAAAAGCCCATTGGTATTGCTATGATTGATAATAAATTTTATCACTCTTCCCTCTCTTATACAAATCACCATTCCATCTGTATTGAGTTTCCTTGTTCTTGATAATATCATGCATCAAAAGGTTCATTGTGTGAACCAAACACCCAAACCAAAATATGTTGGGGTATTTATCCTCAATGATTGCTCCCACTACCTTACAATTAGAAGCATTATCAGTGATTACTTGGATGACATTGTATGGCCCAATACTATCAATTGTTTGAAGTAATGGTTGTGCAATGTTAATCGAAGTCTTGAACTTTTCTAAGTAATCATGTGTTGAAAGGAAGGCTGCACTAGTAACGGACACACTAAGAACGCTTATCAGTGGCTTGCCTTTTACATTTATCTAGCCATCAGATACAATGGATACCCCATACTCATTGCAAGAATTTGTTAGTTTACCCAAAGCATGTGTTATTTTGGCTTCTCATGATCAAGTCCCACGGTTCTAGCTGTCATACCTAGGGCTCTTGTATCTTTTAGGGGCATCATTGATGGCGCCAACCATTTCATGCCAATAAGGTGAGCGAAAAGCATTGAATGGCATCCCACATGAATAGAGAAACTGGTAAATTTTTGCATCGAGGTCATCCCTACACCCATAATCATGGAAATATGATATGGTTCTATGCCTTAAAGGGATGTTTGTACCTGTGTTGTATCCACTGCCATGTTTGGATGCTGATGGAGTTTTTAGTCTATGTGATTGTGGGCTAGTGGTGTCATGTTCAAGGTCACCCTTTGATCTTTTAGATTTGTATTGGGATTCCTCCTCTTCCCTTATGTATTTGGCTCTTTGTTGTGTTGACACACTTCCACAAGTTTTGATTCCTATTTTCTTATTTCCATCCCATGCCATTTTACCATAGAGATGTTTTCTGGCTCGGGTGTATGAACCTGTGAAAGTGATTTTGCAATTGGGACATGTAAATTTAGTGGTTCCACCCACTTTCCCTCCTAAAAGCTTAGTAACATATTTCCATAAGGGGGTTTGGTCAACTTTGGTTTTCATGCCATCATCATCTCCACTCTCATTATCCTCCTCCTCTTCCTCTTGGTACTCCTCCTCTCCAGGGTTTCCTAATCCACCACTACCCACTTCTTCATCATCTTCATCATTCCGCCTTCTTCTACTCCCCAACACCATCATAACAAAAAAAGAACCAACAAGAGAATGCCAATCCATATACCCATCATGTTTGGTGGAGTTATATTTTCTTGCCTACAATAAAATGGGGGAGGAATGGGAATGGGAAAGAGAGAAGAGAACATCTTTCTTTCAACAATGAATGTATACAAAACACAGACGCTACATGGAAAAATAAAAAAAATGGGATTAGACCCTACCTCTTTGGCTCTCCAATTGTGCCTTCAATCCCAAGCTCCAATCTCCCTTGCGAGCTCCTCAAGCTCCTCAAGCAACCCTCTCAATCCTCCTCTCACTCACCTCCCCAACTCAAGCTCCAAAATCCCTCTCTTGCTCTCTCAATATGCAAATGATGCATTGTGGGAGGGGAGGAGGCCTTTTATTTCTTTTAGCTCCTCCCCTCCCTCCACCACAAAAAAATAGTGTGCACGCTCTTTACTGCAAGGAGCAAATTTTTGCAAGGGGGAGCAATCGCTCCCGTATTGCTTTGTGATTTAAAAATCGCTCCAGGAGTGAATATGAGCGGTACAGGAGCAATCGCTCCCTAACTGCTCCCACTTTCACTCCTAGAAAGGTAGTGATCATTTTTTTTTAAGGGAGCACACTCCCGAGGTCGCTCTGGATCCACTCCCGAGCAGAGTGCACTTCAGGAGCGGATTTAGCGGGGACGCTCCCACGCAACCCTAAGTTAATGGTAATATTAAATCTGAAAAATGTTTTTTTCTTAAATTTTTAAAGGTATTATTAATTGTCTAGGATGTTTGAGAGTGGTTCCAACCTCAATGGATTTCATATGGAGAAAGTATAATTTTATATCCCATTCAAAATTCAATAGACTTAATAGTTTTTAAGATTTCAGGATTGGCAAGATCGAAACGTTTCTAGTGGATTCTGTGATGTATGAGGCTATGAACTAACATTTAATCAAGAGTTCCAAACCCTCTACAGACCTCGATGTTGGTGTCATTGATTGTTGAATTCCTCCATCATGACCCTAGTAAAAATGTACACTTAAAAGCAAAATCATTGATTAGGCATGTTAAGTTTTTTCTTTCTTATTTTAATGCTAAGAGGGTGATCTTGATGAGGAGGATCTCAATATAGGGAATGATTTTGACGTTATGGAGGTATTTTTTGTACCGTGATTCTTTAAGATTGTAGAGGCCATTTAGAGCCTCTCTGTTGATCTATTTTGATTCAAAGATGGATTGCACTTAGTGCTATTTTTGTCATATGCACCCTTGCTATATACACGAGAAACTTTGCAAATTTGTGAATAATAATTTGGATTCATATGGATGCACATGAATTATATGTTCTTTTCAAAATTTGAATATTTTATGTATTTTTTGGTTGACCAATTTTTTAGTCAAGTTGTGATAACATTGCTGGGATTTTGTGACCATTTTCCATCAAGCAAACAAGGGGAAATCCATTTTTTCGTTGCCATGATTCATCTCATGAGATACATTTATTTTTGTTTTGATATTATTTTGTATCATTTTGTCAGATCTTATGATTCAGGACAAATATCATATTTTAATATCAATGTCCGATGTACCACTTGATATCTTGTACATCTTATATATCGATTTTGTTTTAATATTTATGTAGCAATATGCTTGTTCAATGTTGATGTTGATGTTGTTTTAGAAGTTAAAAACTTGAAAAAAAATGATTATTTTTGTATTTTTCTAAGTTTCCTGATAATTTCCAATAATTTCTGATATTTTCCCCAAAATTGCTGATAATTTAAATTTCAGACCCCCGAAATAAATTGCCAATAACAATAAGTGTAACATTGTTCCAAATAAACTTTACGGAAAATGTCTGTGCCCTTATTTTCCCCGTTTTTAGAACCTTCTATAATTTCTTTTGTTTAAAACTTTTCCCTTTTAATATGATATTTTATTTTTATGTAATATAATCCAACTAAATTTAAGTTATTGAATATTGACTTTCCAGCTAGATCGAGGTCAACATTGAATATGTTGATTGACCATAATAGGTTCTTGCAGGCAGGTAACTTGGGCAACTGTTTTTTGTATGTACCTTAATGACCTTCATATGTATTTTGCAGATCATTATCAGATGTCATCATGACATATGCCAAGGAAGAGGCGCTTGGTTGTCAAGGAAGATGGGTAGTAGGATCTTTACTCTGTCTGATCAGATATTAGTATCGATGAGGAAGCTCTCTCATTGCTTGTTGAGAGCTGCTGCTTTTACTTGTAATATCGATTCCCTGTTCAAGCGCTTGTACCAATAGCATATGGTACTTAGTAATTATGCTTCTTAAATAAATTGCTCCTGTCTATGCTATTCTTTTCTTCAATTAGATGTATTCGACAGAATCATGTTTACTTCAAGTAAGAAAGATAATCTCTTCTTGAAGTCTAGAACGAGAGTGTATTTTTAGTGTGCATAGAATCACTTCGGCTTCTTGTTATGAGTTTGGGATGCCCTTGGTTTCTTGACAATACGTCAGCACTGACTTGAAATTGTCTTGATGTATACAAGTCATCCGAGATAGCAGAATTGCAGGCTGCCAAGGTTTTTCAATTCCATTTGGTGCTTGGCTCTGTTGAATTTAAATATGTTGGATTGATCTTATATTAGCGTTCTGTTAAAGTCTTTCCCATTTTGGTTTTTGCATTTAATTGTTTGTAGGTGACATCACCTCATTATACAGATATTGAGTAATTTTTACCTTTCGGTATTATGCGAACTCTTCAGTCAATCTTCCTTGTATGATTGGATGCATGGAATTCATATTGTATTACAGATTGATGTTTCTAAGGAGTTGATCGGATGATGCCTTTCAAATGGAAAAGTTTAGAACTAACAGAGCATGTTCAAATATCTAAAAGTTGGGAAACGGTTGTGTGGCAAAGAGAGTGAAAAGGGTAGATGTTTGTACTATTGGTGCATTATCATGTAGAGATTCTTTCTGCTAGCTTTTTTCAATAATTTTTGTAACAACGGTTTTGTTATTTATTCATTAACAAGGATTCTCACAAGTTTTGTGACTTGTATTCTTTTGGTCGTTGTGAACTCCACATTGTCAATATTAATTTGCTTGAGAAAGTATTTTGTTTTTAGCTGAAAGTACAGGTGTCTGTCAATTCATTAAACTACAAAATAAGTGAATAGATTCACTTACAAAAAAGTTGGTCCCCAATGGAGTGAATGTATTTGGCCTGGAAGTTTTGAAAGAGTTCAAAAACGGTCCTTTAAAATACAAGTTCACTTGAGTTGGCCAAGCCAAGGTCAAAGAGTTCCTTGAAGCCCCAAAGAGAGAAAACTAATCTCACGGGTTGTAGAAATGGGGTTGTATGGTTGCTGACCATGGTTGTTATGAGGCAATTCCAGACCATGTTTAGGAGTGATGTGAAGCATAGTGTTGGAAATATTGGGGGTGGGGTGGTGAATCAACATTTCATTATTTTTAACTATTTTTATCTTTTAAAACATTTGATGCACATAAATCATAAAACACAAATCTTTACATAAGAAACCCTTATACAATTTTTCTTTGTAAATATTTTGTAAACTTCCTTGTACAAACTAAGCACCAAATTACAACTATTGTAGGCACCAACCTACAAGAGACACCAATCCCTCCCCACCACCCAACTGAGCACCAACTTAGCGAATGTAGGAACCAACCTACAAGAGACACCAATCCCCCCCCCACCCACACCCCCCCCCCCCGCCCTCCCAACTGAGCACCAACACAACAAACTATAGGCACCAACCTACATCTTCAAGTTGTTCTTTGGATTTGTCATCAATAACCTTTGGTCCTCAACAAATTCTTCAGTGAGTTGCCATCTAACCATGCGATCCTTAGGTTTGTGCCTTCAAGCTTGATCACAACCACTTGACCTATACACCTTAATTTTTTTCTCTTCAACTAGGCTTCTTGAATTGGCTCTTTAGATTTTATCTCCTATATGTCAATTCGTTGTATTTGATCAAAAAGAGGTTTTCCCATCAGGCACTTCAACTTCCTCAACTCTTATTGTTCACTGTTCCACTGTCTCTACTTGGGCTTATTATATGTTCAAGACACTTTGAACCAAACAGGCTTTTGCAACCTTGAAGATTTGCTTCCTGTGAACTATCAATCTTTGCACTAATAATAGCCTTGTTCTTACTGCACCTGTGTCTACAATAGGGCTCAACCCTATCATCACCTTAACATCACAATTACTTCAGCTAACAACTCCCTTAACATTGCCTTAGCCAATCAGACTCAACCTCCAAAAATCCCTATAATAATTCTCCAACAGGGCTCGACCACCTCAAAAAGCAAACCAAAATTGGTTTATAATAGGATTGCAACTTCACCCACAAACTAGACTTGAACTCATCCTTCAAAACACCAGAAACCAACCTTCAAACCAAACTTGAACTCGTCCTTCAATGCACCAAAACTTGGTCCTCAAACCTAACCTGAATTCGGCCTTCAAACTAGGCTTGAACTCGACCTTCAAACACTATAATTTGGCCCCTAGAATAGTCCTGAAACTCGGCCTCAGTAGGACTGGAGTTTAGCCTTCAATAGGGTTGAAAGTCAGCCTCTAAAACAACTCCGCAACTTACCTTCTAACCAAGACCAAAAATCCTTCCCATAGAAAACCTCTCTAGATTGGCTTCACTTCACTTGGTTCATGAGGTATGGACCTCAGAACTGCTCCTTCCCTTGCTTAGAAAGACCTAGATCGACTCAAGCGAGTGAGTCCTAGGTTCCTCCAAATAATGCCTAACAAAGTGTGTTTGAACCCCAAACGCAGGGTTGACTTGTGCACTATTTGGGTTGACATAGCAGACTGTATAATCAATATTCAAAAAATCATTTCTCCTCAATTGTGAGGAGTTAGAGGGAGCGCCATATACTATGGGAAAGGTCTCAAAATAAGGTTTCCAACCATATATATTATGCTCCCATTTGAGCTAGGTAATTGGAGTAAAAATGCATTCAAGGACGGGGTATCTAAATGGGGCATCAAAAATCCAAAAAATAATAATCCTAAATGGTGTGTCGTATATTGTTAGAAAGTTATCGAAATATCATTTTTGACAATATAATTTTATCTTTCATTTGGACAACCTTTAACATTAATACCAACCATTTTCAACATTCTTCCCCTTTGTTATTGATGGAAATACTTTGATATTTTCTTCTTTCGACAACTGCTCATCCTGTTTGTATTCTCTCCATACTTCTTGTTAATTGCTCCACCTATATGCATTCTCTCCCCCTTTGACATCAATAGAAAAGGGTGCTCCCTCCGTCTGCATTTTTAAATACTTCCAAACAAATGTTCCTATTTTATTGTCACTGAATATTGCTCCCCCTGATTTTGTGCTCCAATCTTTATTTTCATATTGAGGATTTTCAATTAATGTTGAATATAGACGTCTTGCTCCATAGCTCAGAACGTCGTATGTATATAAATCATGTCTAATACAATTATGATCCATCTAGTTGACTGTTATGTGTGTCTTCGAGATGTCTTCAAGACTAGACAAGCGTAAATCCAATGAGGCCAAGCTAGGTGTCTCCATAGAGGCCTACTGAACAATAAGTTGTTGGATCATGGATTGTTGTACTTTATCTGAACCTTCGTCCTCATTGATGAAACCTTCCTTTTGGGTATCTGAAGCGTCATTCTCATGGAATTCATCTTCACCATGATCTATAATCACTAAAAGTTCACCCTCAAAGGGAAATGCTTGATGTACACTACTATCATGTTTTCCCTATAACTCATCCTCATTTCCATTCGGCTCAACTAGTTCTTCAAAATTATGAACCGTAGGTTCTTCTTCATACAAATCCTCATACTCTTACTCTTTATTCCAACAAATCCTCATATTGTTACTCTTTATTCCAACTAAGCAAAACTCCAACTAGGTACTTTTAAAGGTTGTAAATAATGGAAAGCATTTGCAAATGCAGTGAGTACTTGAAATTTGTTGGCATCAAGAGCATGACAGGGGGGAATCCATGAGCTAATTTAAAAAAAACTACAAATAAGGTCTAGGATGGAATGCACTTATTTTGGTCTTTTGCATTCCTTTGAATGTCAGTAGTTACTGCAAGAACCTTGTTTAGAAGATCGACTTTACTCAATCTAGTCCACTGCACAATACTAATGTAATATCCCTTAGTAATATTTTCATTAAATACTAGGGCATCTACTTTAGGGAAATTCTATTATAATTTTGTAGTCTAAGCCAACATAAAAATTTCACAAGATCACACAGTAGAATTTGCCAACAAAATTAAATAAAATTTGCGATTGTGAAAACCATAAATGTTGTTGTTTCGACAATTTTAATAATGGATTTTCAAGAGAAAATTTTACATAAATATGATTGAGACAAAACCTGGGAATTAACCCTAGAAATGCTCACTTCTCCAACTAAGAATTTTGGCTGTCTTGTAGAAGATTGTTAGGTCCCTATATTACTAGTATAGTCCCTTATTGTTGTTAGTGTAACCCCCTTATTGTTATTGTTGTACGCTTGTAACTCCAATATTGTTATTATTGTGCCCTTACATTATTATTGTTAGGTTAGCTAGGATTATATTGTGACCCCATGGACTCCTATATATAGGAGGTTTTGTCATTTGTATCATCCAAGAATAGTTCATTTATGTAATGTAAAGGAGGCTTCCCCCTCGAAGTGGCTTATTTATAAGGCATTGATCTCTCTTTTCTTCTATTTTGGGAGCTGGTTTCATAACATTTGGTTTCAAAGCTTTGGATTCTAGGGTTTTGCTGCTCCAAATAGGTCATCGTGGCATTTTCACTATAAATTTTTTCTACGAAGGTTCAGAAGCTGAAATTTTTATCACGCAAAGTTGTAATCCTGAGGAACTTTGTGTAAAAATTTCAGATCTTGGTTCACAAATTTTTGGAGATATGATATGTGGAAGTTAGGGTTTTTTCAGGGTCTCGAATTACATTTCAAAGAGGTGACCGTGGGAAAATCGTCATAACTCTCTCTCTGAACATCGGATTGGAATTTTGTAAAAAGTGGCCGCAAGTACACAGACTGTAGTTTCCTGTATATAAATTTCAGAGTCGAAGGAGGAAACAGTGACACGTGGCACACCGTACAAGCTCGCTCTACTGTACTAGTCCATGGGGTCTCATACAAGTTTTGATGTAGGAAACTAGGTATTTTTACGGCTACAACCATACAAACAAATGTCCCTTAAGCAAGCTAAGAAGGAAATATAAATTATCACCAAAGTACTATGGTCCTTACAAGGTGTTACAAAAGATTGGTACTATGACATACAAATTGGAGCTTCCTTCTTCGCGAGTGCATCCAGTTTTCCATGTTTCATGCTTAAAAAAGGTTATAGGTGGCAAACTTCTAGTTCAATCAATATTTCCAGAACTTGATGAGGAAGGAAAAATCACATTAGAACCTGAAGAAGTCACGGAAACAAGAACTCGACAACTACGAAATCGATCAATTTCATAGTATCTCATCAAGTGGAAGAACTTATCCACTAAAGATTCTACATAGGAGGATGAGAATTCTATACAGAAGCATCCAGAGCTACTCAAACATTGAGGACAACACTTTTTTGAAGGAGAGGGGCATGTTAGGTCCCTATATTACTAGTATAGTCCCTTATTGTTGTTAGTGTAACCCCCTTATTGTTATCGTTGTACCCTTATAACCCCAATATTGTTATTATTGTGCCTTTACATTATTATTGTTAGGTCGGCTAGGATTATATTGTGAACCCATGGACTCCTATATATAGAAGGAGGTTTTGTCAGTTGTATCATCCAATAATTGTTCATTTATGTAATGTAAAGGAGGTTGCCCCCTCGAAGTGGCTTATTTCTAAGGCGTTGATCTCTCTTTTCTTCTATTTTGGGAGCTAGTTTCATAACAAAGATTACCTAGCCCTCCACACCGATAGAAATTCGTGCCTCCACAATAGTTGATTTTGACCCTCTTTTCTTGGTGAAAATGCATCCTTGTTAAATAGACAACATTGACCCTTTTCTTGGTGCAATTCGGCTGTACCATATCCTGGACAAAGTGGTACCTAATATCATTATGCTTGGATCGGTCGTGGAACACGAGATTCTCAGAAAGACGAATCCCACTTTGGTTATCACAAAAGATAATGGTGGTATCCAACACATGTCCAAACAACTCACTAAAGAGCTTTCTCAACCAAACAACTTCACAAAAGGCCATACTCGCTGCAATGTATTCGGCCTCAGCGGTGCTCAAAGCAACCGATTTCTTCTTCCTACTCATCCAAGATATCGAGGCATAACCAAGAGTGAAGCAACATTTAGATGTGCTCTTACGATCCACCACACTGCCTGCCCAATCGACATCGATATATCCATGGAGCCTCATACTCTCGACAGTGTATCTCAGCCCATGGTTGATTGTGCCTCGAAGGTATCTCAAGAGATTCTTGGCACCAATCCAATGAATGTGATGAGGCTCGACCATGTATTGACTCAACGTGTTCACTGCAAAACATATGTCCGGACGCGAGTTCACTAAGAACATCAAGGCCCCCACAAGTTGACGATACTCGGTGGGATTTCCCAACTTGGGCCCAACAACACTTCCACACAACTTATTAAAGTTGAGTTCCATCGGAGTAGTCACGAACTTGTAGTCCACCATCCCAAATCTCTCCAGCAGCTTCACGACATATTTTCCTTGAAAAAGGAAAATCAAACCTGGCTTTTTCTAGATCTCCAATCCTAGGAAATAGTGCATCAGTCCTAGGTCCTTCATATTGAACTCGGAAGCTAGCTTCCTCTTACATTGATGAATGAGGTTCAACACTTGTCAGGAAGAGATCGTCCACATAGAGAACCAGAATGAGAGGCTTGTCATTATCAACCTTAAAATAAAGGTTTGGATCAACATCACTTCGAGTGAAGCCCAACTTCATCAAGTAGTTATCGATCCTCTCATACCAAGCCCTAAGGGCTTGCTTCAACCCATAGAGGGCTTTCTTCAACCTGCATACATTTGTGTCTCTATCTTGGACTTCAAACTCCAAAGGTTGTTCCACATAGACCTCTTCCTTGATTGAACCAAGTAAAAAGACAGTTTTCACATCCATCTGATGGAGACTCCATCCTTGCATTGCAGCAAGGGCAATGATCTATCAGATGGTGGTATAGCAGGAAACATGTGCAAATATATCATCATAATCTATGCCTTCCTTTTGAGAGAAGCCTCAGGCAACAAATATTGCCTTGTACTTTTCAGCACTTGCATCGACTCCATGCTTGATCTTGTAGAGCCATTTCGAGGTGACAACAGATTTTTCCTTTGGTCTAGGGACCACATCCCAGACATCATTCTTCATGATCGACTCATATTCTTCGTGCATAGCATCCTTCCAAACTTGATGCTTTACGACTTCTTCAAAAGTTCCAGACTCAGATTATACAATAGTACTCATGGCTGGTAGGTACCCTTGGTACCTATTCGACTTCTTACTTTCACGTAATGTTCCCCTTGGAGCAATATTTATCTCGACATATTCGAGAGTGTCTCTTAGCCATGAAGGCATTCTTTTATTTGAAGAGGGTGGATCTATAGGATCCATTAGACCTTCAACATTGGGCATTGGCTCAACCTTCGGTTCTTCCTGCCTTCTAGCTTCTTCTTCTTCTTCTTTGTCTTCCTTTGAGATAAGAATATTTCTAACCTTCCTAAGGGCAACATCTTCATCGAAGGTGACATCATGGCATATCTCCACTTCTCTTTGACCAGGCACATAGATTCTATATGCCTTCAAGGTTTCATTGTAGCCCACAAACATTCCCTTCTTCCCAGAAGCATCCAACTTGCTCCTCTTTTCTTTTGGCACATGAAAATAAATGAGACTTCCAAAAACTCTAAAATGAGAGACATCGGGCTTCTTACCAGAGAAGAATTATTCGGGAGTTTTGGAGTCCAATGCAAAATGTAGGCATCTATTTTGAACATACACAGTGGTGTTGGCAGCTTCTCCCCATAGAAACTTCAAAAGACCTTAGTCATAAAGCATGGCATTGACAACTTCCAAAATGGTTCTATTCTTCCTTTCAACAACACCATTTTGTTCGGAAGTATACATAGTGGTGGTCTCCCTCTTAATTCCAGCTTCCCTGCAATAGTCACTGAATTTATTTGACTCATACTTGGTTCCTTTATCGGTCCTCAAAATTTTGATCTTCTTCCTTGTTTGATTTTCAACCAAGGCCTTGAAGGTACAAAACCACTTGAATGCTTCGTCTTTCTTCTTCAAAAAGTATATCCAAGTTTTGCGGGAGAAGTTTGTTGGACATTGTGTTCAACGCTTCTCGTGTGTTTCGCTACATTGACTAACCGCCTCTCGTGGATCCTAACTCTGGCGATTGTCGCGGAGACTAATGCCTGTGGGTTTTGGTCTAACGGCAATCGTGATTCCAACAAGTGGTATCAGAGTGACAGGTCTTGAGTTTGAAACTCACCCAGCTCGCGTTGGGGGCGAGATTGTTGGACATTGGGTTCAATGCTTCCCATGTGTTTCGCGACATGGACTAAACGCCTCTCGTGAATCCTAACTCTAGCGATTGTAGCGGAGACTAATGCCTACAGGTTTTGGTCTAACGACAATCGTGATTCCAACAAAGTCATCTATAAAAGTGATATGATATAATCATCCTCACAAGGATGTTGCGGGCAACATCCCAAATAGATCAGAATGTATCAATTGCAAAATATCAAATGTCTTCATGACACTTGAAGGGAATGGTCCCCTTGTATGATTTCCTTCGGCACAAACCTGCCATACAGCTTCATGATCATCTTTGAAATCAGGCATCCCTATCGCCACCTTCCTTGCTTCGGGAAGGGCTTTGAAATGAAGGTGTGCAAACCTTTGATGCCATAGCTCGGATTGAAGGGTTGTGTCACATGTCATGGCCCCCAATGGAATTCCTCCAATCTGATAGAGTGTATCAACTCTAAAACCAAGAGTGAATGCTTCTTTGAAGTTCCTCTTCCAAATGCATACCTTTCCATCGATGAATGCCACCTTGAATCCTTTGTCTTCCATTGTTGAGATAGACAAGATTCTTCAAGTCAGGTATGTACAACACATCTTGCAAGTGGAGGACTTGACTTTGATTTAGATGAAGGGTCACAGTCCTTGTCTCTTGCACGGGATAGGTGGCGTTGTGTCCAAGGATAATTTCCAAATTAGTATCCTTTTCAATCAAATCATAGAGGGCTTCCTTATATCCAGTGAAGTGCCTTGAGGCACCACTATCAATCAACCAATTGTCCAACATATCGGAAGGAGATGAAGTAAAGATGGCAGATATAATAATATATTCATTTTTCCTATCAACAACATTAGATTAATCATACATGGAATTCCTTGACCTCTTGAAAGGTTGCCCATTTCCACTCCGATCAGACGGAGCCTTCCTCTTTCCTTTGAACCTGTTGTTTCTTTGATTTCCATTCCCCCTGAATTTGTTGTTGTTGTAATCATCATCTCCAGAAGAGTCCCTTCTATTAGGGCACTCTCTTGCATAGTGACCAAACTTGTTACAAGTGTAACAGTTTCCTCTTCTTCCTCCTTTGGAACCCGCTCTTCCATGATTTTGATTTCTCAGACAAGCATTGTTCTTCTTCTTTGCATGAGCGGTGAAGTCAGTAGGGTCTCTTCCATTCCCATTTGAGGGCTTGTCTCTCTCCATCATTCTTACCTCTTCTTGAGTGCATTTCGTGAACAATTCATCAAAATCAGGAATCACATTATTATTAAGAATAGTAGTGTTGAATACATACCAATATCGGGGGAGACCTCCAAGGGCAATGAGAACGAGCTCACGGTCAGCTATGGCTTCTCCAATAGCTAAGAGATCATTCTTGATTTTTGTGAGCCTCATAAAATAGGATTGGATGGATTCTTTTTTTCCCTTCTTGATATTCTTCAACTTGTTCTTCAAAAGGAGAATTTGAGTAGCATTGCCAGCCTTGAACATGCTAACCAACTTATTATACATCTCGTTGGATGTGCCCAACTTGGAGATATAAGCAACCAAGTTCTTATGAATAGAATGCCTGATGATCTTCTTCGCCTTGAATTCCCCTTTCTTGTACTTTGTCTTAGTGGCAGTCGGTGCATTTGATGGAGGCTCAATGATCTTCCCTTGCATATAATCCATAACATCTTGGTATTCCAATGTCAAATCCAAAGACATTTTCCAAGCATGATAATCAGACTTGTCAGTCAATTTATCATCAGATTTGAAACCCTTGTATGATGAGGAGGCTATTGATGCTGGTCCTTGATTTTTCAACTTCTTCAGTGATTGCTTTTCACACTTTCTTGGGCTTTTTCTTCACTTCAGCTCTGATTCCATGTTAATTTTAGATAACCATGGTATTTTATATGCTTAATGTAGTTTACTTCAATCTTTCTTCTTATTACCCTGATTCAATTTCAGATAAGCAATCAAATAACAATTGAAAGTAAATGATGATAGATCATAAATATAGATCAACAGAAGACAAGCCAATACACGATACAAGAATTTGTAATTATTCTTATTCAACAAAGATAGATAAAAATGTTTGTTACAATAGTCAACAGGATGCCCTAGCCAACAAAGACTTTGTTGGTCAAACCAACCCTTTCAACCTCCAAATAGGTTCAATCAAACTCTGTCAAAGATCAGCCTTTCTTCAGTGTCATTCACTCCACAAATCAGCTTCCAAAACAGTCAATGCCAGTCAAAATCCTCGCAGTCAAAGACAGTCAACGATGCAGTCAACTGAGGTCAACGCAATGGTCAAGGGTGTGGTCAAAGTCAATGATCTACCTCGATTTCTGTGCCCTCCACTGCGACCTCCAAAAATCAGAATTTCTGTCCTCAAATTGCAATCAAACAAGGAGGGTTGACCCAAGGTCAATGTTGTCTAGAAAGCCCTAAAACAATTCACACTTTTACCAACTTCAGATTCACATCTGGGAGAGAGAGAAGCCTCTTGAAGGTTGTACGAACCAATCAGATGATGAGGAATGTGTGTGATGAGATGATGAACTAATTAGCAACAAGTCTCTCCAATTTATATCCATTGTGTGACACATTGTTTGGGGCTTGTGAGCCATTACAATTCTGGCCGACGTTGAAAATTTTCACATGTGTGGAAAATAAATTCAAAACTGCTTATCCAAACAAGATGATATTTAGATCAATCTTGCACCTCTTCGAAAGAGGAATCCAACAAAACTATCATCATCATCATATGAGCAATGCAACATGGATTTTGGACCTAGTTTCCCAAAATTAACACAAAAACTCAGGGTCACTTTATTTTTCCTAAAGTGGTTTTTACCACCTTTATTTATTTATTATTTATTTTATTCTGGTGACCACTTTATTTTCTGTCAATAGCCCACAACATTCAGCTAAGCTATGACTCCAACCTTTTCACACTTTTACAAATTGGAAAGGAACATCACAAATTAACTAATAAAACCACAAGTTTCAATTACATTAAAGGAAAGGCCTCGTGTCATGGGATGTTAGTGTAAGAGAAACTAACACTTAGATTTCAGAGGCTAAACAACTTTAGATAGACAATTTCTTCAAGGCACACAAGAAACGAAAATAAATATCATCTGACATTAACATCCCAGATTATTGTAAATGTGATATATAAACATCATATTATTTATCATTCACTCTAGGAGGATCATAAATATGAGCCTAGTCTTCAAAAATACTTCTGAAAAACAATGACCAAGAGATATAGTTTGACACTTGGCTAAGAAGGATTGTTTTGATGAAACAACTCTTCTGAAGTTGTTTTGATTTCAACAAGATTCAATTATTTGTTGATCCTTGTCTCTTATTTCTCTACTACTTGTATGGCTTCTAGGTGTAGTAGCTCTTCCAAACTCATCTTGATTTCTTCTCTTTCTTCCATTTTGGTTGGGTCTTTGAAGAATATTAGCATGAATTTTAGGCTTTTCCTCAATCTTATTTTCGAGTGACTCGATACTTGCATCTTCTTTGTACGAAATCTCACTCACATAACCAAGACTTGTTTTGTTTTACAATGATATTGACAATTAAGAATATCATCCAACATTTGTGAATTTTTCAAGTTCTTGTTGAGTTTGTCTATTTTATTTCCTAATGACAATGTATACTTCAAGTTTCTCACAATTTTCTTCTTTTTCCTTCAACTGGATTTTCATCACTTCTTTTGTTCTCGTAGCTTATTCTAGCTGAATTTTCAAGGAGATGACTTCTTCAAATTTTTTCTCTTGATCTTTTAGTTTTTAAGCAACTTCTACTTCTAGATTTGCATAATCCTCAACCTTTTCCTTTAGCTGACTTGCCAACATTTCTTATAACTTTTCTACTTCTTTTGCTTGACATCTCAAGATGAAAACCTCTGTTTGATCAATGTTATGACTCTTCTCTTCAAATATTTGAAAACACTCTTTAAACCTTATATTTTATTTCTTAGCCTGAATATTTGTTCTTGAGTAGCCACAAATTCCCCTTCAAAATCAATGGTGTAAAATTCTTCTAGATTTGACTTACTCTTCTAGTTGTCTTCATCTTCTTTTAAATATTTTATATTCATGGATATGGAGGAGACTTCTTTTGGGGGTTTGGAGTGAGGTCTACCTTCTAGATATTAGGTTGTGTCTGAAGGTATTGACACTGATACCAATTGTTGGAAATACTAAGGGGGTAGAGGTGAATTAGTATTCTACTTTTTTTTTTTTTAAATTATTTTTATCTTTTAAAACATCGCACATAAATCATGAAACACAAATATTTACATAAGAAACACTTATAAAATGTTTCTTTGTAAATATTTTGTAAACTTCCTTGTACAAAGTAAGCACTGACTTACAACTTTTGTAGGGCCCACCAACCTGTGAAAATTCCTTAACCCGTAATCCTTATTGCAGCAAATTGATATTACTTCTCCTACTTGATTAATCATGCAAGTTATTTACTATGTTCTATAAGTAAATAATGAAGCAAATACACTGCAACCTTCACTGCATCAATAAACTGCAGAAAAATAAACGCGGAGACAAGATCTGAGCAAGAAGAAATATAAACACACATGACATCGTTATTTTTGGACCAAGTCCCCGGAAAAACCTAATGTAGGAAAACGGTGCATGGGGTGGCAGACATAAGCTTGAGATCCATGCTCTCCACCTGGCATCACATGCTCCTCACGTGGCGCCCTTACCGTTAACAACCTATGTATCACCTACTCCAGTCTTGTCGACGTAAATGTGTGCATGTGGGAGTATTTATATTTAGGTACGATTTTTTTTTTGGAAACATAATTCATACCTTAATGCGTGAGATGGGTCACCTCTCTCATGGTGGATTGGTCGCAGGTGGATAATTTCTTGACATACAGGGAGAGATCATTCATGAGCATATGATTCTTAAGTTTCTTGGGCTAGTTGAGGAACGTGCTCTATCATCCACCTGTCTTACAATGACGATAATTCCTATTGCTTGCTTCACACAAAGATTTAAACCTATCACATCCTCGCCCTCCTATATATGCATGGTTAATATCCCATGGTGGCGACATGTTTATGTTATGGTTTCCCCTGGTCAAATACCCTAGTCATCAAGTTATGCATGGTGGACAAGGGTGGTCTATTCTGGACTACAGGGAGGTTTGTTTTCTTGTTACTCTCCTTCAAGTATTAGCGTTTTTTCGTTGTTTAATCCTTCAGTGGTGTGGTTATCGGCTAGTATTTTGGTGAATTATTGTAAGGGTAAATTCTCTTTGTTTTATTTTTACAAAACTCGGGGTCTGGTCCTTCAATCGAACTAGTGGTTGTGTTTCTGTTGCCTCAAACATCCGACCCTGTCTGAATTTCATTTAGTTTCCCTGTGTTGGATTGTGGAGTGTGGTACCCTAGTACCTTCTCCATTTGGTTTTGATAATTGTTATGGCTCAGTTAGAACTTCGGTCGCTATAAAATTTTCGCTCTATCTTTCTCTCTGTCCACTAAAGTGTTAGGGTTTTGGGAAGTTAGGGCGATTTTATGTTTGCAAGCATCGTGGGTTCTTAATATTCCTACTTTAGCCACAAAATTTGACCTCTCTTGTTACTATAGTGTCTATTGTTTTCCTTGTGTCGTGGTCCTACTCTCTCTTGACACTGTGTATCTTCGCGCTTCCACTTTCGAGAGTTGTCTTTTCCCTTCACATCTGGAGTTCATATGCGTCTATGGCCCCTCGGCAGAGACTGCCTAGCCGCCGTGGTGGTGCACCTGGGTTATATTCTTCGAGACGTCAACATTTATTCGGATGGGAGTCTGTGGCCAACCATTTTGACTCTGTTCCTCTTGAAGTGAGGAAGGAAATTATTCACTTAGAAGCCAAGGAGTTTGGGGAACTTATATATTTCTCTGATTCCGAGATTTGAAGCAGTAGCCTCAAGTGGGTTCCTGATCCAAGGAAATTACGCAAGCGAAGGCTTCACTTCCTCCATTCTATTAGTTTGCACCATTAGTTGGAAATATTCTTGAGTATGATCATTTAGGATTACCAAGTAGACATTTACAAGTTGTCTGCATGTTAGGAGGAGATCAAGAGAATCTAAGGGACATTTGTTACAAGTTGGATGACATTGTGGTCAAACTAAATTGGGTGGAGCAGTTTGTGGTATCTGATTCAAATATTGTCTCTAATGAGCAGTTGGAGGTGCTCGTAGTCATTAACACTCCAGCTGGAACATCTCCTCACAAAATCTTCTCCTCTCTCTCCTGTCATCATCTTAGACTAACAAGTCCACCAAGCATATCACAGTAGTTTTTACTGTTAGTTAGTATATATTTTTTGTAAGAACTTTTATGATGGATTGTCAACAAAGGAAATGGGTTGATGATATGTATTTTTGGAGCATGTTTTTCGTACTATTTTCAGGGCCAAAGGGAGGTTTTTGGTTAGTAAACTTATATTTTTTAGTTATATTGTTCTTGCATTGGCGCATGGTAGTCTCATCTTCGTAGTTTTTGACCTATGGTAGTAATGGTGTATTGATGGTTACCCATGGTTGAAGATATGATCTCCCATGATGCTCTTTTATTGTATGAAGGGCTCTCATGTAATATCTTTTGTTATTAACGGAAATCTATAGATGAATTTTACAAAAAAAAGAGTATGAAATTCAAATTGAAACTATACTTAGAATATAAATACTATCTATCTATACTTACTACAATTCAAAACAATAAAAATTCAAAATAAATCAATAACTAATATTTTAAATTTAAGGCTACCATTGTTTCACTAGTATAACATCACACTATAAGGTTTCATTTCCTCAAAAGGGTCAATGGCTCTTATGATGTTACTTTGTTAACTATTTAGTTTAATGATTTGAAACGAACCTTAACACTCTTTCATCAATTAAAAAATGTTGAACTAAAATGAAAAGATGTTTGATCAAGTTTAACTTGTTGGCTAGCATACACCATGGTCCATAATGGTATAATCACCCCAAATATATCCAAATCAATCCCTAAGATGAGTGACTATGTGCCCAATCACACATTATGGAAGAATGTGAATTTTCTCCTTGTGTTGCATGATCTTCCTTGCTAGTGCCATGTCAACCAAAGCATGGACTATTGCCTTTTGTTTTGGCTTTTGTGAATCCAATAGGAATTTCACCATGTCATGAAAACAAGGATAACAACCCATGTTTGTGTTTTTCCCGAAATGTATAAAAGTGGGTAAAACGAAAGAAAATCCGATTGAAATAGATAAGGTTGGGGTGTCCTTTTAATGACAAAATCAAGTGCCAACATCTCCTTTTAGGAGAATTCATTGCATTTCCTCATGCAATTTTATGCTCAAATTTTCCCTTTCTAGTCGTAATAAAACATCCTCATTAGATGTGGATCCTTTTTGAAGTAGATACTTGGATATTTGCATGAAATATTTTACCTTAAGGCTTTGATTCTGTAGATTTAAAATATGCCAACGTTTGTACCATTGATATGATAGTTTGGTCAACTAGGCATTCTATTTTTGTAGTCTTTTATTCTCTTCCTTTCAACTTATCATTCCCCTCAATTATCTCCACACTTTTTCTTGTAAGAATTTTATTTTGTGTTTTAATGTATATTTCCAACACTTTAATCTTCAAATCATTTATTTATTTATTTATATATGATTCATAAAACATGTAGAATATTTTACTTGTTTAGGTTCTTGAGACATCATGGAAGTCTCGTTTTGAATAGACATAGAAAATGTTGAGAACTCCTTGTCCTCTTGTGGTGATTACTCTCTCTAATTTGTAGCAGTAAATGATGGTGGTTCCTTGTGATTAAATTCCAAAGACTCTGTGCAATCATATATGATTTTTTGTTCTTCATCAACATCCAATATTGATGTGGTTTAAAGAGTAGAGAACATAGTTCTTGGTCTCTTTGGAAACCCTCTAGTGTTTTGAAGGCAAATCTTCTCTGCGGACAGAGGCGATCCCTCTAGCCCTAGGGTGGGTCTAGCAAAAAGGGAACATACTGGTTTCTAAATTCCTAATTCATAAACTAAATGTGGATTGGAATAGATGCCCTACCTCAATTCAACGCTCTTGATGTAGTATGTTGCAGTGATCCCTCGATCTTCGTCCTTCAAGCCTTGCGCTCCGTTGGTAGCGACATTCATACACCTGCACAAAGATTAAGCAAACACTAAAAGCATACAAGCATACATATTCATTTACAACTATCCAAATTGTCAAGGAGAGTTAGAAACTTTGATCATTAACATAGATAAAGATGGAACTAAAAAACAATCATGTCATATTAGTATATATAAAAGGGAGATTACAACCTGCGCCTTGACGTTGTAGACCTCCTTTGACGGGTTCAGTCGGGCACGTCTCAAAGCATTCGTTCGCCAATTCAGCTCGAAGAGGCGAAATGTTCAAACTCTCTCTCACAACTATGGAATATTCTCTGCTATCAGCTCCTGGTCTATTCTAACTATTCTAGCTATCTGATTCAATGGAATGAAGAGGGATTTATCGGAGTGGAGGATGAGCTTTGGGATCCACTTATGGTGGAGGAAATGTATATCCCTTTGGGAAGTTGCATTTTTGTAGGAACTAGAAGGTTAAAGGGAGAAACTCGATCTCATCTAGTCGAAAAAACATCCATGACTCTGCTCACGAAGTTGTTACATCTTAGAAGATTCGTTTCCATATTAAAAAACCTTTCAAAAGCAGCTCGGTGTGGGTGACATTCAGAGACAGAGAAAAGATGGCGCAGGGCATAGTGTAAATTTGGCCATCGACGCAATGGCATAGCTACACAACCGCACCGACCCAAAAGTATATGTTTTAGAGGGTCAAATCCTGGAATGGTCAACAGAGATTGTGTTCCTGACATGTTAAGGGATGAAATGACATTCATTATGATGTGTGACAGTACACAGGGGTTACGCTGATAGTCCTCCAGTATTTGGGATGGGGAATGCTGGGATGGTGACAAAATGTTGTGTAACATCTAGTCGCATGCATAGCAAGGCATCAATGCGACTGCAACCTTTTTCAGACAATTTTGTGCCAACGACCTCAAAATATGATCCAGTAAACTTTGAGGTAGGAGACATGGTCTTATCCCACTTAAGGAAGGAGTGATTCCCAAGAGGAGAATATAACAAACTCAAAATGAAGAAAATAGGACCTTGCAAGGTACTTAGACAATTTTCTACAAATTGGTATCTCACCTATCTTCAATGTGGCTGATTTGTATCCATATCAAGCTGGTGATGAAGGTGTAGCTACAATAAAAGAGAGAAATGGAGAAGTTAGTGAGCATAGTTGGGAAAAAATACCCACTTTCAAAGGAAACTGGGGTCAAAACCTTTTAGAAGCCTTTTTAGAAATTCCTCTTTATGTTCATTATGAATTGTTTCATTATGTTCTTGAATAATAGAGGTAACCTTTTCAATCAAAAATTGCTTAGGGGGTAAGTCATTATGACAAAACTTCTAGCATAAAGACATAAATCTATACAAAAGTCACTAATAGTTTCATTTTCATCGATGGTCAAGTTATCAATGTAAACTTTGACCAAACGAAGTCTACCTCTCTACTCATGTATATGATCTAAGATATGGGTGGAATCAGATTGTTTCAGCGAATTCAAAAGCTAAGTACCAATGTCCCCATTACCTCCATTTAACATCAACCTCATCCAAAAAAATTCATAATTCTAATTAAGATCATTTTCCATGGATCTAATGACTCTTATTTGGTATGTAACTATTTCCTTTTAGGCTTCTCTAATTTTGATTTCCTTTTATTTGTAGTAGTGGACCTTTCTATTTGATCCTCTATTTGTAGATAATATTCTTGTACCTCTTCTTTAGATTTGTTTGATGTATCTTCTCTATCAATCTCCTTTTTGAGCTACTTTTGTAATGACCCTAACCCTCCCATTGGGAGACACCGCTCACAATTATTGACACAACAAAAAACACATACATAATTTAACCACAACACATAACTATTGTGCACCGTAAAACCATAATAAACAAAATTTCTATAAGTACATAACAAAAACATGCCATCATAACTCATAAATAGGTGCAAATCAAGTTTTGGACACTTATTTATTAAATGTGTGGATGAGCTATGGACCTCTAATTTCCCCCCCTACCAAAGATCACATTGCTCTAGTTCTTTGGGCAGCTGATCACCCTTGATTTTGGGCCATAACTCCACTTGATATTATCTTCTTGAGCCATGTATGTCCCTTGTACCAAACATAACAGGGTCAAGGTACCAAACCCGACAACCTCCAATCATTGGGCTCACTTCCCCTATCTCGGTCTATGAAAATTTCCTAAAAAATGCAACAACTGGAATTTATTCTTCTAACTGATTATGGTTATGCAGTTTATTTTTTATGAAAAATAATGAATAAATCACACTGCAATTATTCACAATAAAATTACGCTACGAAAAATAATATGGAACTAAGAACTATAGATGCAAACACACAATAAAAATGACACAATAATTTTTGGACAAAAGTCCCTAGAAAAACCCAATGTGGGAAAATTGGTGCAACATATGAGGGTTTTATTATTATTATGCAGCAATGAAATTTCTGAGTATAATCTGGATGCCAAACTGGCTATCCTCATCAAATAATATGGCCAAAATTATGAGAGAGAATTTTCTCTCTCTCAACGAGCAATCTCGAGACAACCTGCTTCAGAAAAACTAGCCCTCAAGAACCCTTACATAGGACCCTGCGTAATGATTGTGCAAAGCCTCACATGCATAGCTTGAATCTCCCTCTGATTAAGTCGTTATGTCTGTTGTTGCTACTGGAAGTGATCAGACCCCTGGCCCTCTGGAAAAATTTGCTGACCTCCGACAACTGAATTGACCCCATGCTCAGCCAAATTGAACTGTGACACTAAAGTTACTTGCGTAGTCCGTGTGCAACCTCTAGTGGAATAACTCGACCTCTTTATCGCTGCCTCTCAGGAACTCGAAAATCCTTCAAAATTCAC
Organism: Pinus albicaulis; assembly: GCA_034641835.2. Taxonomy (NCBI): domain Eukaryota; kingdom Viridiplantae; phylum Streptophyta; class Pinopsida; order Pinales; family Pinaceae; genus Pinus; species Pinus albicaulis. Next base: position 1,320,262,214 of record CM076575.1, read on the forward strand.
CTACGCTGCTCCCTCTCTGTCTTCTCATCCCTTTTGGCTCAAACTCCTCTTCCCTACTTGACATTTGCAGTTGGATAGCTCGATTTGCTAAGGAACTCGACAAGTGTGTTCTCCATCTATCCATCAAGTTTCTCTTATAATCTCTCATTTTTGAACCAACAACCATGATTAGTTCCCCACCAATGACTAAGATCATATCTAACTTGATCCATGTGAGTTTCTAGAGAAATCTCACCTTTCTCAATTAATTACTGTTAATTAATCACTTTTCCCAAGTTAGATTTAGGAAAGATTTAATTATTGATCAATTAACTTAACTAAGCCATCTCTAGGTGTTTTCTCCTGAAATTTTTTCTAGGCTTTTGAGATCTCGTGTTCTTAGCATCTTTGACACAAATCGAGACTAGAACACCTATTTGATACTACAAAAACTAACACTCCCTCTTAGTGAGGAAGGTGTTCTCTCACTTTGTCTCCATAACCTTCTCCATACATGTCGTTGATGTCTGACAACTGTGACAATCTGCCATTTTCCACCATGTCAATGCACAAGTTTGATTTATTTGTTACTATGAGTTGAACCAACCCTAAATTTTCACTATTGTTGACACTGCATTGTACCAGTTGTAATGTTGCCAACAATGCTCTACGCTGCAATTGATCTAATGCTGCTACTGCTGCAACTGAGAACCAAACTCCTATCCCTGCTACTGAAAATAGTTCTCCACTATACCCATATATTCTCTGAAATAAATGAACTTAGCTCTCCCTAGATATTTTGTGAGTATATCTACAACTTTCTCTTCTGTGGGAACATGTTGTAGCTAGACTTCTCCACTTTTCACACAATATCTGATAAAATTATATCGAATATCTATGTGTTTCGACCTATCATGAAACATTGGATATTCATATAGCCTGGTGCAACTCTGATTATCACAATTGATATTGGGTGCCTCCATATTCTGAATTAACAAGATCACCAACAACTTCTGAAGCCATATAGCTTCCCACACGACAGTGTGATCCGTAAAATTTCATGGATATTCCATTCGAAAGTTCGTCATAACAAATCTGATAATATTATATTAAAAATCTAAGATTATACACTATTACATTCATATTAAACTTTAAGACCTGTAGATTTAATTGTAATTAGTGCATGCATGCGAATGGAAATTATGCAGAAAAATTGGAAAACTTACAAAATAAGTTCACACACACATAAGACACAACATATTCTCTAGGAAATCCTTTCTGGAGAAAAATCAGCTAGAAGGTGAGGTTGCGTCACTCTTTTTCTCTGATTGGAAATATGGATGCGGGTACAAAGAAGTAAGGCCCATGGCCCATGGGCTGCTACAATGCACAAATCCTTTTTGTGTGCTCTACCTCCTATCCCTCTTGGTTATATTTTCTCAGCTATGGAACAAAATTTTCTCAAAAGAATGGAATGTCTCTTCCTCCTAGTGACCTGGTTATAACACAACCCAATAGCCTACTAGTGGTTAAGTTTGAATACATCAGCTCTTAACTAGAGTTACCATATAGACTCTTCTAGAGTCTTTTACATCACAATCATGTGACTATCCCCTAGTCCATGAATAATAAGGGCTGACACAACATCCTCCCGAATTATAGGTGAAAAAACAAGAATGTCAACTTCTGAGTGGCATAACTTTTGCATATGGACTCCACTTGACACGCTTATTGCGCCATTGGAAAAATCTCCGTGTATAATAGCATTTAAAAGTGTGGTGCTAAAGTAGAAAATTTTTAGCCCCCAAAAACATTGTTTGGTGCCTTAAAACACTCCTGAAAGGTTTCAGACCCCGTTTCACCAAACTGGGTCCCACTAGTATAAATGGTCTTATGAGTTGATTCCTCCACTTTTCCCACTCTAAATGCATTGAGATGGATGAAAAAAAATATAATGATCCAATCCATATCACTATGTTATCTTCCATATACTCTTCTTTTTGAAAATATCAATGCTACTGAGTTTTGCTTCTTGTTGCACTAAGAAACCACCCTTGATCCAATGTTGAAGCAACACCCATATGTGCTCTTCCTGTCCATCGAACTGCCTACCAAATTTGCATCTGTGAATCAAATAGTCTGACACCATCACCTCGAGTATACCTCAATCCATACTCGACTGTGTCACGCAAATACCTCAGAATGTTCCTCATTATTTTCCAATGCACTCTCTTCCATCCCATGATAAACTGATGGAGAGTGTTGACCACGAAGCAGATATATGGCCTAGTGTTTACCAAATACATGAGGGAACCTATAATTTTTCTATACAAGTTGGGGTCAAAATCCTCGTCCTCTCATGCATAGACATGGGTCTACGGTCCTACATCCTGATTGTCTTCAGGATATCTGTAGAATATCTTCCTTGACTAAGGAATATATCTCCATCCTTCTTCCATACTTCCAAGCCTAGGAAGTAATACATCAGCCCCAAGTCCTTCATGTCAAACTCTGATGCCAAGTTCCTCTTGTAGTCTTCTATGAGCCCTGATGACCCCGTCAAGAAGAGGTCATCCACATATAACACTAGAATGAGTGACTCATCCTCTACCATCAAATAATAAAGGTTTGGATCTTCGTCACTCTTGACAAATCCCATATTTTGCAAGTAATTTTCAATCTGAGCATACAATGCCCCAGGAGCTTGTTTGAGCCCATATAGAGTTTTCTTCAATCTGCACACATGCGTTCCCCTCTCATGTGTTTCGAGGCCCTCTGGCTGTTCTATATATACCTACTCTTCTATGACCTTGTTCAAGAAAGCTGTCTTGACGTCTATATAGTGAATCTTCTATCCCATATGTGTTGTTAGAGATATAACCAAATAGATAGAAGTATATTTGGACACTGGGTCGAAGGTATCCTCATAGGCTATCCCTTCTTTCTGTGCATACCCTTTTCCATGAACCTAGGCTTGCACTTCTCCATGGTGTCATCTGCAATGTACTTGATATTATATATATATCGAGATCCCACAACTAACTTGTCCTCAGGCCTCAGTACCACCTCCCAAACATCGTTTGTCGTGATAGAATTATATTATTATACCATGGAATCTACCCACACTTGATGCTATGTGGCCTTCTGATAGTTGCAAGGTTCTATAACCCATGCCACTAATTCTTGGTATATGTCTGGATGTTTGCATTCTCTCTTGTTTGTCCTAGGGGATCCAATGAACTCCTCCGCATCTCTTAATTTCTGATGAACTTCCCCGCTGGTTCAACCACTAGTGGTGGGAGGATCAACTAGATCTTCATGTCGCCTCTGTTGTTTTGTCTCTTGTGAACTCACTGGATGTCCTGCACTTGAGGACCTGTTGGTACTGGTCACTATACTGGATCCCTGTGACTATGCTAGCAAAAGTCCTAGCGGCTTCCCCTACTGCTGGACCAATGGAGCTTCTACATGCTCACTCTGATCACCTGCTGGCATCTTGCAATATTTATTGAAGGCTCTATCCTCCATAAAATTCGTGTCCTGTCTCACGATAATCTTCCTGCTACTAGGAACGTAGATCCTATATGCCTTAGAGGCTTCGCTATACCCAATGAAATATCCCCTCTCTGGAGTCTGGTCCAACTTGGTACATTTCTCATCTGGTACATGGAAATAAGCTATGTTTCCAAAGATCCTAAAGTGACTGACTCCTGGCTTCTTTCCTGAGAAGAATTCTTTCGGTGTTATCTTCCCCAACGCCCTGTGAGGAACCCTATTCTGGATATACACATCCATATTACATGCCTCTGCACATAAGAACCTAGCTAAATATTGGTCATATAACATCGCCTTTTCAACCCCAAATATTGACTTGTTCTTCTGCTCTGCTACCTCATTAAGAAATGGATTGTGTTGACCACTCTGTGTCAACTACCCTATAGCACTATACATTTTTTCAAAGGAATTCCAACCTGTTTGAGCAGTCATATATCCATAATTCATCATCATCTTTTATCAGTTAATCAAAGTTGTTACTCCAAATTATTCAGCCCTGTGGGCCAATGTAAAAATGATTCTAGTATGTCTATAAAGCCATGTAAAACACCTAGGTAAACTTAAGAATTTTTGTTAATGAGTTTCATCATAGGGATTTTTTTAATCTTGTTAATTATGTTCCTTTCCAAACACGAAATAATTAATAGAGTTTTTCTTCCAATTATACCATGATGTCCTTTGAGATAACCTAAGGTCAATAAGTTATGCCAAAGCATCTAAAATATTTGTTTATTTTTGAATAGTTGGATGACTAGTGAACAGTTTTCTGAAATAGGTGATTTAAATTAGAAAGATCTTTGATAAAATAACAGGTTGTTCTTTAATTACATATGGTTAATTTGATTTAAAGTCGGATGGATAAGAAGAATATGAAGAAGTATAAATGATTTAATATTCAGATAGTTTATTTAATCATTTATAAGCAGAAATTATGAAAACTATGTTTTCATAATGAACAAAATATAATCATGTCATAACATGAACCTACATGTAATTAAATTTCAAGAGGAATTTACAGTAACATATAACTTTGTAAATTAATCTCTTAATCCAACTACAACTTCACATCGAATCGAAAATGAAACTGAGATTCAATTAAATTTCCAATTGGATAACTGTTAATAAATTAAATTATATGAGGAATACATAATGAAAAACATAATAGAGATAACTCACAAGAACACAAGCCATATGAAGTAAATCTAGAATCCTTTATTGAAAAAAAAAATGCTCCAACTATTAAAAATATGCTTAATAAGTAGCTCAAGGGTGAAACCTCGAATACTTCCATGGATGAAGTATTTAAACAAAAAAAAAGTTACAATAAATGCCCGAGTGACAAGGCAATCTATATGTTCTGAAATTTAACAGAAAGAAAAAAGGAATTCGATCCAAAAGAATGAATATGCGTGTCTGGCCCTACTTTAAAGGAAAATTGTTGCTGAGTGGCCATTATTTTGTTGCTGCACTTGCAAGATGACTTGTCCTCTAATCCTTATATTCACAAAGCTTCTCCCACTGCTCCTAATATGGAATTGAAACTTTAGTAACCCTGCGGTAGATTTCATCTACCTCAGTATACTTTGCAAAAGTGGGTTTTACAGTGAAAATATATTTTATCTCATGGTGAATAAAACTGATATTTTCAACAGCTTTATAAAAGCTTTGCCTATCATAGAACCTTGAATAGAAGACATGGATGCAGACCTTATTGTTTCTTTGAGCTTCTTCATATAATATTCCCTGGGAATTAATTTATCATTTATAACAAACAGTGAGGGCAGACCTTTTTTAATCAATGCATAAATTCTTGAGAGAAATTTGTTGATTTCCATATCAAGAGTGTGATACTTCTTTGTTAACTGCACTACTAAGTTCTTTTTTATCAGAACTTTCTTTACCTCAAGGATAGTCTCAGTCCTGTCATCTACCCCTAGCTCATCCAGTTCTTGGCTATCCTTAGAGTTTAGAAACTTTATAATGTTGTTGGTTTTATTAGGCATTTCTCCCAATTGAGTATTTATAGCAGAAATTGCCTGGTTTTCTTTTTCCACTAACTCCTTCTGCTCAAAGATGATCTTGATAGATGGCCAGATTTCATTAATTTCCTTAATGATGTTGTTCCAAATAATTTATTTAACATTACCAAGAGTGTAGCCAATAGAAGCTTCAGTGGTTGATTTCTTCCATATTTCTACTTGGTTCTGAGCTCTTCGAAGCTCTGATGCATGGAAAGTGTCAGAATTCTTTTGCTGATCCTATAGAAGTTTCACTTTTTCCTGTAACTTCTTTATTTATTCAGTCTACAAGGTCATGTTTTGGAGTGTATTAGCTAACTATTCTACAGCATCTCCTTTACTAGTGGTAGCTGGTATAGCAATAGGAATAGATGTGATAGGAAGTGCTTCTAAAGGAGCAACTTACTTTGTTGGTTTCTTGCTTTCTAATTCTCCATCTCTGTTTCAATTTTCTTCAACTGTGTACTCTGTTCTAAAATGAGCTTCATCATGTCTGCCTTTTCTATCTCTGTCTCTTCAATATCCCTAGCTAAAGGATCTTCTGTCGCTGGTAGTTTTAACTGCTTCCTTAATGCTGCAATATCCGAATTATTTTTCTTAATCAACTCCTCTGTAGCATTAAAATTTGCAGGATCATAGCCCAATTTGATTACCAAATATTCCAAGGTTTTAATCCTGGTATATTTGGTTAAAGCTGAAACTTTTTCCATGTTGCATTGCAATCGAACATTTTCTAGTGTGACCTGCAATTTAGATAAAGTCATAGCAATGTTAGTTACAGTGGAGAAAATCATCTCCCTAGTTTTTTTATGCATCTCCATTTGATCAATGGGATGTATGTCCCTGACATCAAACTCAAGAGATGTCTTATTATAATTTGATTCTCCTTTGGGCTGAGGAACTTGTGCTTGAAGAAATTCCATTAGAATTCTTCATTTCTCTGAGTCTAAGTCTGACAATAGCCTGCTTTGGGCACTTGAAGTTTGTTTCTAGAATTGATTGTATGTGTTTATCTTCAAGGCTTCATTTTTTAGTTTGATTTCCTTGAAGATATCCATGGTTCTTTTCTCTAGCTCGCTTGAAGTTGATGTACCTGTGTGCATGATCTGCTGCTGCTCTGTTGTAGTCATGGAAGTGGTAGGAGACTGTGTGAACTGCTCACCTATTAATGAATATATAAGAGGCTCATTACTATTAATAGGAGTCTGCAACTCTAAATATTTGCTAAGGCTTAGTATGGAACTAAGCTTAGCCTCCTTTCTGTACATGATTTTAAATCCCTTGCTGAAGATATATGTCTCTGAAGGGGATCCTTCTTCTCTATTTCTTTTGGTTGTCTTCTCTTGATTTGTAGGATTCTGAACTATTGATGAAGGGACTAGTTGTTCTTCTGCCTCATGTAATGTATTCTCTATCCACTCTGGTTGGTTCTTATACTTCTCTATTTTTTGCCTTGGTGTGTGAAAATAAGGAGCAGATTTGGTTTCTACCCTTAATTTGGAAACTATCCCTAATGGATCATATGACCAAGTGAAGCTTAAATAAAACTGCATTTTCTTCAATAATTGGTCTTCTTCTGCTCTTGCTTTCCTGCTGTTACATATGAATGGCCCAACCTACATTTTTAGCTTAAACCGAGACTTTTTCTTGGCCGCAAAAAAATGAACCTGATCCATGTTGATCATCTGCCTGATGAATTCTAAGGCAAAATTCCTCATTGGGAGGAATTTTGGCAACTTATACGGTTGCAACTCACATCCAAAAACTCTTATCTCTGTGTAGTTTTCATATAAGTACCAATATCTTGTTTTTACCTATTCTGGCACCTGCAAAATCTTTTGGATTTCTTCACTGATTCTTGATTCATCTCTGCTGCTTAAAAGGCCAATGGCTGGGTGGACAAAAATCTCAATGAAATGTTTACATGTGAACTCATTCTGATCTTTCATAACCAGGGTGGTCCATAAAATGACCGAGTGTTGGTCTCCTTTCTCATTCAATTTCTGCAATGGCAATTTCATGTTGTCTCCTTGAAAGTATATGAACATGTAGACTAAGATAGAGGTATATTTAAATACCTCCTCTGTGTTGAAATTAACCAACTATTGATGAATAGACTCTGCAAGGAAATGACTGAAATTAAACACAATTGAAGGTTTGGCATCATTGGAAAAGATTGATAAAAATCCTATAATGGCCTCATCTACATATTGATCAGAGTAGTATCCAAGAAGGTAAGATAGAACATTGGTTATCTTCTTGGTTCTCTCAGGGAATAGGGATGAAGGATAAGGAGGTTTTTTCTTAGGAAATGAACCATCTTGTGTTAGGAATAATTATAGAGTTTGGGTTCTCTTAGCGAGGTCTAATTTCTGGTATATTTCGACCAGAGCTTCATGAGAAAATGGGATACCATGGTCAACTGTGGGGGCTAGCATCATTTGATCAATGGCCTGAGGGGTTATGGTAAACTAAACTTTTCCATTGGAATTGTTTATGGCTCTCTGGATTGGAAAATATGAGGCATGGAATTTCCTAATGAAATCTGGAGCACTGTGGGTAGGAGGAAAGATATAACGAGGTAGATTTGACTCGCAGAGTTGGTTTTCATCTGATTTCTCAATACACTTATCTTCGAGCCAGTAATACATCTCAAGAATATTAATATCATAATGTTTTTCATATATCCTGTAGTCTCTATCAGCCATATGGACACGATGAAGGTCCACAGGAGGGAAAATCAAAGGATTGGCATTTTCCTCGGGTCCTTTATCTTTGGGAGGCATGATGGCTAAGGCTGGGAGTGTAATCTGATAGGAATACAGACAATGAATACAAAAATCGTCATAGATAGGAACAAAGAGGATAACTGGAATGAGCAGGCACTGGAAGCTTGATATGTCTTGTTTCTGGCGAATGACCTGCAAATAAACAAAAGGTGATTTATATAGAAAAGTAGGCTTCCCGTTGGTGGTGTGGGTTAACGATTGAGTTAATTAAAATCTTAACGAACTGATAATGGAGATATGATAGTTCAACGAGCGAATGAGATGGCAGATGAGGTGGCAGAAGCGGAATGGTGTGGGGAATCAACGGTTCGATGAGTGGTATTTAGATATCAGCTTTCGGAGGGGGGTTAAGCGGTTTTATGGTTTCACACCTAGGGGGTCCGAAAGCTTGGGATGCTGACACATATCAGTGGGTTGTTTTAAATTACTGACGAGTTTGGACTCCCCCGGTGATAAGGTTGAGTTCGTGAAGGGGGGTGAAAGGCTGTGAGAGCCGTTGGATGCCGACGGATGTAAGGATAATCGTCAGATGTATGGGAATATGAGAGGATGGTAAGACACAATGATGTGGAATGGTGGGGTTGGGTTTTATTTAATAATGCGTCGGGAATGTATGAAGGTAATGATTCAAGGAAATGCTAATAAAGGGAATACACAGCAGAATATGTTAATATGGTTTAAAAACTTAGGATAGTGAGTTAATAATGCCTGGGATGATGTTTAAACCATATAAATCTCTCCTTTTATGGGAGCATTTAGACTAGCAGCCAGTGAAATTTTAAAACAAAATTGAAGATTTCCTTTTTCTTTTTTCTTCCCTAACATTTTATTTTTATTTGCCTTCTTTATTTAGGGCAACTAACACCTATCATTTTATTGATATGGATGCCTATAAAACATAAATTTTTCCTAATTTTTTTTTTAACTTTTTCATTCTTTTGCATCCATATCATACCTTAGCATTTTCAAAATTATTTGACTAACTATGCTAACTTATCAAAACTAGATAATGTTACAACATCAAATCCATCTAGGGACTACTTCCCCCTATGGGATACAAAGAATAAGTAGATCCAAAAGCCTTCTCCTTGGGCTATGGATTCTTTACTGAAACAGATACTCACTTGCAATTTTCAAAAATAAATAAACTCTTTGAATATTTACATATGTTGAATGAATGAAGAATCAATATTGAATATAATATTTCAGGTAATTCCCATTGGCTGGAAATGAGGAATACTCTCCTTCCAAATTATGTAGGATAAATGTATTGTTACCTTTGACTTCTGAAATGCTGAATGGACCAAACCATAAGTTTTAAAATTTAGCATGCTTTCCTTTGTCTTCTCTCCTTGTATCCCATCTGAGCACAAGGTCACCTTTCTTAAAATTTCTTTCTCTTGCTTTTCTGTCAAATAACTCTTTCATCTTGTTCTGATATTTTCTTAGCTGAAACTAAATTTCATCCCTGTCTTCATTCAACTCAATAATTTGGTTAATTATTCTTGATAAATCATATTTTTCTTCATAAGATTCCTGGAGAAATCTCATAATAGGTAAAGCTAAATGAGTAGGAAAAACTTCTTCCTTACCATAAACTAATTGGAAAGGAGACTTGCCTGTTGATCTCTTAGGAGAAACTCTGTTTTCCAAAATGACATGGATTAAGTGGTTGTCCCAACTCTTTTTATGATATTCTAGAGTCTTCTTAATGACCATAACTAAGCTCTTGTTGGAAGATTTTGCAAGTCCATTACCCCGAGGATAATATGGGGTTGAATGATGTAGTAGGATTGAATATTTTTGACAGAACTCTATCATTTTAACACTGCTGAAGGCTGTTGCATTATCTGTTACAATTTTTTGAGGAAATCCAAATCTTGATAAGATATTCTCTTCAAGGAATTTAATCACAACAATATCAGTTGCATTTTTAACAGGTATGGCTTCTACCCATTTGGTAAAATAATCAGTAGCTGTTAGAATACATTTGTGTTGATTACTTGATTAAGGATGAATTTCCCCAATAAAGTCCAACCCCCATTGTAGAAAAGGAGCATCAACTGATATTGGAACCAAAGCAAGTGCTGACAGTTTTTGTTTCCCTGCAAATAATTGACATTGTACACAAACCCTTACTCTTGCTCCAACTTCTTTGAAAAGTGAGGGCCAATAAAAACATGCTTTCAAGATTTTTTAGGCTATTTATCTCCAGGCATAGTGTCCACCACAAAATCCTACATGGAATTGATCTATAATTCCCTCTGTTTCATTTTTAGTTAAACAAAGAAGAAGAATATTTAAAGGGTATTCCAGTATAGTTTAGCATTGATAATGCAATATTTTATTGATTTGAGATTTAGATTTTTGCAGTGCTTCAGATTAAGATCAGCTGGACATTGAAAATCTCTGAGAAACTACACAATATCAAAATACCAATCAGAGAGTAGATACTTTTGATCTATGCGAACAAGAATGGATTGATCTGAAGGAAGACGTTCTTGTGGGTTCTCTCCTTCCATAAGAGAAGGAGTTTCTTGTGGATTCTCCTTTGATATTAAGAGAGGTTCTTGCGGATTCTCCCTTGATGATGAAGGAGGTTCTTGTGGATTCTCCCTTGATGACATTTCAACAACCAGATTTATCCTTAATACTTTGTAGTTGGATTCAGCTAATAATTTGGCCAGACCTTGGCATTTTACTAACTTTGTGGTTTTAATCTCAAGGTCAAATTCAAGGATTTTAGCAATCCATATTCCTCTCTTTCCATCAGTATCAGGCTGGGTTAAAATAATTTTGACAACATGATTTGGAACATAGGCAGTAATGTGTGAATGCAGAGCATAGGTTCTAAAGGCTTTGAGGGCTTGGATTAAGGCATAAGCTTGTTTTTCCATAATATCATGCCTAATTTCAGCATTCCTCATAACTTTGGAAAAGAAGGCTATAGGATGGTCGTCACCATTGGAGTTATTTTGTAAAAGGACAACGGCTAGGGTTGTCTCGGATGCAAAAGAAAATATGATGAACAATAAAGAATAATCAGGGCTAGCTAAGTAGGGGCTTCAGATATTGACTTTTTGATTTGATTGAAAGCATACCTAGTTGGAATTGTCCATTTGACTTCATTATTTTTCTTTAGCATATCAGTTATGTCCTTTACTATCTCTGCATAATTGGGGATGAACCTTCCAAGAAAATTAATATTTCCAAGGAAGGTTTGAATCTCTTTCTTATTCCTTGGTATAGCTAGAGTATGAATGGATGATACTCTCTTTGGGTCAATTAGAACTCCATTCTTAGAGATAATATGCCCAAGTAATTTCCCTTCCTTTACAAAAAATAAATATTTCTTCGGATTGATGGATATGCCAAATTTCCTGCACCTGTTAAAAACCTTTCTCAAGTGTTTTAGATGATTTTCATCATAATCAAATAAAATCGTTAAATCATCCAAATAAATAACAATAAATTCTGCAGTTTTACCTACAAATGCAAGATCCATTGTTCTCTGAAAATTGGCTCCTGCATTAGTTAACCCAAATGGCATCATGGCGTACATAAATGTACCCTAGGGAGTGGTGAAAGCAATTTTCTCTAGATCAGCTTGACTTACCATGATCTGGTTGTAACCTGAAAATCCATCTAGCATAGAAATCCTACTTTATCTTGAAACTTTCTGAAGTAAATAATCCATTTCAGGCATGGATAATTATATTTTAAGGAGGCTTTGTTCAGGTTTCGAAAATATACACAGCCTAATCTCACCATTCTTCTTTCTGACTGGAAATAATTTAGCTACCCAATTAGAATACCTTAAAGGTAAAATGATATGACCATCAAGAAAAAATTTGAGTTCCTTTTCAATTGTTGGAAGTAGTATGGGATTATTTATTTTTAATTTATGTTGGAAAGGTTTTGCTTCTGGTTTTAAAGGAATCTTATGCTCTATTAAAGTTGTATCATAAGTTTTTAATTCGTTATAAGACTAGACAAATACATATTTGTAATTTCTAAGAAGATTCAAGTATTTGAGTTTCACATCTAAAGGCAAAGTTGATGATAATTTAACATTCCTTACATCATCCAAAATCCCAATATTGCATTCTTCAATTTATTCTTCAAGTGATTTAGACAAAGGGTTTTTATAGACATCATTATCATCGAATAGTTTTTCCAATGGAATTAATCCTTTAAGAATACAATTATAGATAATTGAATGATATCATGGTCAAGAATTTTAGAACGAAATGAATTTTCTGGATTTTGATGATTTAATTCTTGAATATCTCTTTGGTCTTCTTCAATTTGCATATTTTAAAATTCATCGATGACTTGAAGGAAATACTTTAATTGTTCATCATCCTCAAAAATCTGCCAATGTTTAAGGTTATCAGGGATTGATGGTCTATATTTAACCTGAATTTGGTATTCTAATGATACTAGCTGAGGAATTTTGAAAGAGCTTGCTGAAACAACAAGTGAAACAACATGCATATTTTCATCTCTGGGAATAACAGTTATGTTAAATCCAAGGAAAGAGTTTTCAACTGTATCCCAAACTTAATTTCTATAGGATCTAAGCCTTAGGTGTTTAGTTTGACATTGGTTTCTAACCTGCTTGACTATAAGCTCAAAATTAGATAAAACACTCAAGTTTTTAACCTTTAAACTTTTTGCCAGCTCAAGACCAAGAAGAAAAGCCTCATACTCATCTACGTTATTGGTAACCTCAAATTCAAGTTTACATGACTGAGTAATGTTTTCTTTTTTTGGTGAAATTAAAACCATTCTTCCTCTTGCTCCTTCCTTTGAGAAAGACCCATCAAAATAAAGTTTCCAGATATCTGATTCTACAATCTCTGGTTTAGAAACTATATTTTCAATGGCAAGTTGAGTGTTTGATGATTTTTGGGAAGATAATTGAAAGCAACTGAAATCCTGATCTACTGCATAGATAGTGTGGTTTTTTGCCTGATTAACTGTGAAAATAGTGTGAAAGAATCTGACTTCTCTATATAACCTTAAATTCTCACCTCCATAGATTGGAATAGTAGCAAAAGACATGTCCATCTGAAGTGATCCCCCAAGTTTTGCACAACATGATACAGATAGAAGCATGCCAAATTTGGGTGGAATATCAGTAATAACAATGTCTAATACTATACTCTTGACAAGGATTTGGGCTAAGGTCACAACTAGATATTTGATCAATCCTAGACATGGTACTTTCTTTGAATCAAAGGTGTAAATATCATGATAGGAACGAGTAACTTGTAACTGAAGCTAGTCCATGGCATAAGGTTGTGTGAAGCACCAGAATCAAGCATACAGTTATACAATAAAAATTCATGAGTCTTAAAGGTCACATAAAATGGTGGGACAATCTCATCGATCATATCAGAACTAGGGCCCAAGACTACTAAGGGTTTTTCATCTTGCAAAATGATAATATATCCCTCAACATCTACACTAGAAGACTGTATCCATTTAGACACTTGATTTTTATAACCAGGATTTTTGGAAATTTCTGCTAAAGGTATAGGAATCTTAACCCTTTCCAATTCCTTTTCAATATTAAAATTTGTCAAAATGATTTTATCAGATGAAACTGTTTCAGTGGATGACTCTGTAGTATGAGGTGTTGGAGTTTGTGTTTGAATTTTTTTTATTGTAGGTTCATTAATTGTGGTAGATTTTGGAGGTCTAACTGGGCCCGATCTTGGTCTAAGATCATACCTTTTATTTAACTCTACAATGAGAAATTAAGAAAAAACTTGGTATTTTGAAAGTTGAGGATCTTCTTGTTCTTGTTCCAAAGACTGTGATGAAGATGAAGGGACTATGGCCATATGATCTACTGAAGAATCAAAATTATTGATATCTTATATGATTTCAGGGCCAGTATCATGTGGCTGTTGGTCATCAATCAACAAAGGAGGTTGAATATTTTGATCTGGTCTCTGAAGAATCTGAATTTGAGGAACTCTTTGAGATTGATTTTGATTTTGAGTTTGAGGTCTGACAACAATTTGCTGAGAAGATCTAGGTTGTGTTTCAATCTTAGAGATTCTATTGGAAATGTTTATAATTAAAGATGTGATTTCATCAATTTTCTGATCTTCAAGTTTAGATTTGGAAGAGGATGATTCATCAAGCTTGGATTTTAATTTTCTTTGTTCCTTCTCTTCTTTAGATATACTTTTACCAGAATTTGACCTATTGGCTTCTACCTCAATAGCATTAGTCTACATGTCTTGTAATGTGTTAGAAACTCTCTCCCTTAGCATAACTGCAAAGTCATCATCAAATTCTTTAGAAAATATGACCTTTGCAGATGTTACTGGAGGTTTACAATAAATAGGCATTTTGTGGTAGAGTTTGTAAAATCTCTTAATAAATTCAGTAATTGGTTCACGAGGATTTCTCTTTAACTCTTCAAATTCAGTGAGGAAATAAACAACATCTTTCTTTACCCCCTATTGGTTTTTAAATATAGTTATAAGTTCATTCCATAATCGAATAGAATCAACTCTAAGTTTCCTAAACCAAATACTAACATTACCTTCTAAAGACTGTACAAATAATATCATATAAACATCTGCATGCTCGATGTTCATATTATTAGCGAAATCTAAGAAGGCTCTTATATGATCCTCTGCTAAGGGACCTATTTCTCCGTTAAATCTTGGTAAATGTTTAAGATATCCATCAGGAAAATTTCCTAAGATGTTAGGAAGAACAAGAGAAGCATACCTTGCTTGTATAATGGGTTGAAAAGCCATTTCAGATGATGATGAAGATGTAGGTGAATGAGTATTAGAGGATGGAGGAGAGTGTGAAGGAGGAGGAGGAAGTGAGGATTTCAAAGGGATTCTAACAATCAAATTTTTATCTAATGGTGTTAGATCTTTTTCTTTATATTCGAACAATGGATTAGAATAGACAGAAAATGTCTCTTCTTGTTTAGTAAAGGATGATGGAATGGAATAATAAACTGGAGTGACAAAATATATAGGCTTAAATTCATGTAAATGTAAGCCCAATTCTGTCTCAAATGTAGGTGAATCTAAAGGAAAAGATGGAACTTGATATGACTCAAGTGATTCTGTCAACAAGGCTGACTGAAGATCTACTCCTTTTGAATAAAGTTTAGAAACTCTAGGAGGTACTTGAGTCGAATCAGGATGGGATGATATTACTAAAAAGGGATCTACAGATGAAAGCTCTTCAGGGTATAAAGCTAAAGAGGAAGAAGCATAAATGTTTGTTTTCTTCTTAAAGAGGCTTCCCTAATAAGTTTTTTTGGATCTGGTAATGGGTTAACAATCTTAGGTTCAGAATGTGATCTAATGTGCATAAAGGGAGCCAGCATGAACCAGTGGAGTCGCCAGGTGAAAGGTTTTGACCTATATCCTTATCCTTTATTTACCTTAAAGGAAAGGGGAAAATCGTTACCCCAGGGAAAATTTAGCTTTCAATTCTTCGTCTCCCCGACAATGGCGCCAATCTGATGTTGTCCTTTGAGATAACCTAAGGTCGATAAGTTATGCCAAAACATCTAAAATATTTCTTTGTTTTTGAATAGTTGGATGACCAGTGAATAGTTTTATGAAATAGGTGATTTAACTTAGAAAGATCTTTGATAAAATAAAAGGATGTTCTTTAATTACATATGGTTAATTTGATTTAAAGTGGGATGGATAAGAAGAATATGAAGAAGTATAAATGATTTAATATTCAGATAGAGTATTTAATCATTTATAAGCAGAAATTATGAAAACTATGTTTTCATAATCAACAAAATATAATCAAGTAATAACAAGAACTTACATGTAATTAAATTTCAAGAGGAATTTACAATAATAGATAGCTTTGTAAATTAATCTCTTAATCCAACTACAACTTCACAACAAATCAAAAATGAAACTGAGATTCAATTAAATTTCCAATTGGATAAATGTTCATGAATTAAATTATATGAGGAATACATAATGAAAAACATAATAGAGATAACTCACAAGAACACGAGCCATATGAAGTAAATCCATAATCCTTTATTCAATAAAAAATGCTCCAACTATTACAAATCTGTTTGATAACTAGCTCAATGGTGAAACCTCAAATACTTCCATGGATGAAGTATTTAAACAAAAATAATGTTACAATAAATGCCTGAGTGACAAGGCAATCTACATTTTCTGAAATTTAACAGAAAGAAAAAGGAATTCGATCGAAAAGAATGAATCTGTGTGTCAGGCCCTGCTTTAACAGAAAATTGTTGCTGAGTGGCCACTATTCTGTTGTTGCGCTGGCAAGATGACTTGTCCTCTAATATTGATATTCACAAAGCTTCTCCCACTGCACCTGATCTGGAATTGAAACTTTAATAACCCTATGGTAGATTTCATCTACCTCAGTATACTTTGCAAAAGTGGGTTTTACAGTGAAAATATGTTTTATCTCACGGTGAATAAAACTGATATTTTCAACAACTTTATAAAATGCTTTTCTTCTCATCGAACCTTGAATAGAAGACATGGACGCAAACTTTTATGTTTCTTTGAGATTCTTCATATAATATTCCCTGGGCATTAATTTATCATTTATAAAAAATAGTGAGGGCATACCATTTTTAATCAATGCATCAATTCTTGAGAGAAATATGTTGGTTGCCACATCAAGAGTGTGAGACTTCTCTGTCAACTGCACTACTAAGTTCTTTTTTATCAGAACTTTCTTTACCTCAAGGATAGTTTCAGTACTGTCATCTACCCCTAGTTCATCCAGTTCTTTGCTTTCCTTAGAGTTCAGAAAATTTATAATGCTGTTGGCGGTATTAGGCATTTCTCCCAGTCGAGTATTTATATAAGAAATTTCCTGGTTTTCTTTTTCCACTAACTCCTTCTGCTCAAAGATGATCTTGATAGATGGCCAGATTTCATTAATTTCCTTAATGATGTTATTCCAAATAATTTATTTAACATTACCAAGAGTGTAGCAAACAGAAACTTCAGTGGCTGATTTCTTCCATATTTCTACTTGGTTCTCAGCTCTCTGAAGCTCTGATGCATAGAAAGTGTCAGAATTCTTTTGCTGATCCTCTAGAAGTTTCACTTTGTCCTGTAAATTCTTTGTTTATTCAGTTTGAAAGGTCATTTTTTGGAGTGTAGTAGCTAATTGGTTTGCAACATCTCCTTTACTAGTGGTAGCAGGTATAGCAGTAGGAATAGCTGTGATAGGAAGTGCTTCTAAATGAGCAGCTTGCTTGGCTGGTTTCTTGCTTTCTACTTCTCCATCTTTTTTTCCATTTGCTTCAATTGTGTACTCTGTTCTAAAATGAGCTTCATCATATCTACCTTTTCTGCCTATGTCTCTTCAATCTCCTTAGCTAAAGGATCTTCTTGCTAGCAGTTTTAACTGCTTCCTTAATGTTGCAATATCCACATTCTTTTTCTTAATCAACTCCTCTGCAACATTAACATTTGCAGGATCATAACCTAATTTTATTACCAAATCTTCCAAGGTTTTAATCCTGGTATCTTTGGCAAAAGCTGAAACTTTTTCCATGTTGAGTTGTGACCGGACATTTGTTAGTGTGACCTGCAATTTAGATAAATTCATAGCAGTGTTAGTTACAGTGGAGAAAATAATCTCCCTAGTTTGTTTATGCATCTCCATTTAATCAATGGGATGTATGTCCCTGACATCAAACTCAAGAGATGTCTTCTTATAATCTAATTTTCCTTTGGACTGAGGAAATTGTGCTTGAAGAAATGCCATTAGCATTCTTCCTTTCTTTGAGTCGAAGGCTGACAATAGCCTGCTTTGGGCACCTGAAGTTTGTTTCCAGAATTGATTGTATTTGTTTATCTTCAAGGCTTCATTTTTTAGTTTGAGTTCCTTGAAGATATGCATGGTGCTTTTCTCTAGCTCACTTGAAGTTGACGTACTTGTGTGCATGATCTGTTGTTGCTTTATTGTAGTCATGGAAGTGGTAGGAGAATGTGTGGGACTTCTCACCTATTAATGAGGATATAAGAGGCTCATTAGTATTAATAGGATTCTGCTGCTCTGAGTCTTTGCTAAGGCTTAGTCTGGAACTAAGCTTAGCCTTCTTTCTGTACACGATTTTAAATCCCTTGCTGAAGATATCTGTCTCTGAAGGGGATCCTTCTTCTCTGTTTCTTTTGGTTGTCTTCTCTTGATTTGTAGGAGTATGCACTGTTGATGAAGAGACTAGCTATTCTTCTGCCTCATGTAATGTATTCCTATCCACTCTGACTGGTTCTTATACTTCTCTATTTCTAGCCTTGGTGTGTGAAAATAAGGAGTAGATTTGGTTTCTACCCTTAATTTGGAAACTATCCCTAATGGATCATATGACCAAGTGAAGCTTAAATAAAAATTCATTTTCTTTAATAATTGGTTTGCTTCTGCTCCTTCTTTCTTGCTGTTACATATGAATGGGCCAACCTGCGTTTTTAGCTTAAAATGAGATTTTTTCGTAGCTGCAACAAAATGGACCTAATCCATGTTGATCATCTTCCCGATGAATTCTAAGGAAAAAATCCTCATTGGGAGGAATTTTTTCAAATTATATGGGTGCAACTCACATCCAAAAACTATTATCTCTATGCAGTTTTCATATAAGTACCAATCTCCTGTTTATACCTTTTCTAACAACTGCAAAATCTTTTGGAATTTTTCACTGATTCTTGATTCATCTCTGCTGCTTAAAATACCAATGGTTGTGTGGAAAAACATCTCAATAAAATTTTTATATGTGAACTCATTCTAATCTTTCATAACCAGGGTGGTCCAGAAAATGACCGACTGCTGGTCTCCTTTCTCATTCAGTTTCTGCAATGAAAATTTCATGTTGTCTCCTTGAAAGTATATGAAAATGTAGAATAAGATAGAGGTATATTTAAATACCTCCTCTGTGTTGAAATTAACCTACTACTGATGAATAGACTCTGCAAGGAAATGCCTGAAATTGAGCATAATTGAAGGTTTGGCATCATTGGAAAATATTGATAAAAATCCTATAATGGCCTCATCTACATATTGATCACAGTAGTATCCAAGAAGGTAATATAGAACAATGGTTATCTGCTTAGTTCTCTTAGGGAATATAGGTGAAGGATAAGGGGGATTTTTCTTAGGAAATGAAGCATCTTGTGTTAGGAGTAATACTAGCGTTTGGGTTCTCTTAGCAAGGTCTAATTTCTGGTATATTTCAACTAGAGCTTCATGAGAAAATGGGATACCATGGTAAACTATGGGGGATAACATCATTTGATCAATGGCATGAGGGGTTATGGTAAACAAAACTTTTCCATTGGAATTGGTTATGGCTCTCTGGCTTGGAAAATATGAGGGATGGCATTTCCTAATGAAATCAGGAGCACTATGGGTAGGAGGAAATATATAACGAGGTAGGTTTGACTCCCAAAGCTAGATTTCATCTGATTTCTCTATCCACTTATCTTCGAGCCAGCAATACATCTCAAGAGTATCAATATTAGAATGCGTTTCATAGATACTGCAGTCTCTATCATCCACAGGGACATGATGAAGGTCTACAGGAGGGAAAATCAGAGGATTGATGTTTTCCTCGGGTCCTTTAGCTTTTGGAGGCATGATGGCTAAGGCTGGGAGTGTAATATGATAGGAATAGAGACAATGAACAGAGAGGATAGCTGGAATGAGCAGGCACTGGAAGCTTGATATGTCTTGTTTTTGGCGAATGACCTGCAAATAAACAACTGTGTAACCTGCAAACGGATAAAAGGCGATTTATATAGAAAATTAGGCTTCCCGTTGGTGGCACAGGTTAACGATTAAGTTAATTAAAAGCTTAATATACTGATAATGGAGATATGACAGTTCAACGGGCGAATGAGATGGAAGATGAGGTGGCGACAACAGAATGGTGCGAGGAATCAACACTCAGATGAGTGGTATTTAGAAATCATCTTTTAGAGGGGGGTTAAGCGGTTTTATGGTTTTGAACCTGGGGGGTCTGAAATCTTGGGATGATGACACATATCAGTGGGATGTTTTAAATTACTGCCGAGTTCAGACCCCCGCCGGTGATAAGATTCAATTTGTGAAGTGGGGTCGAAAGGCTGTGAGAGTTGTTGGATGCCGACGGATGTAAGGTGAATTGTCGAATGTATGGGAATATGAGAGGATGGTAAGACACAATGATGTGGAATGGTGGGGTTGGGTTTTATTTAATAAAGCGTCAGGAATGTATGAAGGGACTGATTTAGGGAAATGTAAATAAAGGGAATACATAGCGAAATATGTTAATATGGTTTAAAAACTTAGGATAGTGAGTTAATAATGCTTGGGATGATGTTTAAACCATATAAATCTCTCCTTTTATGGGCACATTTAGACTAGCAGCCAATGAAATTTTAAAACAATTTAGGGTAGCTAACACCTATCATTTTATTGATATGGATGCCTACAAAACATAAAATTTTCCTAACATTTTTTAACCTTTTCATTCTTTTGCATCCATATCCTATGTTAACAATTTCAAAATGATTTGACTAATTATGCTAACTTATCAAAACTAGATAATGTTACAACATACCTAAATCTAGGGTGAGGCTCGATGGTGATGTCTTAAGTGAGTCATAATGTATTAAATCTATGTATTTTTATCATACTAGATCATGTCTTGAGTCTCGCAGAATTTGGTTGAGTCTAAGTGTATTTTTAATTATTTAATTTCCAGCTGGTTAGGAAATTTTATAATTTGGATGAAATTGTAAAAAAAAATGATTGTAAAAGTTGAAGGGGGTAAAGTACTCATAGTTAGAACCTCTACACCTCAAGTTAGTGTCTAGACATATTTTTAGGGTTTAAGTTATGTTTATCCCCTCAAATTATTTTTACTTTTGGTTTTCTTTTCTTGTAAAAAATGACAAAAATTTAGCTAGAAAATGGTTAAAAATTAAATTGAGAGAAAATAAAATTCTCTCCAAGTGGAAAAACAAATTTTTGGAGAAGGTGGTCATTCCCAAGGAAGAATTAAATTGACAAACTCAATTCCAAGGCAGAAAACCACAAGAAAATATTTTGGGCCAGAAAATAATTATTTTTTCAAGGAAATTAATTTTTCTGGGTCTAGATAGTTGAAGAAAATTCATGGGTCCAAAAGAAGTCCAATTTTTAAGGTCCTCCATCAGGGAAAAAAATAATTTTTTAATAAAAAATGAGCTTATAGACCAAGGTGATTAAGTCAAAAATGATTTTTTGAGGAAAAAATGTCAAAATAATATTTTTTAGAATAGAAAAAAAGAGAATTGTTTTAATTTGAATTCCTTCATCAAGATGAAGCGTCATGATTTAATTTTGGCATGGATCAAATAACAACTAGCTATTAATCTCCATAATCAACTCAAAATTGTGCAACTTCCTTGACCTAGTCTTTTTTACACTTGGAAGGGGATCTAGATCTCTCTATTTTTCTATAAATTGAGCCTAAGGCTCCTCATTGTAACATCTGACCTTTGGATGTTTCACTTGCTTTAAAGATCTGTAATTTTTTCTATTTATGCAATAAAGCAAATGTCTTTGGGAGTTATACTATGGTGTTCTTCTTAGCTTATTGTGGTAATATGATATTAATTATGTTTATAATTTCTACTATGGTTTTTAATATTTGTTAAATTCTTCAGCCATTGGATTTTTAACTGCTTGTTTGCATCTATATCTGGGTTAGAAACACTATTGATTAGTTAGATCTAGTGATTTATTGTTTGAATAACTAGAGCTTCTTTTCACTGTGGCTCACCCCTTTTGAATCTAACAAAATCCTTCGAAGTTTTGTTGAAATATTTTTGTGATCAAGTATCGAGTACTTGGATCAATTCTTGTTTGAATTAATTAAGTACTGGTGTTGGGCACCTGGGGAGGTTCTTGTTTGAACCACCCATTTACTTGGCACATAATAACTGAGAGCCCATAATGAGGTTTTTCCAATGGCTCATCATAAGATTAATTAAAGGGGGTTTTCTTAGCTATTCATCTAAAGAAAAATTACAAATCTTTTAAAAATCCCATTTCATTGTGCTATATTTGATATATCTCTTATTTAAAGAGTTAATCTCATTGTGAATATTGGTAAATAATATTTGTAATTTTTTTTTGTAAATATTTATATACTAACTCTTTGAATAGATCCAAACATGTATATGTTTTTCATTTATCTTGTATATATTTTTAGATTCTCACTCCCTTTCTTTGCAGATCTAAAGCTAAAGTGAGGATTTGAATTTGGATTTATTTACAATATTATTTTGCAAGTGAAAGACATAAAAATAAAAGAAAAAAAAGCAAATTCTTCTAAAGACAAAATTTTCTCTTCTACCCTCTCAAGTAGGGGTTTAGATAAAATTTTGAGCAAAAAGTGGATTAATCCCAACAAATAAAAAAAACAAAAAACAAAAAACAAAAAGTTGCATTAAGGTTTAGGTACTAATATACTCAATTAATAGCTCGATCTATTTTCTTATGGATCGAAGGAAAATTTCAATTTTTTTAAAGAAATTGTGAATTTTTTTGAGCCTTAGCCGCTAGGGTTTGAGCCTGCCAACCCTTGTTTTTTTTGCAGAGATATTTTTTCTGACGGTTTTTCATTGAATTTCTAGCACGGTCGATTTGTTGAAGGACTGATAATTTTACAAAATTTTCTGGGAGACCCACACGTGACTAACGAAATCTTTGAGAAGTTCTCATTCTAAAAGTAAAAATCGAATTTTTAGAAAGCTCTCTCCATTTCCTAAGGTAAGATCAAAATTTTGGGAGACATCATATCTATTTAGGTAGGTCGATTTATGCTTGACAACTGTTTGCAATGTTTTGAACCATTCTTTGCCTGAATGTGAGTCTTTTTCTAGAGTCATTTTCCATTTAATCGAGAGCTTGAAAGAAATCCTCCTTGTTTCTGGTATGAAAGACCCTTTCGTTGGCTAGAACATCTTGCAAAAAAAACAAAGATTTTGAAGATAAAGAAAATTACGAGTCGGAGGAAAAAACGATTATCTTGAAGAAAACAAAGGGTTGTATGCATTTTCTAAGTCAGAATCAAATTAAATTTGAATGTCAGCTTCCTTTACATCAATTGTGTGAATTTATCCTTGAGCCGTGACGTTATTTTTTGGAGCGGATCTCATTTGAGGAGAATCGATTCTTTTTATTATTATAATTGTATCTAATTCAAGAAATCTAATCTCATCATCTTTTGTATTAACATTCTAGTTTACATTTACATTTCATCTTTCTAACTTTCTATTTCTTGTGGCATGTTGATCATTGTGGGCAATACATTTTACTTGTATTTACATTGTCATTCTTGTACTTGTCTTTAATTTACTTGCTCATTGTCTCTTAATGTTGTTATATTTTATCTTGAGAACTTCTCTTGAAGTATAAGTTATCTCTATATTTCAAGTATCTTTATTCACTCACATATGATATTGTGTCAATATCGTTCTTGTAGTAATTTATTTTCTTGCAACATTGTTATTATTGTGACTTGAGATATATATTTGCAAGTTTCTTAAATTTACATTTGAGCATTAATTAAGGAACTAGTTCATCACATTTGTATCTTATATTTGCCTCATTGATCGTAATCACACTCATCTTAACAAACATTTCTCATGATTTCTCATACCTGCTCTAATTAACAACCAAGTTACTCTAATAATAATTTTCCTTACCCTTAAAAGTCTCCTAGAACTTGTTGTTCCAACAAGTTCCCCCCTTCCATATACCCTTAGGGACGACCCCCCATTGAATTAGTTAGGAGAGAGTCTAAATGGAGTGAATAGGGATTTAGAGTGACAACCCCTGTTCTGAGCGTTGCACATTAGGTGTACACTTTAGACGACAACATTTTTTGGCGCCTTTGTCGGGGATAGAGTTTTTTTGTTCCTCATTTATTGACTAACATTTTGGTTCTTCCATTTGGATTTTAGAGTTTGATTCTTGTTCAAGTGGCGACTCCACATATTTCATTCTTAGCAAGGATTTCTGCATGAAGCTTTCTTCTTGTACACTTATTGCAGATCTTGGACATAAGCCTCTCTCTAAGATTCATTTTCTCTTTCAAGTTCAAGTGAGTAGGACATCATGGATGATTTTTTTGTTCTTTGTGATTTTACTAACTTTCAGGGATCCCCACACAATTTTTTGCCTTCAGTTGGCATCGCCATCGATGAGGACCCCTTTTTCAAGGTAACAAATCCATTATTGACGAGACTGACGTTTAGAATGTCAACCTTTGCATAATAAAGTGTCACCCATATACCGAATATGAAGATGTGAAGATGAAGCTCTTCATTCTCACCCTAGGTGATGATGCTATGGATTGGTTCTTAGAGTTCCCTAATAACACTTATGATTATTTTCAATCAATCATTGATGCCTTTGAAGATAAATATGGAAATAAGAGAAAGGTAAAAGAAAAAATTGTATTAAAGGAAACTAAAGAAGCTGAAAATGATTTTATCAAGGAGTTAACTCAAATGGTTAAAGATATCCAACTGACTCAAGCGTGGGTAATTAAGAATATGGAGGTTAACCATGCTCAACTCATTAAGAACATGGAACTTAATCAAGGAATATTAATAGTAGATCACGTCAGGGAAATGAGTTTTATACAGAACAGGTTGTTAACCATAGAAGAAAACATGTTAATGAAATGGAAACCTTGGAAGTTAATCACTCTAATAAGATAACCACCATTCAAAATAATTTGATCACCATAGAAGCAAATCATGAGAAATAAATGAGTGTTACTCAAGTAAATCATAAAAAAATGATAAAGGACTTGGAACCTGGTTAGATATATCTTCGGAACAGGTTGTTGGCCATGGAGGAAAAACAAGTACGATTAATAAAATCTATGGAAGAAAATCATGCGAGAGAAATCGATACTATGGAGGTTAAATACTCTAATAAAATTACCACCTTGTAGAATAAGTTGGAAGAAAGTGAAAGATCACAGGTACAAAAGTTCCAACCTAGGTTAGGTAATAAGCGGCGAGAGAATAGGGAACTTTCAACTGATCATGGGCCTTCCCATTCTCCAAAGAAATATCATGAAAATGTCACTTGTATAGTTAGAAAATAAACTGAGTAAAAACAAGATCACAGTATCAATGCTTACAAGATTTATCCATCATCCTTGATAGAGCAGATGCAGAATAAGGAAAGTGTCAAGCTTCCGTATGGAAAAACCAAAAAAGGAAAGGAAAGAAGTTTGACCCATCTTATGGCTAGGAACAACATGACATTTGGATTAGTCGGAGTCCTAAAATGATTAAATTTGCACATGGAATATCAAATAAACAATCTATGGATTTGCCAAAAAGCAGGCAGGTTCTCAGCATGGACTTCATTGAAAGCATCTGATGCTTTTGGGCATCCTTTGTATCATATTTCTAACCCTACTGCGTGTTATTCATATTATTAGAGTTGTCATTTCAACATTTCACTTTCATAGATTAAATTTCATTTCTATTTTTAGATTAAATTTACATTTCATGTTAGTAGAATAGTTTATGTTATGGAGCTTCTATTTCATGTCCTTAATGTTATATGATGATTTATGGATCATATTTGGATGGCCGTTACTAATAGAGGCTTGAGTGTTGCTTGGCTGCAGATTTTGGATTCTCACATTCTTTCAATGAAGCAACATGACCCCAAGTAGGGCCAGATATTGACTACTCTATGTCAACTACCTTATAGTAGTATACATTGTTTTAAAGAAATTCAATCATGTTCGAGCAGTTAGATATCCATAATTCATCAGTTCATCAAAGTTGTAACTACAAATTCTACAGCCCAGTGAACCATTGTAAAAAGGATTCTATTATGTCTATAAAGCCATGTATAACACCTAGGTAAGCTTAAGAATTTTTTCTAATGAGTTTCATCCTAAGAAGTTTTTTAACCTCATTAATTATTCTGTGTTTCCAAACGCGAAATAATTAATAGAGTTTTTGTCCCAAATATACCTCAAAGCTAGGTTGGCACTCAATAATGATGTCTTAAGTGAGTCCTAGTGTATCGAGTCTATGTATTTTCATCATATTAGATCATATCTTGAGTCTTACATAATTTGGTTGAGTTTAAGTGTCTTTTTAATTATTAAATTTCTAGTTGGTTAGGAAATTTAATAATTTTGATGTAAATTGTAAAATCAAATGATTATAAAAGTTGAAGGGGGTAGAGTACTCATATTTAGAACCTATACACCTCAGCTTAGTGTATAGACAACTTTTTAGGGTTGAAATTATGTCTATCCCCTCAAATTATTTTTATTTTTGGTTTTCTAAAAAAAAAACAACAAAAAATTATCCATAAAATGGTAAAAAAATTAAAATTGTGAGAAAATAAAATTCTCTCCTAGTGGAAAAATGATTTTTTGGAGAAACTGGTCATTCCCAAGGAAGAATTAAATTGACAAACTCAATTACAAGGCGGAAAAAAGACAGGAAATTCTTTGGGGCAAAAAAAGAATTATTTTTCAAGGAAATTAAATTTTTTGGGTCCTCTTAGTTGAAGAAAATTCTTGGGTCCAAAAGAAGTCCAATTTTCAAGGTCCTCCATCAAGGAAAAAATCAAATTTTTAATAAAAAATGAGCCTATGGAGCAAGGTGATAAAGCCAAAAATGATTTTTTGAGGAAAAAATGTCAAAATAATATTTTTTTGACCAGGGAAAAAGGAAATTATTATGGAATTCAAATTTTTTCATCAAGATCAAGGGACATGATTTAATTTTGGCATAGATCAAGCAATAACTAGTTTTTATTCTCCAGAATCAAGTCAAAATTGTGCAACTTCTAGGACTTAGTTGTTTTCCATTTGAAGGGGGATCTAAATCTCTCTATTTTTCTATAATTGAGCTTGAGGCTCCTCATTGTAAAATTTGATATTTGGATGGTGCACTAGCTCTAAAGTTGTGTAATTGTTATATTTACGCAATAAAGCAAAAGTATTTGGGGTTATACTATGGTGTTCTTCTCAGCTTATTATGGTAATGTGTTTTGAATTGTGCTTATAATTTCTACTATGGTTTTTAATATTTGCTAAATTCTTCATCCATTTGGATTTATAGCTGCTTACTTGCATATATAATTGGGTTATAAATAATGTTGATTAGTTAGATCTATTGAATTCTTGTTTGAATCATTAGAGCTTATTTTCATTGTGTGGCCAACCCCTTTTGAAACTAAAAAAATCCTTCAAAGTTTTGTAGAAACATTTTTGTGATCAGGTATCGAGGAAAATTTTATAAATATTTTAAAAATCATATTTCATTGTGTTATATTTGATATATTTGCTATTTAAAGAGTTAATCTCATCGTGAATATTTGTAAATATTTTATTTTATTTTATTTTTTAAATTATATTATATTTTATTTTTGTTTTTAAATTTTGTAAATATTTATCTACTAACCCTTTGAATAGATCCAACCCTATATATATTTTTCATTTATCTTGTAAATATTTTTGGATTCTCACTATATTTCCTAGCTAAAGTGAGGGTTTGAATTGGATTTCTTGACAATATTATTTTGCAAGTGGAAGATATAAAAAATAAAGAAAAAACCAAATTCTTTTGAAAACAATTTTCCTCTTCTACCCTCACAACTAGGGCTTTGGAGAATTTTTTTAGCACAAAGTGGATTAATCCCAAAAAAAAAAATGAAAATATTGTAGGCCCTCCTTCATTTGCGCTAGGGTTTATGGACTAATATGCTCAATTAATGGTTACGTCTATTTGCTTCTGGCTTGAAGGAAATTTTTGATTTTTTTTTTGAGAAGTTGTGAATTTATTTGAGCCCTAGCCATTGGGGTTTGAGTTTCCTAACCCTTGTATTATTTTAGATAAGATAAGATAAGATAATTATATTTATGTCCAACTAATGACCACAAAGTAGGTCAAAGGGATTGTTGAGTACAATGATGTCCATACAATGTGAGAGAACCAAACGGTCTCCTATAAAGATACAATACATGAATACAATGCAAGAACATAAAAATAAAATGTATGGAATGCCCTGGCGGAGAAGATCCAAGAGCTAATGGGTATGAGGATCAAACCCATCTCTCCTGACATCCGAGGCTAAATGAACACTGAGGAAACTCCAAAAATTTGTTGGCCCGATGACGGGTTGGTGGAAAGTGCAGACTATCCGTTAGGTCATTGCCTAAGGGAGTTCATGCACCGTTGAGGTCTGGAAGACCTAGTCTGTCTCCTAGGAATAAATTTGAGACTGATTTGTCGCTGAAATCTTGTGTGGTAGGGTGAGGTTCCATGGATCCTCATTGATCTAGAGCATGGATTTGAATCGATACCAATTGGTCTCTTAGTGACCCTGTATGAAGGAACTACCCTAAAAAATGTCATGATCCTCTGTGTGGGGTTTGGTCTAATGGGAGGCTGAAGAATACGCGCTCGAAACTTGAGAGCCTCCTTCATATATGGTGCCAAACATCTCTGTTCAGGATACCTGAAAAAAGTCAGTGAGGGTTTGAGAATCTCTGAACAAGCAATGGAACCTTACTCTAATCTCGTAGTAGACAGGGCATCCAAAAATGAAGTGCACCTCGGTCTCCACATCCTGTAAATGACATACTTGGCAGATTCTGTTTGGTCTATCAATCTAGTGGTCTGTCTCTACCTGAAGTCTATAAGAGCCTACTCTAAATTGGCCTAGAGGAAAGTGAAGAGCATGCATCCAATGATGAAATGTGTACTGGGTTTGAACAATGAGCCTGTCTCTCAACTCCAAGAAGTGCTCAACGTAGAAGGCCATCTTTGGGTGCAACCCTCCCAGAGGATTGACCTAGGTGACCTGAACGAACTTCTTATAGATGTCCTCCCCGATGATCTTGTTCAAATTCTATCTAGTATAAGGTGACTAGGAGCATGTAAGGAATATCAGAAAGGAAGGAGACAATCCAACTAAATGCCCACTAATTCTAAGAGATCTGAAGCTCCTCTAAACCAACATCTAGCGTGGTCCGAGGGAGTAGAACGAGAAATAGTCTTAGAAGAGAAATAGTCCAGAAGTGAAAAACAAATTTGTAGAAAGCTCTTTCAGTTTCCTAAGGTAAGATTAATTTTTTTGGAGACGTCATATTTGTTCAGGCAAATCAATTTATTCTTGACATCTACTTGCAATTTTTTGAGCCATTCTTTGCTTGAACATGACCCTTTTTCTGGAGTCATTTTCCATTTAGTCGAGAGCCTAAAAGAACTTGTCCTCTTCTCTGGTGCGAAAACCCCTTGCTTTGGCTCGAACGTCCTGCAAAAATAAGAAATATTTTGAAACTAAAGAAAATTAATTCTGAGGAAAAAACGATTATCTTGAAGAAAGCACAGGGTTATCTGCATTTTCTAAGTCAGAAACAAATTAAATTTTTGAATATCGGGTTCATCTACATCAATTACATGAATTTTTCCTTGAGCCTCAACGTCATTTTTAGGAGCAAATCTCATTTAAGGGGAATCAATTTTTCTTTTAATCCGCAAGGCGACGTTTTCTCTCCTCTAGCTTTGATGCCAAATCTTTGGAGCAACAAAATTTAAAGAAAATACTTAAGTTTGATTAATATTAAAAATAATTAATATTTGGGGTTTCTTTTTGAGTGTATTTCCATTTAAATTAATTCGTCATTATTCTAAGTTTTGGAGAAAATCATTTTGGTGAGGAGGTTCAATTAGTTTTTAAGGGGTTTGGTGATAGATTTAGGTGTGTTTTTACTAACCTTTCATTTTTTATTTTTTATTTTTTACTCCATTAATGAATTTAATTCATTTTTAGATTATTAACATTAGCATTCACAAATTTTATTTTAGTTATAACCTTGTAATTTAATTAACTTTAAATTAATTAATTTAATTTTAAATATAATCTTAGTCATTAACATTGGATTTAACCTATATTAATTTCATTTTATTTTGCATTAACATTAGATTTATTTCCTTATAATCTCATTTGTCATTTTTAAGTTGTGTTTACATCGTAATTGTCTTACTTAATTCTATTGTCTAGATTAAGTAAATAAAATCTTTAATAAACACACCTATAAGGCATTGTGGGATTTTGGCTATAACTCAAGACATTTGATATTATTGTCATTTATTTCATTGTTTTATTGAGTAATCTTTAGAGTGCCTCATTACATCATTATTGGAAGCTTATAATATTATGCTCTAAGTGGCATTACATACTTTTGGTTATAAATGATTTAACTCCATACATTAAAGCACATTGTTCTAATTGTATCTCATTGAAGCAATCTAATCTTATCATCATTTGCATTAACATTATAGTTTAGATTTGCATTTCATCTTTCTAGTTGTCTATTTCTTGTGGCATATTGATCATTGTGGGCATTACATTTTACTTGTATTTACATTGTCACTCTTGTAATTATCTTTAATTTACTTGCTCATTGTCCCTTCATGTTGTTATATTTTATCTTGAGTGCTTCTCTTGAAGTATAAGTTATCTCTATATTGAAAGTTGTATTTATTCGCTCACATACTTTATTGTGTCAATATCGTTCTTGTAGTAATTTATTTTCTTGCAACATTGTTATTATTGTGATTTGAGATATATATTTGCAAGTTTTTTAAATTTACATTTGAGCATTGATTAAGTCACTGGTTCATCAAATTTGTATCTTATATCTGCCT
The DNA here is from genome assembly GCA_034641835.2 of Pinus albicaulis. Taxonomy (NCBI): domain Eukaryota; kingdom Viridiplantae; phylum Streptophyta; class Pinopsida; order Pinales; family Pinaceae; genus Pinus; species Pinus albicaulis. Next base: position 1,320,293,303 of record CM076575.1, read on the forward strand.
CATTGATCTTAATCACACTTATCTTAACACACATTGCTCGTAATTTCTTATACTTGTTTCAATTAACAACCAAGTTACTCCAATAATAATTTGTTTTTCCCTTAAAATTCTCCGTGAACTTGTTCCAATCAGTTCCCCCCTTCTATCTACCCTTAGGGACTACCCCCCTTAACTTAGTTAGGAGAGAGTCTAAACGGAGTGAATAAATATTTAGAGTGACAACTCCTTAGGTGTATACACGTTAGGCGATAACAAATTGTATGGAGTTTTCCATTCTCTCCTGATGCCTTTCTTTGCACAAAAACCCATGAAGTCACTATTTGTGTACTCACCTTCATTATCTGAGTGAAACACCTTTATCTTCTTCCCTATCGCATGCTCCACTAGAGCCTTAAACTCCTTGAAGTGACCATATACTTCGTCTTGGTCTTCAAGAAATAGATCCAAGTTTTTCTGAAATGATCATCAATGAAGGCAACGATGTATTCGTACCATCTGAGAGATCTAGTGGACATAAGGCTGCATATGTTTGAGTGTATACGTTTTAACGCACCATCTAATTTGTTGTCACTTCTTGGGAATGCTACCTTAGCATACTTCCCAAGCACGCACCCCTTTCACACATCATCATGTTCCGTGCCTAATTATATAACACTTGTTATTGTCTCCCTGAGCATTCTAAGTGCTCCATGATGTAAATGTCCCATCCTCGTGTGCCATAATTCATTCAGATATTTCCCACTGTTATTGTCATTGCTCACTAGTGCCATTGGAGTGTCGAAAAAAAACTTGTACAATTTGTGGCTTCGTACCCCGATCTGTTTCACCTTCTTCTAGTTATGGTGTTTGATGAACACCTTATTCCCTACAAAGTGGACATCATATCCTTATCTTGTAACTGGGACATTGAAATCGGGTTCATACCTAGTCCTGACACATGCAATATCTCTGTAACACTGGTGCTTGCTCCTGACTCCCTTTGAATTTCAATGGTACCTCTCCCAATTGGAGTGCATTTAGTATTGTTTCCCATTGTTATTTGAAAGTCCATCTCTTCCTCATTGTCACTAAAGAAATATTCTCTAACTTTCGTCATGTGAGCTAACACTCCATTGCCTATATACTAGACTCCTTGTGAAGTTGAGTTTATTAAGAAATCAAATTCGTCCTCCAATATGGAAGACAATTTTGTAGCCCCATGAATATCATATATGTCTGTGGCCATATTGGATATTTCTAAAAAAATCATTGAAGACATCCTGAATATAATTTCGTGTCCTTTTCTCTTCCTCCCCATGTTGATTATACTACTGCAAAATTACTACAAAAAAAATTGCACCCAGATTTGTTCAACGAAATCTCTGATCTACTCACCATAATTGCTTCCTGGCAACATCACTGCCTATTGTAACTGCTATTGATCTTGTTTGAACTTTTCCTGCACTTGAAACTAGAAATCGAACCCATGACTGGAAATTTGCACAGCCTGGTTGTACCTCTACACAAATATGGAAATTTTGCTCAAAGACTCCCTTTGAAGCTACAAAATTTGTCCCTCGCTTCTGAGCTCCTGATTTGCCTTCAAAACTGCTCTGATTCCAAGTGAAAATTTCCTTGAAATGTAGCAACTAGAATTTATCCTTCTAACTTATTAAATTATGTAGTTTATTTATTACAACAAATAACGAATAAATCACACTGCAATTATTCACAATAAATTTATGCTGCGGAAAATAAACTGGAACTGACAAAAATAGATGCACACACACAATAAAAGTGACAATAATTTTTGGACCCTGGAAAAACCCAATGTCGGAAAATCATCGGTTATGAGGGTCTTATCATTATTATGAAGCAGTGAAATTTATAAGTACAATATGGATTCCAAACTTGCTATCATCAACAAATAATCTAGCCAAAATTATTAGAGATAAATTTCTCTCTCTCCATGAGAAATCCCGACACAAACTACTTCAAAAAAACTATCCCTCAAGAACCCTTGCGCAGGCCCCTGCGCAGTGCTTGTGCATACCCTCACATGCACAACCTGAATCTGCCTCTGATCAAGTTGTTTTTCATGTTGCTACTACTAGAAGTGATCTTTCAGCCCTCTGGAAAATTTCCCTAGTCTCTAGAAACTAAATCGACCCCTTGCTCAGCCAAATTGAATTGTCACATTGAACCTGCCTGCGCAGTCCCTATGCAACCTCTAGTAGAATAACTTGACCTCTTTGTTGCTCCCTCTCTGTCTCTACATCCCTTCTAGCTTGAACTCTTCTTCCTTCTCGACCTTTGTAGCTGGATAACTCGATCTTCCAAGGAACTCAACAAGTGTGTTCTCCATCTACCCATCGAGTTGCTCTTATAATATCTCGTTGGTGAACCAATGCTCATGATTGGTTCTCCATCAACATTTAAGTTCATCTCTAACTCTATCCACGTGAGTTTCTAGAGAGATCTCACCTTTATAAATTAGTTTTTTTTAATTAATCACTTTTCCTAAGTTAGACTTGGGAAATACTTAATTATTGATCAGTTAACTTAATTGAGTCATCTTAAGGTGTTTCCTCTTGAAACGTTTTATGGGTTATGGAGATCTTGTGTTCTTAGCCTCTTTGACACAAATCGAGACTAGAACACCTGTCCGATGAAAAAAAACAAACATTGTCAACCGAGGATGTTTTATATTCCTACGGCTCTAGGAGTTCCACTTCCTTCATGGGTCTTCCAGGTACCCTTTCGAGTCTCACATAGCCAAGGTACCAAGCTCAATAATTTCCAACCAATAGTCATGTGGCTTCCAAAAGTATCACTACCCTCACAAGTTTTCTAGGTACCCTTCCAGGCCTCGCACAACCAAGGTACCAAGCCCAATAGTCTCCAACTAACAATCTTGTGGCTTCTGGGAGTATCACTTCCCTCATAGGCCTTCTAGGTACCCTTACAAGCTAATATCTAGGGACTCCTGACCCTCCATTTTGATTGTCCAACTAAAAAAGGGAAAAACCTTTTTATATACTTGGTGTCCCCTTTAATTTATATTATAATATTATAATATATTTTCATATCATGATGCCTTTGTTGTGGAGTATCGCCCCCCCAAACCCTTTTGTTCTTCGATTCACGACATAATGAAAAATTGGCTAAAATGCCATGTCAACTAGGTTCATTGTCTTGATTTTCCCTAGCACTCTGGCCTCAAATTCATAAACATGTTGTCCCACTGGCCTAACACATCATACATATCTAGGCACACCTGCCTTAATGAAACTCATCTCACTATCTAACAATATGGGCTCTCTAACCCAATTACATAGGCACACCAACCTTAAAATATATCAATTCCTTGGCCCACCAACTTAACCTACTATACATATAGAGGCATGTAAGCCTCAATATAATTTTGTTTTGACATCCTAAGCATCACTTGTACATGTACATTACAATTCAAGGTCTAGGTCAGGGGTGTTACATTCCACTCCCCCTTATTTATGCATTGTCCCTAGTGCATCGTATTATCAAAATTATATGAACTACCATTGCATAGTGTCCTCATGCTCTTAGTTGGCTTCTGTGAGTTCATTGTTCATATGCCACACTGTTGGATTTATTTTGGGGCTTCCTCAACTCCCTATTCCATTTGTGCACCAAAAGGATCTAGGCCCCACCTTGATGAGCGTGCAATCCGGCACGACCGATATCATACATCTGTTAAGACATCAAATAAAAGAATTAATACTTGCAATAGTTTCTTCCTACATATTCCTTCCTCCATAAAGAACAAGAAAAAACATACAAAACATAATTAACAGCAAGAATAAATCACAATGTACGACTTTGGTCAAATGAACAAATCACGTCCTACATTTCAGTACTCATCATTAAAGCACCATCCTTGCATTCTAGTCATATCAAAGCTAGTGAGAATCTATAGCTTCTCATGATGATCTGTTGATGGTGATATCTTGCCATGTTATTGTTTTCTATTTCTTCCCTAGTTATTGAAGGCAAGTCTGAAAATGATCCTCTACATTCACCTATAGAGTGTAATAGAGAAAGTATCGTTTGAATTGTACATAGATGCAATAAAAAATTAATAGGATCAAAATGAATTTCAATATTGACTTTCGAAATATCCATAGAACCACTTTTCCAAGGAATTCTTGGGTGGATCAACCCCAAGAAGCCACCTTCATTTGCATCTATAATTGGCACTGGAGTCTTATCAACCTGATATCTTGCAAATCTACCACTTAAGACTAATGCAATGGACCTTAAACTTCCAAGCTGTGCATCCTTTGAAGTTTCTTTGAAGGATCAACCAAAGTCCAAAAAGAAATTAAATCAGGATGCAGTATACATTCCTTCCACCTTGAAGTCTTGTGAGCAACGTAAGAATGCTTTCGTATCCTGTAATACAATTATGGAATCTTTGCAACATCACAATAAACTGAAGATGAAAAACACCTCAATTTTGTAGATTAAATTTCCGTTTCACATGGCCATTGTCATTCCAAGATATTCTACATCACAGTAAACTACACCAACATTGTAGGCAATGAGTGTAGCAACAAATCCATAAAAGAATTTGGCACATGAGTCACAGGGTTGAGGCCCTCATAGAAAATCAGGAAGAACAACTTCATTGTCTTGTGCTTCAATAGCTTTTTCTCTGAAACTCTATAAGCAACGAATCTTAGACAAAAAGGGAACTCCAACCAAAATTTTACAGACTTGATTTGACATTAAATATTGCAGGTTTTCTCTTACAACTTGAGCCCTTGCAACTGTTTCTGACTTGATAGAGGATATTTTTCCATAACCCTCATTGTAAAAGAACATCTTGTACCACTCAATTCTACAAGGTACACACTAGCTATGTTGTCACACCCTAATCCTTTTCAACAATCTGAAATGGCTCAGTCCTAAAATTCCATTTTTCTTCTGAATTGTTGGCATGGCTTCCCACCTTGGGACATTTTCTTTGTGAGGCTTGTTGACCCACCTGTAATATTACACTAGGTTCTTTCATCATTGATTGCACTTCCATTACTACCTCTAGTTGCACTATGTTAAATTTAGAAATTAGGGACAAAATCCATGTTGCATTGCTCATATGATGTAGATGATATTTTTGTTGGATTCCTCTTTCAAAGAGGTGCAAGACTGATCTAAAGATCATCTTGTTTGGATGAGCAGAACTTGTATTTTGAATTTATTTTCCACACGTGTAAATTGTCAAGGTTGGGAAGAATTGTAATGTAGGCTCACAAGCCCCAAAAGTTGTGTCATACACCCACAATCATGGATATAAAAAGGAGAGACATGATGCTCATCTCAACATTCACTCATCTCACACATCTCTCTCTCATCTAATTGGTTCCTACAACCTTAGAGGCTTCTCTCTCCACATGTGTGAAATCAGGAAGTTGTAATTTCGGACTGATATAGGGCATTTTTGGACAACGTTGACCAATGTTGAATTTGGGTCAACCTTCACAATTTGATTGCGTTTTTAGCTCAGAAAATCCGATCTGGAGAGGCCACATCTGGAGGCACAAAATCGAGGTCAAATGTTGACTTTGACCACAACATTGATTGCAACGTTGGTCATAGCATTGACCACAACATTGACAAAAACTTCAGGGGGAATGAGAATCAAAGGAACAACATGTTCAAAGGAAAAAGGAAGGCTCCCTCCGATTGAAAATGAGAATGGAAATGGTCAACCTTTCAAAAGGTTAAGAAATTCCAGGTATGATGAATCTAATTTTGTTGATAAGAAGAATGTATATATTCTTATATCTGCTCTCTCTGCTGCATCTCCTTTCGGCACTTTGGACAATTGGTTGATCGATAGTGGTGCCTCAAGGCACTTCACTTGATATAAGGAAGCCCTCTCTGACTTGATTGAAAAGGATACTAATTTGGAGATTAACCTTGGATACAAGTCCACCTATCCCGTGAAAGGGATAGAGATTGTGACCCTTCATCTAAATCAAGGTCAAGTCCTTTGTTTGCAAGATGTGTTGTACGTACCTGACTTGAAGAAAAATCTAGTGTCTATCTTGGCAATGGAAGACAAAGGATTCAAGGTGGCATTCATCGATGGAAAGGTACGCATTTGGAAGAGGAAATTCAAAGAAGCGTTCACTCTTGGTTTCAGGGTTGGCACACTCTATCAGGTTGGAGGAAGTTTGTTGGGGACCATGACATGTGACACAACTCTTCAATCCGAGCTATGGCACTGGGGGTTTGCACACCTTCATTACAAAGCCCTTCCCGAAGCAAGGAAGGTGCTGACAGGGATGCCTGATTTCAAAGATGATCATGAAGGTGTATGTCAGGGTTGTGCTGAAGGAAAGCATAAAAGGGGACTATTCCCCTCAAGTGTCACGGAGACATCTGATATTTTTCTATTGATACATTCTGATCTATCTGGTATGTTGCTCGTAACATCCTTGGGAGGATGCTTATACTATATCATTTTTATAGATGACTTCTTCCAGAAGACTTGGATATACTTTTTGAAGAAGAAGGACGAAGCATTCAAGTGGTTTCGTACCTTCAAGGCCTTGGTTGAAAATCAAATAGGGAAGAAGATCAAAATTTTGAGGATCGATAATGGAACCGAGTATGAGTTGAATGAATTTAATGAATATTGCAGGGAAGCTGGCACTAAGAGGGAGACCACCATTGTGTATACTCCTAAACAAAATGGTGTTGTTGAAAGGAAGAATAGAACCATTTTGGAAGTTGACCATGCCATGTTTTATGACCAAGGTCTTCCGAAGTTCCTAGAAGCTACCAACACCGTTGTGTATGTTAAAAATAGATGCCCACATTCTGCATTGGACTCCAAAACTCCTGAAGAAGTCTTCTCTGGTAAGAAGCCCGATGCCGCTCATTTTAGAATTTTTAGAAGTCCTATTTACTTTCATGTGCCAAAAGAAAAGAGAAGCAAGTTAGAAGCTTTTGGGAAGAAGGGAACATTTGTGGGCTATAGTGAAACCTCGAAGGCATATAGAATCTATGTGCTTGGTCAAAGAGAAGTGGAGATATGCCATGATGTCACCTTCGACGAACATGCTACCCTTAAGAAGGTTAGAAATATTCCTATCTCAAAGGAAGACAAAGAAGAATAAGAAGCTGGACGGCATGAAGAAATGATGCCCGAAGTTGAAGGACCGATGGATCTTATAGATCCACTTTCTTCAAATAAAATAAGACCCTCATGGCTTAGCGACGCCCTCGAAGATGTTGAGTGACATTTTTCTCCAAGGGGAATATTCTGTGAAAGTAAGAAGCCGAATAGGCACTAAGGATACCTAGCAGCCATGAGCACTATTGTACAATTTGAGCCTGGAAAATTTGAAGAAGCCATGAAGCATCAAGTTTGAAAGGATGCTATGCATGAGGAATATGATTCGATCATGAAGAATGATGTTTGGGATGTGTTCCCTTGACCAAAGGACAAATTTGTTGTCACCTCGAAGTGGCTCTACAAGATCAAGCATGGAGTCAATGGAAATGCTGAAAAGTTCAAGGCAAGATTTGTTGCTCGAGGCTTCTCGCAGAAGGAAGGCATAGATTATGATGAAATATTTGCATCTGTTGCGCACTACACCACCATCTGATCAATCATTTCCCTTGCTGCAACGCAAAGATGAAGTCTTCATCAAATGGATGTGAAGACTACCTTCTTACATGGTTCAATCAAGGAAGAGGTCTATGTGGAACAACCTTTGGGATTCGAAGTCCAAGATAGAGACACATATGTATGCAGGTTGAAGAAAGCCCTCTATGGGTTGAAGCAAGCCCCCTGGGCTTGGTATGAGAGGATCAATAACTACTTGATGAAGTTGGGCTTTACTTGAAGTGATGTTGATCCAAACCTTTATTTTAAGGTTGAAAATGACGAGCCTCTCACTTTGGTTCTCTATGTGGATGATCTCTTCCTGACAGGTGCTGACCTTCTCATTCATCAATGTAAGAGGGAGCTAGATTTCGTGTTCGAGATGAAAGACCTAGGATTGATGCACTATTTCCTAGGCTTGGAGGTCTGGAAAAATCCAGGTGAGATTTTCCTTTCTCAAGGAAAATATGTAGTGAAGCTATTGGAGAGATTTGGAATGATGGACTCCAAGTCCGTGACTACTCCGATGGAACTCAACTTTAAGATGTTGTGTGAAAGTATTGTTGGGCCCAAGTTGGGAAATCCCACCGAGTATCGTCAACTCGTGGGGGCCTTGATGTTCTTAGTGAACTCACGTACAGACATATGTTTTGCAGTGAACATGATGATTCAATACATTGTCGAGCCTCATCACATTCACTGGATTGGTGCCAAGAATCTCTTGAGATATCTCCGGGGCACAATCAACCATTGGCTGAGATACGTTGCTGGGAGTATGATGCTCCATGGATATATCGATGCCAATTGGGCAGGCAGTGTGGTGGATTGTAAAAGCACATATGGATGTTGCTTCACCCTAGGTTCTGCTTTGATCTCCTGGATGAGCAGGAAACATAAATCGATTGCTTTGAGCACCGCCGAGGCCGAATACATTACAGAAAGTATGGCCTCTTGTGAAGCTATTTGGTTGAGAAAGCTCTTTAGTGAGTTGTTTGGGCATGTGTTGGATACCACTATGATCCTTTGCGACAACCAAAGTGGGATTCGTCTTTCTGAGAATCCTGTGTTCCACGACCGATCCAATCATATTGATATCAGATACCACTTTGTCCGAGATATGGTACAACGAGGCGTCGTAAGGCTCCATCACATTGGGGTCACTGATGAGCAGGTCACAAATATTCTCAAGAAGCCCTTGAGGAAGGTCAAATTCTTAACCTGGGCCATGAGAAGCTTGGTATCTTGGACGGACCCTATTGTGAGGGTCCCACTTGAGTTGGACTATGAGCTTTGAAAGCTCTAGGGGGCTTGGGGATAACTACTTGGAGCTATAAGCAACCACAGGGCTAGGTTCACCTTACCCTATTGGTGTGCCTATTCCCCACTGTTATGACATTGAGCTGGTCCACCTTCTCTTTGACCTATGCCCCACATGCATCCTACCCATGTAGTCTGGGACTCATGGGAAGTACCTCTCATCTGACCAATGAGTTAGGAAATGAGGATAGAGACCAATAGCATTACTAATGGACACATTAGGTATTTCTGTACTCTCTATGTCTAGGATGGGATGTGTCCAACAACTTGATCTGGGATCAAGTCTGATTGAGGTTTTTACCTCTAAACTGACTTCGGGTCAGTATGTCTGGATGAGGTCTTTACCTCTAAATTGACTTCAAGTCAGTGGAGAGTAGAAAAGTCTTTGTGACTCACTCTCGTTGATATTTCTTATTATTTCTTCTATAGAAAAGCAGAGACAACAAGATGACACGGGATTGCATGATGATGATGATATATGATAGTACATGATGGTACTGGATGATAGGATTGCACAAGTGGACAGATGGAGTTCTCTCTAGTTGAGAGGGAGTGTTAAATTTGGCAACTAGGGCCAAACTCCATGTTGCATTGCTCATATGATGGAGATGATATTTTTTTGGATTCCTCTTTCGGAGAGGTGCCAGATTGATCTAAAGATCATCTTGTTTGGATGAGCAAAGCTTGCATTTTGAATTTATTTTCCACACATGTGCAAATTGTCAAGGTCGGTCAGAATTGTAATGTAGGCTCATAAGCCCCAAAAGTTGTGTCACACACCCACAGTCATGGATATAAAAAGGAGAGACATGATGCTCATTTCATCATTCACGCATCTCACACATCTCTCTCTCATTTGATTGGTTCGTACAACATTAGAGGCTTCTCTCTCCTCCACATGTGTGAAATCAAGAAGTTGCAATTTCGGATTGGTTTAGGGCATTTCGGGACAACGTTGACCAACATTGACTTTGGGTCAACCTTTAGAAAATCCAATCTGGAGAGGCTGCAACTAGAGGCACAGAAATCAAGGTCAAACATTGACTTTGACCATAGCATTGACCGCATCATTGACTGGTTTGAATGCATAATTTTGACTTTTGCGTTGACTGTTTGGTGCACTGGATTTGGGTTGTGTGTGACATTGATGGAAAGCCGAATTTGACCAAGTTTGACTGAACTTGATTGGAGGTTGAAGGGCTGGTTTGACCAACAAAGTCTTTGTTGGCTAGGGCATCCTATTGACTGTTGTAAAAGACACCATTTTCTCTCTCTCTGCTGAATAGGAAGAATTATATAAATTATTGTCTCTTTTCTTGGCTTGTCTTCAGTCAATTTATTTTATGTTCTATCAGAATTTACTTTCAATGACTATGTCATTGCAAATCTGAATTTGAATTGGGCTAATAATTTGATTGAAGTAAACTGCTCTAAGCATAAAACATACCATGATTAACAAAAATTAACACACTAGCTTCATCACTTTCACTATTGTTAATCGCACCAACTTTCTCATCCCCAATTATTGCCTCACTTATATATGCACTAGTGCTATACTTGACACTACTTGTTCTTGTAGCAATGCCACTACCATCAATACTGCTCTGAGGACAAAGGCTGTCATTTGCAGGTAAATAAGAATTACATATGCAATCCTTCACGTATTCAAATATCCATTTTTTCTCATGTGTATGCCCAATTTCTGATGGGTCTAATAGTCTGTGTTCTATGTGTTAACAAATTCCCTCCGCTTCCTGTGATGTGCCTACAACTTTTGATAGGAAAGTTCCGAATGCATAGATCTCTCTTACTAAGCTTCCTTCAATGCCTTACCCTCTCCACTCTTCAAAGTTGATTGTTACCAACTTGCAATTTTCTTAGTAGTGCTTGTCCCTTTTGGTAGCTTTCCAGTAGCTGCCTTTAACGTTTGAAATGTAATTGGCACATTGCATGTTTGTTTTGCAGTTTTTGTTTCTTCTCCTCCTAATAACTATTTGGAAGATGCAACTTCTGTTGAATGTGAAATAATTGCCCCATTTTAAGCTTATTTCAATATGGTTGTTTCAAATGCACTGCGTCATATACAACTACTTTGAGAGAAGCATTAGACGTGGAATATATTTATCAGGCTACAAAGATAGTTGTTTCAAAACAACATTCAGAAGTACGAACATTGGACACACCCATTGCCAAACATGCTTTTAAGAGGAGTTTCCTTATCGATGTTTACCTTTTTATATGTTTTGGGAGCATATGGAGAAGTAAGAACGAGAAAATCTTCGACCAAATGGTCCCGGAAGTGAGACACACTTGCATTAAGATCTCTGCATATTTCTTGGAAATTGGGCCGGAGAAGGAGAAGCCTATGCAGAGACACATTCTTTATAAGGAGGTTTAGGTTGATTATCCTGTGGTATTTTTTGATGGGGCTTCCATTAACAGGGTATGCAGCAGTGGGGTCTACTTAGTTGTGAAGCATGGAAACTCCTATCATTTCAGCTGGTTCAGTGGCTCTGGGTCTAATAATAATAGAGCCGGGCTTTTAGCTCCGTGGGGAGCACTTCTATGAGCTATCTGGCTCGCCATCGAGGATTTGACTAATTTTTGTGATTCAAAAGTGATAATAGATTAGGTTCAACCGCGATCTCCTTTTAGATAGCCCCCTCTTTTTTCCTAGATGCAGCGCATCAGAACTCTGATAAGATCCTTTCACCCATGTCTTCAGAGAACATAATCAAGAGGCAGACCTTTTGTCTAAGAAGGGATGCACTCACCCGTCAGGAAAGATGTTCTACACATCATTTGACAGCGGCCTTCTCTACAGTTCAGGGTGCTTCAACTTTTGATGTCTCTCCTCGACACATTCTGTGAATCATTTCCTTTAGTCTGACTTAGACTTTTGTTATCTTTCTTATCATCATGAATAAAGTTTTTTTTCAGTAGAACTATCTTTTGCTTTGAAGGAAGCAAATTAGAAGAAGAAATTTGTTATGTAGATTTCCAGAAGTACTAGTAGACTTATAGAGTCACTGCTGAACCTTTTTTGACACCGAGAAGCATGATCTCGTATCATTACAGAATATGTATCTACTTTTATTTTTGCTAATGAAAGAATGATGGGTTTTTTTCTCTTGAAAAAAAAAAATTTCTGACAGTCATGTGAACAGACCTTTTGAAGATGTATCATATGCGGTAAATTTCACATTCTTAGGGTTCATTATTAGTAGATTTCACATATGCGACAGATTTCATATGCCCGAGTACAAGTTCAAGCAAGGCAGTATGACAATATTTTGAGCATGATAAGGAACTGAACTTTGTGGACGGGAAATGATTGCTTAGTTACAACAGTAGGGATTCCCAGAAGTGGCTCTCGTTTGGCCAAAGATGAAAAGGCATGCTTAACTCAACAATGTAGAGTGAAACTGTTCAAATTGATGTTGCCTTTGTCGTCCCGACGTCTCATAGACTCAGACGAACTCAAAGGCTCATGTCCAAAATTGTGAAAATGATGTTACCATTTCTTCTGGGTTCAACGTAAATATAGGAAGGTATATCAGTACGGTTCCTCCTAAAGTTCTGGCATTGCAAAAACATACCTTGTTCTTCGCTAAAGATATCACGTATGTGCTTTTCTCACTGTTTTTTTTAAATGGACAAGAAAGCATTTTATTGCTCGATTCAAAATTTTGATGCCATGGCACTTGGATGTGTGTTGGAGCAAATGTCCAAAGACTATGATCTTAATTTCACTAGGCTCAACAATGATGACTTTGTTTCTCTTTTAAAACATTCTGAATTGTCAGAGTTCCAGAGTTTTACAGACTTGGAGAATTCTATCCAAGTTCGACGTAGGGAAAGTCAGAAGTGCAACATCAAATCGAAGTAAAATGGATTAGAAGAGCAAATCTTGCATAATTACTTTCTAGGAATTACCTGAATATTGCAGATTTATTCGATTAATGCTTGACTTAACATCTGAAGACAAGGAGCATGATTGGAGCTGAGATTCCTATTCAAATAACTAGATTCCACAATTGGAATGTCAATTGGCTGCTATTTGGGGTGGAACTGGAAACTCAGTTTAGCTGAAACTGCTTTTCATTGGCTCGAAGATTGAATTTCAACCCTCCATTGGGATGGAATCATGGTTTATCATTAAAAGATCTCAAAAGTATAGTTACCTGGTTTTGTTTGGAGAAGCGATTATATTGACGCACACAAATGATGGTGACAATTCAAACCAGAAGGTAAGGATTTTTGCCTATTACAAAAGATATCTATGTAAGGAAACACCCAGTAGTATTATGTGAGGAAATCGTCTAGGAGCACCTGAGGCTGGTTTGAAAAGGGGGCAGGGTCAACTTCACTTAATGCTTGTTTTAATGTTGTACTTCTGAGGTAGGAGATGCATGATAAAAATCTAATCCTCTAAATGCTTGCTTCAAGATTGGTATCTTTGATGTGTGAATTTCATATGCTTGAGAAGAAAACTCTCCTCTTAAAGCATGTTTGGCAATGGGTGTGTCTAATGTTCGTACTTCTGAATGTTGTTTTGAAACAACCATCTTTGTAGCCTGATAAATATTTTCCACGTCTAATAAAAGTAGATACATATTCTGTAATAATACGAGATCATGCTTCTCGGTGTCAAAAAAATGTTCAGCAGTGACTCTATGAGTCTACTAGTACTTCTGGAAATCTACATAACAATTTTTTTCTTCTAATTTGCTTCCTTCAAAGCAAAAGATAGTTCTACTGAAAAAAAACTTTATTCATGATGATAAGAAAGATAACAAAAGTCTAAATCAGACTGAAGGAACTGATTCACAGAATGTGTCGAGGAGAGACATCAAAAGTTGAAGCACCCTGAACTGTAGAGAAGGCCGCTGTCAAATGATGTGTAGAACATCTTTCCTGACGGGTGAGGGCATCCCTTCTTAGACAAAAGGTCTGCCTCTTGATTATGTTCTCTGAAGACATGGGTGAAAGGATCTTATCAGAGTTCTGATGCGCTGCATCTAGGAAAAAAGAGGGGGCTATCTAAAAGGAGATCGCTGTTGAACCCAATCTATTATCACTTTTGAATCACAAAAATAGTCAAATCCTCAATGGTGAGCCAGATAACTCATAGAAGTGCTCCCCACGGAGCTAAAAGCTCGGCTCTATTATTAGACCCAGAGCCACTGAACCAGCTGAAATGATAGGAGTTTCCATGCTTCACAACTAAGTAGACCCCACTGCTGCATACCCTGTTAATGGAAGCCCCATCAAAAAATACCACAGGATAATCAGCCTAAACCTCCTTATAAAGAATGTGTCTCTGCATAGGCTTCTCCTTCTCCGGCCCAATTTCCAAGAAATATGCAGAGATCTTAATGCAAGTGTCTCTCACTTCCGGGACCATTTGGTCGAAGATTTTCTCGTTCCTACTTCTCCATATGCTCCGAAAACATATAAAAAGGTAAACATCGATAAGTTTAGTTCTTCTGAAATCTCTAAGACAAGCACCTTTCAATGGACCCCGTGTTCTATTATGCTTGAATATTAAGTATTAGAGATACCCCTCTCCAGACCGACACCACATAGAGGCAAGCAGAAAAATATGTACACAGTACAACATCTTCAACATTATCATTGTATAAAGGGCACCTATTTGGTCCCTGAAATCCTTTTTTGAGGAGATTTATCCCAATTAAGAATCCTGTTATGGGCCACCAACCACATAAAGCACTTCAGTTTCATTGGAATATTCCATTGCCGTGATTTGTATAACTAAGAAGTGGTATCTGCCAGACAACGTTCCTTGTTTATCAATATCTTTGACCTCTATTTGAGGCAACAATCTTACTTCCAGCACATGACATCTTGTCTTCTTTCTCTGAAAAAGTTATCCCAGCAAATAAATATCTTTGACCTCTATTTGCTCTTTTATCATACTTCCAGCACATGACATCTTGTCTTCTTTCTCTGAAAAAGTTATACCAACATGACATAATTGTGCAATATACCGAGTCCATTCGGCCGATACATTCTCAGGCATTCCAATATGAAACGTTCTAAGCCATAAACCTGTAGCAGTTGAAGAATTTCGGTCAGCTCATATCTGATTCCTAAAATATAACCCTTTAGAATGTAAGAATTCAATTATTGGAACAGAAAGAGAGAATATGCCCTCCATTCCTTTTATAGCATCCAACCCTATTTCTATTCTGTCTCCCCTCCCTAGTTGCCATCTCAAGTTGCCATGAAGCCAATGCTTGTTCTTAATCATGCTTCTCCATTTATAAGAGGCCCCTTTTGCTCCATTGCCTCCTCCTTTATCCAATCCTCTACCTATTTGTTTTTTAACTTTTAAGTATTTTTCCTTAATGATTTGTTGTCAAATACATTTTGTCTTGAGAGTTCGCTATAAATTCTCATAGAGCCTTACAGAAATTTTCGGTGTTCTTGACACCCCAACCACCATCCTTTTCATGATAAGAGAGAGATTCTAAACTAGAAAGATGGACCTTTTTGTGGAGATCCAGCTCTGCCCATAAGAACCTGGAAATGATGGCATCAATTCTTTTTATAATGTCCGGGCAAGTAAAAAAGATGCATCCAATATAATGAAATATTTTGTAGAACCGATTTTATCATTATCATCCCCCGTGAAAGCCATTTGTTCGTCCATAAAGACATCTTATGCTCAAATTTGTTTATCAACCATTCCTAGTCATTAATTTCGTATTTATTTGGTTTCAAATAGAAGCCCAAATATTTGAATCCTCCCTCCATGGGAATTTTAGGCACCTCATAAATATTTGCAATTTCTTATGTAATGCCCTCTTCCTTCGGATCCAAAGTAAGCACAAATTTTCCTCTATTCATAAAAAGGGCCGAGGCAATTCCAAAACGTGAGAATATTATGGAAAGCTCTCCATTTTGCTATTGAGAGGCAACCAATGAATAGCACATCGTTGACAAACATATAATGTATAATATGAGTGTTTTTGAAAACCCTGCAACCAATAATTATCCCCTTTGATATAGCATCATTTATATCTCTACTTAATCCATCTATAATCGAAAGGAAAAGCAAAGGAGTAGAGCAAATCCCTACCTGAGGCCTCTTGAAGCCATGAAGAAGTCTGAAGGGATCCCATTAATGATGAAAGCATAATTCATTGTTTTGATACATGCCATGATCCAGTCAACTCCAATCTTGTGAAGAATCAGTTGTAGGAATTCCCAAGCCACGTTGCCGTATGCTTTATACAGATCAATCCTCATAAGACAAATATTTTGTTTATGTGTTATGATTGAATGTAAGAATTCTTGAGTAATGGCCACTATGCCCTGCATTTGCTTATTATCTAAGAATCCAAATTGTTCCAGAGTGATATGTTTGGACCTAAGAAACTGGATTCATCCTCCCCCCCCGGTGTCTCGAATCCCATGAATCAGACGTGATTCTATGGGACACATGTCCAATTCACGAGTCTAGCATTCCCTGGCACGTGGGATTCGATGGGCACGCGAGTGCGATTCGATGGGCCAGTGAGTCCCGATTTCGGGACACGTGTCCCTCTGAAAAGTGTGTCGTGTGGCCTTTAAAGCCTGATTTGTGCCCATTTCTCACTCATTCTTGAGTGTCTCTCTTGCTGTGGGCATGTGGGAGCAACTAGCAAAGGGTTTTGGAGCATTTTGGAGGTGATTCAAGCAATAGGTAAGTGCAATTTGCTTCTATTTTTTTGCATTTTTGCTACAACAATTTGCATGACCATTTTTTTTACAAGTTTGTGCATTTTTTCTTTATTTTTTTACAACATTCATAGCTCAATCAAGGGCAATAGAGAAGGGGCAAAGGAAGGGGGAGAATGTCCCCATTGGTCTGCAAGTGTTCTCTCTATTGGAAGTGGGGTTGCAACAACAACTTCAAATGTTGAGAAAAAAATAAATTTAGAAAGACAACGAGCTCAAGAAAGCAAATATCCCTTGTGGAAGTATGTCACAAGATATCAAGGGCTAGGTAGCATGTTTAAAGGAGGAGGCAATGTTGCTTGTAAATGAAACTATTGCAACAATCATTTCAAGAGCACTTATTAGCGCGTGAAAGCTCATTTGTTAGCCTTACCAAGTTGTGAAATTAGAGAATGTACACATGTGTCTTTAGCTAAGAGGAAAGAAATGGAAAAATAGGCCAATGTTGGTGTGGCAAGGGTGGTTCTATCATCTAAAAAAAACAAGAATGATAATCCTCCTCCATTCTTGAGGAAAAGCAGCAACAAATTTCCATTTGAGAGTTTTGGTGGGTGTGTGGGTCAAGTAGCAAAAAGAAAGGCAATGGAACTTGGTCCAATGGACAAGATTGTTCAAAAAGAGATAAGGGAAGAGCTTGATATCACCATTGCATTATTTTTCTATTTGAACTTCATATCCTTTAATGTTGACACTCACCCTTCCTCCTTGAGATGTGTCGAGCTCTAACTCAAGGGACTCCATTAAGGCATGTGCCTCCTGGGTCAGAGAAGCTTAGAAAAACATTGTTGACTAAGGAAAAGAAAGTGCTGGAAAAAATGCTTGAGCCTATTAAATCAGCATGGCCAACATCTAGGGCTAGTATTGTTTCTGATGGATGGATAGATCTGGCACGCCACCCACTCATCAACTTCATGGTGTCTTCCTTGAATGGACCAATTTTCTTGAAATAAGTGGATGCACTTGGAAAATACAATGATGCATAATATATTGGTGAGTTTTTCATTAAATTTATTGAAGATGTAGGTGTTGATTCAATTGTGAAAATCATTACAAACAATGCACCTATTTGCAAGTTCGCTTGCAAGATTGTGGAAGCTAAATATCCATAAGTATTTTGGAGTCTGGACACCTTGCATTGTCCATTCCTTGAATTTATAACTTAAAACTATTGCTTCTAATGTGCCTTGAATAGTAAGTATTATTGATCATGCACGACATGTTCGCAACTTTGTACAAAATCATACAAATGCCCTCATAATCTACAATGAGTACACTCATCTATTGTTGAGAAATCCAAAGCGTGGAAAGTTATTTGATTTCTCTTATTATGATATTATCTTGTGATGTTGTCATTATTATTATTATTTTGTTCAATTTATCTTTTCTTATCATCAATACTAATGCCAAATAGAAAATAGAAGAGGACACGAGATATAGGCATGCAACCAGGGAAAAACCCCACTCTAGGGGAAAACCTGGTCAAGAATTCTTCCTTCAGTATATTCAAAACAATATGAGACGACCAAGACTCCCTCCATCAAGTCATCCTTTATTATTCTTCAGTGTTTCGTTCTCCAATTAGTCCTTAATACTCCGTTCTAGCAACAATATGATAACCCTTGAAATCATGCTTCATTCTTGTCATGTTTAGATCATGTAGCTCTGAGGTAGTCTTCTAATACTACGATTTGTCATCATGCTTCGTTCTATAGTAGCCTTCTTATGTGACATCATGGTTCAGACTTTAGTTCTCTGAATGCAATACATGTACACTTCAATCCTTTTACAATATTCATAAACTCCAGTCCTTGTATTAGATATATATAGCCTTTGTTTTTCAGTGATACCTTGATGTGATTCGCTCCTTCCTTTGCTTTCTATAATCTGAACCTTTCTGAGATATGTAACCGAATTCTCTTCAAACATAAATATCTGCTCTATCCGAACTTACTTCCATTTTGTAGTCCATCAAGACTTTGTCATTTAGATTCGCCGAATTTACCTCTACAATTTATAACGAAGTTACCTCTCTATATTGAGACTTCACCGATTCTTTAGCTCTGAAATTATATGAACCCAGTTCGAAATTATCTGAACTATCTCCTTCTAAAATTTCTATGAAATTTGTCTCTGAACTATCTCACTTGTGTTATATCTTAAGCGAAGGTCATAGACCTATATATATATATAGTTTTTTTCCATTATAAATGAGTCGACATGAGTTCTTGAAGAGCAGTGTCTCCATATAAGGTTAAGCCGACTTGATGATGATTTGTTTGAGGCCGACAATAAGGAGAATTTGATGGAGGAGTCTTTGACCAAACAAAAATTGACTTTGTCAACAACCTAAAGCCTACAATGGAGGCTTGACCTAAGACAATTTCCCCAAACATGAAAGCCATGCTTTAACAAGTAAATTTATTTAATAATAAAATTCTTTTTTCTTTCTTTTGACAAATATATTACATTTTTTACTTCAAGTACAATTTATGAAGATCGAACCTAGTTACATTTTTAACCCCCCTCTTAACTAGGGAGGTATTCATACTTACATATAACTATAGAGGTACATGGAAGATCTCAAACCACATAATCTACAGAGAATTTTAGGCACCACAATGCCATGGACTAGATTCCTTACCAAGGAAATCTATCCAAGGTCTCTCAACAATTTAGACACTGCAATGCCACGGACTAGATTCCTGACCAGGGAAATTGATCAGGAGATCATGAATTTTGCTCAAAATTGAAAGTGATCAAAATTGTAACAAACCTGTGCGATCGGGTAGATCTCAGCGTTCTGATTTTGGCATCGTGAACGGTTCGAAAAACCGATGTAGTATGAGGGAGATATCGCGTTATGATCGATTTCCCAAACAACTAAAAATTTTGTGACAGGGGTGACTGGGATGCCCAGTCACCATGCAGGTACAGTCAGCAAAAAGGGGAATATTCTTAGAATATTATGTTTTCTCTAAGCCTACGAGGTTTCACAATGTGGCATTTGCTTGGCACGTTGATTTGGTTGTACGAGTTGATTTATGGTTCATTGGATGGGTGACACGTGACCAGCCCAGAGGCTGCCACGTGTCCCCTGTATTGTGGTGTAAAATTATTGTTGGAGTCTGGGGGGTTCGACCCCATGACCTCCGGCGTGCCTACAAGACCTGCCACCAACTTTTATATCATAAGTTTCTTAACCTATAGGCTCTCCCTATAAATTTAAAGTTTTAAAGTTTGCAAGTTGTGGGGGGCACTGTCGGTGACGTTGTGGTGTGGTCACATATCACATGTTATAAATATTGCGACATCAAATGTTATAACCGGTGGCTACGATAACCATAACCTCGGTGGACTTTAAAAACTCATCACATGCGCAATCCGACAGACATGCCGACAATTACGGTTAGTTCAAATCGTTTGGGAACTCTGCCTCCACTCCGAGTTTTGCTCCAACTATTTTGTTCTAGAGTTTAATTAACTGCGGGGTTTAAGGGGGTTGGCATGTGGCCACCCTTGCCCCTTACCATAACAATAAATACAACGGTTTTTCAGATGGCAGACAATTTAGCGCTACCCTAAAATTTCAGGTTTTTGCCAAAATTAGTTGCAGATAACTGCAGTTCTCCACAATTAGTAGAGGTTTTGTAGCTGTCATTGGGAAAATGGCTAGGGAGGTCAATTTTTGACCAATTTGGGTGAAACAAGAGTCTACCTAGACTAATTTGAGCATTATGGAGCCATTGGTGCAGAGAAAACTACCATTAGAGGCTTTTAAACGTATGCATTTGCAATTTTGAGCATAATAACAAAGAGGGACATGCCATTGGGAGTTGGACCAACAGATGTAGCCCAGGAGGGGTGAATTGCTTCATCATGCTTGTTGTGTAAATCTTATGTGTGATGTTATTTCTCTATTATACACTATTGTTCAGTGTTATTTAGGCTTATTTACATGTTTAAAACTCACAAATTCATCTATGTTTCATGGTTAAATTCCTCATTCCTTAAGCAAACAAATGGAGACAAATATGTACATGTTTTATAACTGAAAGGACACTTAGCACAACAAACTAATACAATCATTTCAGATCAGGTTGGTATCAGAGCTAGAGTTTATTATCTGGTGTTTTTGTGTGCAAATATTTGTTTAACTGTTTGCAAGTTTTCACATGCTTACTAGGCTCAAGCTTGAGAGAGGAGAAGGAAAATTGGTGGAAGCAAGAGGGTCTCAAAGTGAGCCGCAAAAAAGGAGGGCAAGATTGCCAAATTCTCCACCACCTATTTGACCTCCAAAAGAAGCAGCAGTAGCATTAAGCATGCCTCCGGGAGAAGGAGAAATCCATGAAGAGGTGGATCCCAAAGAAGAAGAAAGGGTGTTCAGGAAAGCATTCCTTGACATGACTGAGATGGTGAGAATCCTTTATCAAGAAAGGAATGAGAGACTAGAAAGAGAAGGATCCAAACTTCACAAGGAAGGACAGGGATCATTAGGAGGTCAAAATGATGAAGAAAAATCAAAGAAGGGCAATGGAGGAAATGGAGACAACGGAAAGTCACCATCATCACCCTCATCATCATCATCATCATCATCATCATCATCCTCTACTTCATCTTCAGTACATCAGCCACACAAGTAAACGGACACTGGTAAAATTCCTTTTCTAAAACTTGATGTTAATTTTGAATTTCCAATGTTTAATGGTGAATTTAATGCATAAATTATTGATAATTGGATTAGGCAATTGGAGGTCTATTTTAGAATTCAGAACCTTCATGATGATGATACCAAAATCCAACTAGCTTCATTGAGAATGGAAGGTGCAACATTTGTTTGGTGGGAAGCCAAGACAAAGGAGGAGATCAAGAAACATGGTAAGGTTATCCTATCATGGACTGATTTCATTACTGCAATAAAACAACAATTTTATCCATTAGCTCATATGTAGTAAGCCATAATGAACTGGCAAAATTTTAGACAATTGAAAGGACAAAATGTGCAAGAATACACCCAAGAATTTAGGAGAAGATTTCTCTTATTAGGGGTATATTTGTAAAGCCATGATACTTTGCTCAAGTACATATGATGCTTACATAGCTACCTAAAACATACTATTCTCATTTTTAACCCTACAATTCTAGATGAAGTTTGTGTTCAGACCACACACCTAGAAGCTAGAGGGAAAAACATTACTAATGAGGGTAGGAAGAAACATTTTAAGGGGAAGAACAAAGAGAAGACCTCAAAAGGTAAGGGAAAAAAGAATGCATCTGTCAAGAAAGAGGGAGAAAAAGTGGTCTGTAAACATTGTTCAAGAGAAGGCTATGATGAGAAAAATTGTTGGAAAGTACATCTTGAAAAGAGACCCAAGTATAACAACAACAAAGGGAAATATAAAACTGCAGCTACAACTCAACATTATTTAGGAGAGGATTCAGGTGATGAATCTAAAATTACAGCCATGGGATTGAAGAACCTGAAGGGGAAATAAATTGAAACTAAACCCAGTACTAGTACATCAAACTGTCAAATACAAGCTCCAAATGAACTAGTGAGAATTGAACTGTTTCATGTGAGGGTCATATCCAAACATACCAATATTGACACACTGTTTGACAGTGGGTCACAAGCAAACTTAATCTCTGAATACTTGGTCAGAAACTTAATCTTGAGACCATTCCACATCCAAAACCATATCCACTTAGGTGGATTTGTAAGGATGCAAATTTACAGGTTTCAAAGAAGTGCATATTGCGGTTTGCAATAACTGCACATTTTGTTGACACAGTTGAATTAGATGTGGTTCCGCTTGATATTATAGGTATTGTGTTGGGCAATCCTTACTTTTATGACAAGAAAACGATCTTCCATCACCATGAGAACAAATACCATTTATTCAAATATGGAAAGGAGTACAATGTTAGAGCACATGTCAAGAAGACAAATATTGCAACGGTAAATGTTGGATAGGTAAAGAGGCTGGTGAATTCAAGTAAGAATTCTGTTCTTCAAATGATTATGCCTAAGCTGATGTTAGTCATGAATCATTTTAGGATTGTGATTCTAAGTTGAGATCACATTTATATGATGTAGTTGATGCACATCATGAGATGTTTTAGGAGCCAACAGGATTGCCTCCAAAAAGGAAGATTCAACATGAGATTCAGTTGCAACAAAATTTTCCTCTTCCAAACATCGGCATGTATCACATGTCAATAATGGAGAATGCTGAAATAAAGAGGCAAATCAAGGACATGTTGGACAAGGGATTCGTAAGGCCAAGCACTTCATCATGTGGTTCACCCATAGTAATGATTCCAAATAAATATGGGACTTGGCGCATGTGTGTAGACTTCAGAGATTTGAACAAGATAATGGTAAAGAATCAATACCCACTCCCAAGGATAGATGATTTTCTTGATCAGCTGAAAGAAGTAAAGTTTTTCACTAAGTTATATTTACGAAGTGGATATCATCAAGTAAGAATTGCAGAAAGTGATAAATGGAAGACTGCATTCAAAACCAAACAAGGACTCTTTGAGTGGTTGGTTATGCCATTTGGTTTGTGTAATGCACTGACAACTTTCATGTGTGTTATAGATAATGTTTTGTGTCCATTTCTTGATGAATTTTTGATTGTGTATTTAGATGATATACTAATTTTCAGCAAAACAAGAGAAGAACATGTCTTGCATGTGATAAGGGTGCTTGATGTTTTGAAGAAAGATAAATTATTTCCTAAGATGTCAAAGTGTGAGTTTGGAAAGACTTCTTTAGTTTATTTGGGACACATTCTAGGAGGAGGCGAGTTGATAATTGATCCTTCTAAAGTGGAAGCCATTTTGAATTGGCCCACTCCCAAAATAGTAACCGAGATAAGAAGTTTCTTAGGTGCAACTCAGTATTGGAGAAAGTTTATTGCTAACTTTTCTACCATAGCAGCTCCTATGCATGTAGTGACAAGTGTGAAGAAAGGCTTCCAATGTGGACGCAAACAGCAACAATCTTTTGAAGCTTTAAAAGACAAGATCATTTCAGCTCCAGTCCTTGCATTACCGAATTTGAGACATTGACTTGAGATACAAACCGATGCTAGTGATTATGCCATGGGCACAATATTTTTGCAATATGGTAATCCTATCGCTTTTCATTCTGAAACAGTCAATGGTGCTGTAACTAATTATCCTACATATGACAAAGAGTTGTATACATTGGTACCAAGTGTCAAGAAATGGAAACACTACTTGATGGGTAAAGAGACGATTATACATACCGATCACCAACCATTACAGTACTTGCAGCCGCAAACAAAATTGCAGCAATCACGACATTTCAGGTGGATGGGTTTTCTTCAACAGTTTCAATTGGTTATAAGGTACAAGAAAGGTATTTTCAATAAATTTGTTGATATGCTTTCAAGGCCAATCATAAGTGCTTATACTTTACTTAAAAATGATTCTATTGTACATGAGAGTTACATAGAACAATATGCACATGATGTTGATTTTCAAGATGTGTATGCTAGTTTGAGTGAAGGGAATCAAGTTGAGGAAAATGATTATCACATGCATAACAATTTACTGTTTTATTTGGGCAAGTTGTGCATACCACAAGGAGAGAGGCTTAGTGTCATGAGAGAGGCTCATTCGTCTCTTATTGCTGGACACTTTGGGGTAAGAAAAATAGTGGCGCATCTACAGAGGTATTGCTATTGGCCTCACATGATAGATAATGTGTCACATTTTATAAGAGGTTGTTCTATGTGTGCAACAAGCAAGCCTAGCAATAGGAAGCTTGGGTTGTACACGCCACCACCGGTACCATCAAGGCCATGGGAGAGTGTCTCCATGGACTTCGTTGGAGGTCTAGCTATGTCAAGAAAGCAACATGATTATCTTTATGTCGTTGTGGATAGATTCAGTAAAATGTGTATACTTATTCCATAGAAGAAAACCATAACTGCTGAAATTTATTTTCAACATGTATGGGTTCATTATGAATTGCCAACTTCTATTGTTAGTGATAGGGATTCCAGGTTCATTGGGATTTTTTGGTCCAATCTTTAGAATATGATGGACACAAAGTTGAAAAAGAGTATTGCTTTTCATCCACAAATTGATGGCCAAATTGAGGTGCTGAACATAACCGTTGTGCATCTATTGAGAGGATATTGCAGTAAACATCCCAAGTTGTGGGATGAACAACTGCATTACATTTAGCACGCGTACAACCGGGCCAAGCACTCTTCTACAAATACTTCACCTTTTGAAGCATGCTTTGGGTATTTTCCGAATCACCATTAGACTTCATCTTTGAGAAGGATATTGCAATTGATGGGCAAAGTGATATTGACAAGGCTCGAAAGTTCACTGAGAAAATTCAGATTATTCATCAACAAGTTCAAGAAAAACTTGAGAAGAGTCAAAGCAAATACATAGAGAGGCATGACAAACATAGAGTTGATCAAAAGTTTCAAGAAGGAGATGAGGTATGGTTTCACATAAGCAAAGAAAGGATGCAAGGAGAAGGTAAAAAGCTCAAGCCCATTCGCTATGGTCCATTCAAGATCATCAAACAAGTTGGTAACAATGCATTTCAACTTGACTTGCCTTCATATATGCAAATGTATTCAGTTGTTAATGTTGAAAATTTATGTTTGTATGAGCCCCCTTTGATCGATGATCACGGGAGTGATGTTCAGTTGCCTTCTATCGAAGATTTCTCGCCATAATTTCTAGATGAGCTCAAGGAGGACACCATCCTTGACAGGAGGACAAGAGAATCTAAGAGGGGAAGTGTCGACTACCTTTGAGTTGGCTCAAAGGCAGTAATCCAAGCAAGGTAAAGTGGATGGAATTTGGAAAGGTGAGGGAGTTATACCCTCATCTACTTAACAAGTAATCAAAGTCTTTTGGGGTCCAAAAGCTTCCCAATGGGGAGGTGTGATCAGGAGATCATCAATTTTTCTCAAAACTGAAAGTGCTTGAAACTATACCAAACTTGTGCGACCGGGTAGATCTCTTCGTTCTGATTTTGGCACCGTGAACAGTTCGAAAAACCGATGTCGTATGAGGGAGATATCACGTTCTGATTGATTTCCCAAACAACTAAAATTTTTGTGACAGGGGTGACTAGGATGCCCAGTTAGCGTGCAGGTACAGTAAAAAAAAGGGGAATATTCTCAGAATATTTTTTTTTTCTCTAAGCCTATAAGGTTTCTCCATGTGGCATCTGCTAGGATGTTGATTTGGTTGTCCGAGTTGATTTGTGGTTCATTGGATGGGTGACACATGGCCAACCCAGAGGCTGCCATGTGTCCCCTGTATTGTGGTGTAAAATTATTGTTGGAGTCTGGGGGGTTCAACCCTTTGACCTCTGGCACGCCTGCAAGACCGGCCACCAAATATTCTATCGCAATTTTCTTAACCTATAGGCTCTCCATATAAATTTAAAGTTTTAAAGTTTTCAATTTGTGGGGGGGACCGCCGGCGGTCCCAACCTGCCAGCGGCCCTGTGGTGTGGTCACATATCACATGTTATAAATACGACGAAATCAAATGTTATAATCAGCGGCTACGATAACCATAACCCCAGCAGCCTTTAAAAACTTATCACATGCATAGTCCGACAGACATGCCGACAATTACGGTTAGTTCAAACTGTTTGGGAACTCCGCCTCCACTTCGAGTTCTGCTCCAACTATTTTTTTGCGGAGTTTTATTAACCGTGGGGTTTAAGGGGGTTGGCATGTGGCCACCCCCGCCCCTAACCATAACAATAAATGCAATGGTTATTCAGATGGAGGACAGTTTAGCGCTGCCCTAAAATTCCGTGTTTTTGCCAAAATTAGCTGCGGATAACTGCAGTTCTCCACAATTGGTGGAGGTTTTGTAGCTGTCATTGGGAAAATGGCTAGGGAGGTCATTTTTATACCAATTTGGGTGAAACAAGAGTCTACCTAGACTAACTTGAGAATTCTAGAGCCATTGGTGCAGAGAAAACAACCATTGGAGGCTTGTAAACATATGTATTTTCAATTTTGAGCATAATGACAAAGAGGGAAATGCCATTGGGAGCTTGAACAACAAATGTAGCCCAGGAGGGGTGAATTTCTTCATCATGCCTGCTGTGTAAATCTTATGTGTGATGTTATTTCTCTGTTATACACTGTTTTTCAGTGTTATTTAGGCTTATTTACATGCTTAAAACTCACAAATTCATCTATGTTTCATGGTTAAATTCCTCATTCCTTAAGAAAACAAATGGAGACAAATATGTATATGTTTTTATAATTGAAAGGACACTTAGCAAAAAAAACTAATGTAGTCCTTTCAGATGAGAAATCTATTTGAGTGGGACTAAGATGGACTAAAGCTTTCAACCTCTCTAGGTACCCTCAGGCTTACTTACTAACCATCAACCTAGGGATCTAGGTGTGTATCTGAGGTCAGAGCTCTATGAACAACACCACCTTCACTACTTTGGGACCTAGACATCAACACAAAGTGTCGGCCATATGTCCTCCTAGGAAACATTTCACTCACAAAGCCTCAACACCAAATATCTCCCGATCAAAATGATTGGTAATCAGCATGTTATCAAAACTTCAAGAGATTTACTTGTACAAACACAAACCAAATCAATAATATACTTTCACATGTTCATAAAAAAATGCAAACCTTCGAGGTCTTTCAGACAACTTGATGTTGCTTCTCAACTTATCTCAGAAGTGACTATCAATCGAATCTTTGACAGAAGATTCCTCAATCATATACTTTCCTTTCCTACTTCACATGCAACAACATATCCTTCAAAATGCATTCTCCAATCAAAACTTGTGATATTCCCTCCCTCTTAACTAGGGATATTTCTTTTATCTAGGCTCCCTCTTAACCTAAGGAGATCAACTTCTTTATTATGACATTGGAGAAACTTTCATGACTTCCATCCTTCTCATCATGCTTATCACATCAAATTTTCTTATGGTCATTTTCACCATCTTGAAGATGATGTACCTGCATAAGTTAGATAGAAAGTACAACTAAATCTATAGAAGCATGAAGTTATCCATAACAAAATCTTATAATAATGGAAGCATTAGACTTTACAAGCATAATTAGCAAAAAAAATATATTTTTATACTTCAACTACTTGCTCGGGTTTTGGTACAAACCCTAAATCACATCAATAGCTCAATCAAGATATTAGTATCATTATATCTAGGGTTTCAATATTCTTTCGATGATATGACAAATTATTTCATATTTCAAACCCTAGAAACAATTTAAGTAATGTATCTATTAACTTTCAGAATTAATGCGTTAGATTCCTCACTAGGATTTCATACAGATCCTAGATTTCATACATGGGCTTCAACAATTAATCACATCTTATCAACATGAATATATTCTCCTAAATTTCTCATCTATAAATTCTCGACAATCATAATATAGTTTCATATATTCTAGATTGTGATACATACTAGATAATTTAACTAGTACTAGAGTTTAACTACAAAACCCTAGATTTCCAAACATCATCCTAGAATATCAAACTCATACACGGGCTTAGATTAATCCCCAAGACTTATGACCATCAATAATTAGGTCAAAAACACATATCTATGAATTCATTATCATGGATAAGAATATCACATGATAGACAACACTAATGCATTAGTCATATACCGACCTAGACCAGACTAGGGATTCAAACAACATTATCATGGATAAGAATATCACATGATAGACAACACTAATGCATTAGGCATATACCGACCTAGACCAGACTAGGGATTCAAACAAATGGACACATACCTAGGGTTAATTCCTAGGACCTTACATTAAAATATAATAAGGGTTTTTTAAATAGACCCAACCAAACCCTAAATATCTAGAGTTTCATGACATAGCAAAGAAAACCCTATTATACCAAAACTTCAAAGGTTTGGGATCTTAAACAACATCATTCAACCCTACCAGGTTAGGGTTTTCATGATCATACCAAAACCCCAAACACGACATCATCATCAAAAAATTCAAATAGCATTTTTCAATAAACCTAAGGAGGCTAAGGTTTTACACATTATTATTAGCATACCCTTAAGGTAGGGTTTTCCAGAGAACCTTTCTAGGGTTATTATACAAACAATCAAAGATATGAGGAGGGTAGATTTATCAAATGATGAAACACCCTAAACAATAATATTTATGATTCAAGACAACTAGAAACAACGATGTTAGTAATGTACAACCAATTTCAAAATAAGATGAACGTATTATTTAAATTTTATATTAAGAGAATATTATAAGGTTTATAGTCTAAGACATACCTGGATATGTTCCTTGAAAAACCTTGTAAGAATTCCTTGAAGTGCTCTCGTTAAGTCTTGAGCTTTTATACTTGAAATAAATACTTCCAAGCAAAACATGTGATACCAAGAACATAATTTTAATTTCTTAATCTAGATTTCTATGTAACAATGGAGGATGGAGTAAAGCTATTCTATTTTGCTTGACATCTAGATTACATTATAAATCCTAGAAGATAAGGATTAAGGTTCTTGTATTTTATTTTATCTAGACTAGAATTATATGGACCATCTAATATTATATATAATAAAATCTTATAAATATTCATACCTCTAGTTTACATACCTTGAACTTCTTTGATTGAGAGATCAATGTTCCATAGGACTTGATGCTCTCCTTGGAAACTGTAAACATGTTGTTAGATGACTAGAGCATAGATATCACAATACTTATTTGAGTTAGAAGTTGTTCTCAAACTATTGAATGTTGTAGATAAGGCTTGCAAGAAAAGAGATGCTTCTTGTCGCACATAATGTCTAGGCACTGCGACAATGGCTCAAATCGGGGGTTGTCACCCTGATCCCCAATCCCTCTATTTAAGTTCTCTCCTTGTAGAATAAGCGGGGTAGACCCTAATGAAATGGAAGAAAGAGAATTAGTTGGAAACCAACCTATTCTTAAGACACAGTTAATCGACCAAGTACTTGTTTAAGATTTAATGAGATTTAGCAGATTCGATTAGATTAAGAGTTTGAAACCAGTGCCTTATGGATTCAATTATCCCATTATGAGATTATGATCAAATAGTTGATAAATAACTGCTGCTATGAAATGATAATGCAAAATGCAAGGAAAATGATTTGAAGGAGTGAGATGAAACAAGCTTCAAAGATGAAAGGTGATGTTAAAAGGCCTAAAGCACTTAGGTTATAAATAATATGATCTAACCACTAAGTACTTAAGAGAGAGTACCAATTATGAAGATGCCACAAGATTACTCAATTAAAAGATATACCATTTGTCACAGATCCACAACAATAATATATCAATCACACTTACTTGAAATAATTTTCC
The DNA here is from genome assembly GCA_034641835.2 of Pinus albicaulis. Classification (NCBI taxonomy): domain Eukaryota; kingdom Viridiplantae; phylum Streptophyta; class Pinopsida; order Pinales; family Pinaceae; genus Pinus; species Pinus albicaulis. The sequence continues at coordinate 1,320,323,388 of CM076575.1, forward strand.
AAACATTAATATTCAATAGGTGTCCAAATTCAAGCAAATGAAGCAAGACTTAATCACACATTTTAATCGATATATAACGTTCCAAAACTCATATGCCAATGATCATCAAACCCAACTGAAGCATATGACATTTACTAACACTGAAATCTCAATAATTATTCATCCAGATATACCATGAAAATTTAATGCTAATAAAACCACTTCGTCAAGAAATTTATGGATTAGATGGTGTTCTTAAATAATGAAATCCAAAAATTAATTGTTCTCCTATAGTTAGACTTACGATATTAAAAAATCAAAAAATTTTCTATAGTTTAAATTTCAATCCCTTTTTTGTTTTGGAAAATCAAAACATTTGGGACATTTGGAGTTTTGATCTATTTTACAAAGATATTTAATTCTGGAATGGTTTCTATAGTTGAAGCGTCGCTCTGGCTCTACTTGGGGACATGTTGCTTCATTGAAGGAATGTGAGAATCCAGAATATGCATCCAAGTTCTCCTATAGTTAGACTTGGGATGTTAAAAAATAAAAAAATTGTCTATAGTTTAAATTTTAGTCCTTTTTTTGTTTTGGAAAATAAAAAAAATTGGGACATTTGGAGTTTTGATCTATTTTGAAAAGATATTTAATTGTGGAATGGTTTCCCTAGCGGAGTCGCTTTGGCTCTACTTGGGGACATGTTGCTTCATTGAAGGAATGTGAGAATCCAAAATCTACATCCAAGCAATACACAAGATTATATAAGTAGCTTCCATCCAATATTCATCATATAACATTAAGCACATGAAAATAGAAGCTCTTCATTTATTGAGTATTCTACTAACATTAAATGTAAATCTATTCTAACTACAAAATGAAACGCTGAAAGGACAAGGAGTAAGGTTAGAGATACAATACAAAGGATGCCTTGTGGCATCAAATGTGTTCAATATAGTGCATATTGAGAATCTTCCTACTTTCAGGCAAGTTTGAAGGTTGATTTTTAGATGTGCCATGTCTAATATTGAATACAATAGGACTTTGTCTTATCTAAAAATCGAGCTACTTGCGGCCATCGGATGAATCAAAACATTTACTTATTCTTTTTATTTTTCTCTTGAAGATTTTCTTCGTGGCAGACTGTATTGTTGATGATGTGGAACATTCTTCTTGTGAAATTTCAGACGAAGTAAACAAGATATGTGTGACATGCCTCTCTTCATTCTACATTTTCTCTGTCAAGGGTGATGTATTAACATGATTCCCCTTAGTTTTCCTTTTATTCGGGTCGCCTTCAATGAACCACTTCTCAATGGAATAAATGGTCTCCTCATAATAAGATGGAGCTTGCTTCAACACACTGGGAGGCCTATGATCTGTTAACAATTCTAACTTGGGTTGGAAATTCTGTATATGTGATCTTTCCATCTTTTCCAACTTATTCTGAATAAAAATAATTTGATTAGAATGCTTAAACTTTATAGTATTGATTTCCTTTGCATGAATCTTTCAATAGTCAATAATCTATGGTGAAGAGACATTTGACTGGTTTCCATGACCTTTATCATTTTATCATTATTTGCTTTCATGGCCATGAATCAATTATGCATATAGTTCATTTCTTTCTCATGATTTTATTCCATGGTGATCAAATGATTCTTCATGGTGGCCATTTGATTAAAGTGATTAAATTCCATGGTCATCATTTCTTCAATATGCTTTTCTTCCATGGAAATCATTTGACTGGAGTGATTGAATTCCATGATCGTCATCTTTTCCTCTAAGGCTAACAACTTTTCTGTATAGTATCAATTCCCCTAGTATGACCAGTTGTTAAGCTTGCTTGGTTAAGATCCATATCCTTAATAATCTTAGCCTGATTAAGTTCGGAGATTATTTGAGCTTGATTCAATTGTATATCTTTAACCATATTAATCAATTCCTTAACAAGATGCTTATTGTTGTCAACACTGATTTGACAACTTGTTTAAGCTTCACCACTATCATGGATTTGTGCCGTCGTGGTACAAGTGGATTCATCCTGAGAATTTTCCTGAACTCTTCTATTGATAGTTGAGTTCTCTACAAGATCACTTTCATTCCTTTGCATAGTACTGGGGGCACAAGGCGAGCCACATTGTTTTATATATTCATCTTTAAAAGCATTGACGATATTTTGCAAAGAATCAATATGATCCTCAGGCCAATTACTCAACCAATTCATAGCATCACCATGTAAGGAACATGAAAAGAGACGTACCGTGACATTTTCATGATTATATTGTGAAGGAATACAATATCTGTTTATTATAAGAGTAACCATTAAGAGATGATTTCGAGCAGTGGTTGAATCACCACCCGAGAACACATGCATTTTTCGAATGGCCTCTTTTGGAATGTCATGAAGAGGATCACCCATGATGACTTACTTAAATGGAAAAACCAAATGGATGTTAGAGAAAGAGATCCATGCTCAAGAAAAGTCAAGATATCCACAAGAAGCGAGCTTCTTAGCATAAATTATTGTAAGAAATGAAAGAGTTGGAGTCGCCACTTGAACATGAATCTGATTCAAAAACCGAAGAATTAGTCGAGAGAAGCAGATGGATATCAGGGAGGGATTCTTGTCTGGGAGTAAAATAGATGAATAAGTTGAGTCGCCACCCAAACAAGAAGCCAACCAAAATGTCCAGGTGCTAAAGGTGCAAATGATGAAAGGATTAGTGAGATGATGAAGATAAGGTGATGAAAAGATGAAGAGATGAAATGCCGCCAGAAAATGTTAGGTCATGTGACAAGCTAATGGCTGGGAAAAGAGATTGGAATATTGGAAAATGTCATTAAGACCAAGGACAGAAAAACTCTATCCCCGACAATGGCGCCAAATTTTTTTTCCGCAGAGAATGTATAGGCACCGCAACAACAGCTTAGATTGGGGGCTGTCACCCTCATCCCCAATCCCTCTATTTAAGTTGTCTCCTTACAGACTAAGTGGGGTAAACCCTATTGAAATGGAAGAAAGAGAACTGGTTGGAAACCAACCTATTTAGGAGACATAGTTAAACGACCAAGTACTTGTTTAAGATTTGATGAGATTTAGCAGATTTAATTAGATTAAGAGTTTGAAACCAGTGCCTTATGGAGTCAATTATCTCGTTATGAGATTAGGATCAAGTAGCTGATAGATAATTTTTTCTATGAAATGATAATGTATAATGTAAGGAAAATGATTTGAAGGAGCGAGATGAAACAAGCTTCGAAGATGAAAGGTGATGTTAAAAGGCTTAAAGCACTTAGGTTATAAATAATTTGATCTAGCCACTAAGTACTTAAGCAAGAGGAGAAATGTGATAATAAGATCCAGTGAAGATAGGGAGAGGATGGAGTTCCGTGCACTCCTATACCTCCACACTGAAATAGGATAGCTACAGCTAGGGTTAGATTTTCTTAGCCGACCGCAGCTAGGTGATGACCGCATCTCCCTGCAGGCTGCCCACGCATCTCAGTAACTGCCTTTGGATTCTCTTTCGAGTCTGACGCCGACAGGCCTACAACAATCACAAGCAGTTAAATCCATCTTGTGCCAGATATGGAGGAGGAATTGGTCGACTACTCCCCGGACCCTCTTGATGGGGTCGAGATCTAGGGTTCCCCTCCTTATCCTATGCCACCTAGCACCCCGCTGGCTCTTAACTTACCTGCTACTGCGTATAATGGCCCCTGCTTCCCCTTGCCATCTACCCATCCATTCCTTGGTCCTCCACCCACTGACCTCCCTCTCTTTTCTAATTCCCCTTTGTTTTCACTGACTGATCTGCCTCCCATCCTTCCTGGATCCTCACCGTCAATGGACATGGCCGCATTCTCCCCAGCTACTCTTCAATTTCTCACTGCCTACCTCCAAGATCCATCCATCTTGTATTCTCAGGGTTCCTTTGGAGCTTGTTTGGTCTCAACCTAGTCTCCTAAATTGAGTTCATTTAATTGTCAACCAGGGTTGGTAAACTGCTGAAGTGAAGTGCACTGTATGTGCCTAAATGTTTGTTTCTTAATGCGTTGTGTTTAGTGTTTTATGATGTTTTTGGTCTTTTGATGGTTTTATGTTCACAAGGAAAAGAACTAGATGCTAGTGGAAAGAAGCTGCTGGTTAAAAACAGAGTGAAGCCCAATTTATTGATGACAAATGACAAATGCAAATGCAAATACTGAAACAGAATCAAACCTAAACTATGACTAAGCAGAATACAAAGCTTGATAATGACTTCAAGAAAATGAATCAAAACATAAACTTAACTTGTCCAATTCTTTCATTGAAGGTATTTTGGAAGAGCTTGAAAATGAATGACTAAGTATAAGAAAATTTAAACAACTAAACAATCGACTTATAATGCACTGCATTTGGCGGGGAAATTCCGACACGTGATTTAAACAACTTTTGACAAAATGTCAGAAATTTCCCCATTTTTCAATCCCGCCCAAAGCGAGTACAGCTATCACAGAAGCGTTTATGAAGAATGTGTGCGACACTTATAAAAGTGTCGCCATTGCGACGTTTGGAGGAAGACGCCGCACTGGCGACACTATGGCCCAACGTGTCACTATTGCGATGACTACAAGTGCGACACAATGTCTAAGTGTCGTAATTGCGACGTTTGGAGGCCTTCATTGCAATAGCGACGCCTTTTCCGCCGTCGATATAACGACACTGATATGCGCGCTAAAATACAAAAACGAAACTTATATGCACGCTACATAAAAATGATTTTATTGTTTTACCGTATCTAATCATGATAACTATATTAACATCGATATCACGCGCATCCGCCTCGCTCTTGCGAGAACAGCATTAACCTCGGCTCTTTATGAGAACAAAATTTGCCCTCGGTCGCCCTCGGTGTTCGCCCTCGGCTCTTGCGAAGCGGAATTTTCCTCGGCGTTCGCCTTCGGCTCTTGCGAACGGGAATTTTCCCTCGGCATTCGCCCTCCGCTCTTGCAGAACAGTATTCGCCCTCAACTCTTGCAGAATAGCGTTTTCCCTCAGAATTCGCCCTCGGCTCTTGCAGAACAACATTCGCCCTCAGCTCTTGCAAAATAGTAAGTTCTTACTGCAGGCCCTTCCTCCTATAGTAGGGTTGACTCTGTTTGGGTTTTTTTGGTCAATTCCATTGGATTGTGTTAGGCTGTAGGGTTCTCTCTAGATGTCAAGAATCAAGATTCAATACCCTCTGTTATCTTCATCACCCAATACAAGATTTAAATTTTTCCCAAAGAAACGCTTATTAATTTGGCAGCCATTATTTCTCCCTGCTTTAAAAACCCTACATTTAAATGAAAACAAGCATTGCATTTCAACTACAAAAATCTATTAGTGTTAACATGTACATGTGTGCTACATTAACGTCTGATATCACGCGCGCATTCGCCCTCCGCTCTTGCAGAACAGCATTCGCCCTCAGCATTCGCCCTGAGCTCTTGCAGAACATCATTTGCCCTCAGCTCTTGCAGAACAACATTCGCCCTCATCTCTTGCAAAATGGTAAGTTCTTACTGCAGGCCCTTCCTCCTATAGAGGGTTGACCCTACAGCCTAACCAAATAGCTCCACTTGAGAAAACTTTTCATAATCTTGGGGCTGGATATACTGCAGAGCAAACAATTGTAGTTATCATTCGTGCTCCAATATATTAATATACTTTTTACATTGAACTGAAGAAAGAGAAACAAGCAAATGCTAGCCATCATACAATGCTTTGACATAAGAGTTTTGAGTGACATACTTGAAAAAAGAACTCATCGACTGATATTTATAATCATTTGAGTTATTCAAGTTAAACACAATGTCGAGAATCAAGATTCAATACCCTCTATTATCTTCATCACCCAATACAAGATTTAAATTTTTCCCAAAGAAACACTTATTAAATTGGCAGCCATTATTTCTCCCTGCTTTAAAAACCCTACATTTAAATGAAAACAAGCATTGTATTTCAAAAATATATTAGTGTTCAAGTGTACATGTGTGCATCACTTGTGTAGGGTATTCCTTTTCCACTTTCACATTATCCAAGAATGTGTGCAGTATAGTTCATATTTTTTGTGATTTAGATTATCTTGAAAAAGGAAAGGTAAATTATTTCCCATGGAAAAAGAAGGTTTTCCCTTTTTACTACTGGAAATGGTACAAAAAAGTTCCATTTATACCCGAAACTCCTATGAAACGGGAACCAAATAAAGGCCATGTCCTCAATGGACATCATTTGGCTTTGAAAATGGCCATTGCACCGTGTTGTTTCTTATATTACATCACGATAGTTTCTTAGGTCATTTCTTGTTTCTTGAGATGAAAAACAACCAAAGAAATTGTGAAGATCCTTTTAAGAAATAAATGAACATTTCTCAATCATATCTCAACTATTTTTTATTTTATTCAGTGGTTGCTTACTTTGAGAGAAATTTGACACTTTTATAAGGAATATAAGATAAAAACACAAAATGGGAAGGAATTGATGAGGTAGATGACCTTTAGTTGTTGTCAATTAAGAATTGATAATACACGATGCATGTTCTGTACTACAAACTAGATTCCTTCCCGGAGTTAGGACACAGAGTATTGAATCAAAGTTGTAGTTTCTAACTTCTTGTATTGGTTCATCAATCTTGAAATTCAGACATTGCATGTCTTCATTGCTTCATGTTTGAATAATTTGCATCATATCGTACAACAGGAAATTAGGAATTATGATTATTATTACTTTATGGATCTGTTAAGTTACTTTTAAGTTTGCATGGTTTAGTGTGAAATTATTCTAGTCCCCAAACACATATAATCAAGGAATTATAACGTGATTTCAAACATTAAATATCAACAAAATCGTTTGAAGGATATTGAAAGGAAAAAGGTGATGGAAGATAGAAAGTGCCTTACTTAAATGCTCTAAGGATTTTTCAATAGTTGCTCCAAAAGCTTCACTTTAAGGCCCTTCAAGATCGTCTCCAACAATGCTATACCATCAACTTCAACAATGTTGCTCCAAAAATATCCTCAAGGTCTTCACAACAAGTTTACTAGAAGTTGCTCCAAAAATATATTCAATAAGGTCTTCATTGTCAACTCGTCTCTTGTTTGGGTGCCTTAATGTGCAATGATATGTTTCCAGGACTGAATTCAATGCAAGGCATATTTGAAACTCTAACTCTGTCTTCCGGTGTCTTATTAGAAATTATTTCAGTTTTCATTTTTGTGTTTTCAAGTTAGATATTGTTTTCAAGTTTTTACATTTATAATTTTATTGCAATGTGGCAGACTGATCAGAGCAGTGCAGGAACAACCCCGAGACAGGATGATCGCGGAAAGAGGCCAGCGGAAGAACATGTAAAATGCCAGCATTGCTCTATCTTTAGGTATTTTAGTTATTTACATAATTGAAATAATATTAATTTTGTTCAAATATGCAGACACCTAGCCATGGTACGCCTGATGATTCCCTCTTTGAGGAAGAGTTTTCTTCATCCCTATCTCCAGTGTTCTTGTTGCGAAAAAAGGCACGAAATGCAAGGTCGGAATTTAATACTTTGATAGACGCGCCTCAAACACCTGAAACAGAAGAGAAGATAAAACAACTTATGAGCCAACTAGAAAGATATCAGGTAATAATAAAAAGTCAAAAGGATATTTTTTTTGTTCTGCATGAGATGAATTGTGATAGTTTGATTTTTAATTTTTACATTGACTAAACTAACAAAAATTTCTTTTGTATGTAGCGTTTTCTGGCACTTGTTGAATCCGGTGTTGGTGGTAGTGGGACACAAGGGCAAGAGATTGCCCAACAACCCTCTTATACACCTTCTACTCCTTTAGGTGCCAGGCAAGAAACACACCCTGCCCAAGCAGACACCCAGCCAACCGCTGAACGTGTTGGCAATGATGAGGTTGATATGGCCAACTACATTATTGCGTTTCCTGGAGCTACACGTGTCAGCTCCACAGGGACCATTAATGGCACGTTGTTGGTGAACGATGAAGGTGTCCCTATAAAGCATGTACAACTCCTAGGTAAATTTTAATATTTTAACTATTTCATGTACTTTATCTAAAACATATTTATCACGATTTTTATTTTTAAATTAATGATAATATCCTTTTTTTTTTTTTTTTTCTGTGTAGGAAACAATGAGTTCTACAGGTATCTGGAGAGCCATGCGTTGGTAATTTTTGGCCCAACCATACGCACATGGTGGAATTCCCAGAGTTCCAACTTGAAAAAATAACTTCTAGATTATCTAGAAACCCTTTTTGGGGTCGGCATATTTGACAGAACAACGGTGGCTCGGGTTGCCGGCAAATATTTGAAATATACCAGGGACACCTATAGGACGCAATTGCAATTTAACCCTAGATATGAGCGTCCTCTCACAGTTCCAGAGAGTGAGTGGAGAGCACTCATCCATGACGAAAAAGAGAAAAGGGCAAAGAAAGAAGGAAAAATGCCAACTGGACCCGCAAGGTAAATTACAACTTTAATTCAATAGCTTTAATTTTCTCTATGTCTAAAATAAAAGTGTGCTACGTCATATCCGACTTTAATCTTTTGATGCTAGGTTGCCTAGCACCTCAAAGGCAACCAAAGCTAGGATTGAAAAAAGGGCCATCACAAGCTAGGCCAGGGCGGCTACTTGAAATTGGCCGCAAGAATTGTAATTAAGTAGCTAAACATCTTATAATTAATTGTATCGCCTTCCAACGTTTTTGTAATCCTATCAAATATGATTAAAAATACACAGACATATGTAATGTAGGGTGATGACTTCAGAATAGAAACAACAGAGGAAGATAAAAATATCGCTTTCCATTTCGGCTATCAAGCTGTAGTTGAACGTCGCATAAGCTTGGGGCAGGTCCCAAGATCCAGAATGCCTGATAAGGTAAAACATTAACATTTCAATATGTTTGTTTTCATCCATAAATTTAATGTCTAACAACTTTTTTTAAATCAGGGGAGCAACACTACCGACGACGCAAATAACCCAGTTTTAGAGCCAAATGTAGATGATCCTCACGTGCAACCTGATCATTGTAGTAGGGACCAGGTCGACAATGCTACTATCAGTGAGGGCCGTGACGGTAATTAATTTCCACTTATAATTTTTTCTAATTATACCTTGATGGTTGTCCTTATAACGCTTTTTGTTTAAATGACAGAGAATGTTTCCCTTGAGGATCTTACCACCAGAGAGGAAGACAGGGCAACAGTCCCAACGGCGACAACTGGTGCACCAGGTAAATAATCTCATTGCAATTTTTTTTATTAATATTACCGAACTAGTTCAATGATATTTAAAAACTGACAATTAAAATTTAATATTATCTCTTTTTGTAGGAGATGCCCCGTCACTGGATGAGACCAGACATCGTGACTACGCAACTAGGTCAGCGGCGACAACTGGTGCACCAGGTAAATAATCTCATTGCAATTTTTTTTATTAATATTACCGAACTAGTTCAATGATATTTAAAAACCGACAATTAAAATTTAATATTATCTGTTTTTGTAGGCGATGCCCCGTCACTGGATGAGACCAGACATCGTGACTACGCAACTAGGTCAGCGGCGACAACTGGTGCACCAGGTAAATAATCTCATTGCAATTTTTTTTATTAATATTATCGAAATAGTTCAATGATATTTAAAAAATGACAATTAAAATTTAATATTATCCGTTTTTGTAGGCGATGCCCCGTCACTGGATGAGACCAGACATCGTGACTACGCAACTAGGTCAGCGGCGACAACTGGTGCACCAGGTAAATAATCTCATTGCAATTCTTTTTATTAATATTACCGAACTAGTTCAATGATATTTAAAAACTGACAATTAAAATTTAATATTATCTGTTTTTGTAGGCGATGCCCCGTCACTGGATGAGACTAGACATCGTGACTACGCAACTAGGTCAGCGGCGACAACTAGTGCACCAGGTAAATAATCTCATTGCAATTTTTTTTTTATTAATATTACCGAACTAGTTCAATGATATTTAAAAACTGACAATTAAAATTTAATATTATCTATTTTTGTAGGTGATGCCCCGTCACTGGATGAGACCAGACATCGTGACTACGCAACTAGGTCAGCAGTGCGGGTCGAAAGGCACAAAACAGGAGCAGAGCATGATGATATTGATGATGTAATTAGGAGCTTTAAAAATAGGAAGAAGAAAAATAAAATTTGATAATGTAAAATATTGTATTATTATAAGACAAAGGTTACCAATGACCATACTTGGAACGTTTTTTGCGTTATATAAAAAACTCATTTATCATACTATTTTTATGTCAAGCATTAATTGCAATGTTTCCTTGCGTACTTTTTGTTGAATTGTTTTTTTATTAGTTATTGAATATTTTTTTATGCTCATGAAAGTAAAAAATGAAATATAGATTGGGTATTGGGGAATTGAGAGTGATGTGAGGGGGGGGGGGGGAGAGGCCATAAGAGCTTCCACCTTCACGTGGTTGGCCCTGTTTAGTAGAGAATAATTTATTGGAGCGATTTAATCTTGGAGCAAACCTCCCTTGATCCAGCGTAGCAACAAAAAAGTCACTGTTGACTTAGTTGCTACTCTTTCAGATCGTGGGAGGCTTGTTCCAAGTTCATGCGACTCAATAAATTGTTCTTGAAACGAAGAGGAGCTTATTGAGGTATGTTTTGACATTTTCAACATATGTTCTAACATTATCATAAGAATGCATCTTAGAGTAAAAAATACTACATCAATTACTTGTATTTATTGTATAGATAATGATGGATTTTAATTGACTTGGCAGTGCAGGTACAAATCCTCTTGCATCATGAGCAATACAACTTGTCAATCAGGGTCATGTCCAGGATATTTTTGCTTGTGCGCTTGACCAGGTTCGTAATGTCACATTTTGTAAGTTCCTTTACAGTTCATAATTCAATATTAAGCTTGTTCATGATTATTATCTAGGTCTTTTGTATGTGTTTTTTCATCTATTTGATTGTAAGCAACTCTGCATGTTTCCTGTTGTTCACTATGATTTCTCCCATTACCACTCCCAGGATGAATCCGACTTTATCGTTACATAGGTTACTTTATTGTTACTATGATTTCTCCATTTATGATTTCATAGGTTACATCATGTAAATTTGTCAATCTCAGGTTGGTGATGAGCTTTAGTTCTCCAGATTTGGGGCTTTTATGATATTTTCTCCCTCATGTCATTCCTGCATCACCTCGTTGTTTGAGCATGCCAATTTTCTACCACTTGTACCAATTGGTACATGTCAATCTCTGAATGGTGCCACATTTCACCTATTTTCAGTGAGAGTTTAGGGTTTCTCTAACATAGCTTCAGAAATCTGATTTAGTGCCTGCTTGAATATCGTCACATAATACTCATGGTTTGGATTGATGAGAATGTTCTAAATGGTTGGTTGATTCATAAGAACCACCCATATAGTCATCTTGAGATATTTCAGAAGTTTTCTCGGGTTTCCTTTTTCACCGTTTCTAGTGGGTGGGATGGTGTGGGGTGATCCATCAATACTGGTGCTCTTGTAGTAGGGAATTTGTTTTTTGGGATATAAAGGAGCATTTGATGTAGATATCCCATTGGATGCATTCATAGATGGGCACGAGAGGTCTAGAATTTAAATTAAAAATATGCAACCTCTAGCATGGAAACCTGAAGGCTGCGAGAGACACTAGTTAAAGATTGTTTTGTGGTGGCCTTAATATAGTCGTGATTTCTTTCTATTATCTTAATGCAAATATATAGTCTGATCTCATTAAAATGAGGATTGTGGTTGTATTTCTCTTTGGTTGTTTCTCTCTTAATGCTCCAGAAGTTGCCAAAAGTTGCGATAGTTATTTAGTTTTCCTGTTACAACTTAAAAGTGGTTTTTAGCAATGGGAGTCATGTTTTTTAAGGTTCATACTAATATGAAGATCTTGTAATTATATATTTAGCATAAGAGAAGATGGCCTCTTCTTTGGGAAGTATGACAACAATTTCCACATCTACCTCATTGGGTAACAATGGAAAGGGGAAGAAGTTGGGTGCAATGTTTGATAATTATGGCAGACAATTGTCTTCTCTTTCAGTTTTTTCACGCATTTCCTTTAATCGCTCAAGCAGAAGAGGGACTCTGAGATTACGCGACAGAGAGAAGGTAGTTAATACAAGAGCTATGGAAAAGGAGTTGTACTTCAACAAGGATGGCTCAGTGACAAAAAAATTGCAGGTCATAGAAAAAATTATGTTTAAAGGAAGGTCCCCTGCACGTGAAACTTCACTGCGGTGGATCTTTCCTTGTCCACTTATATTCGATTTTAATGTGTGATTTTAATTTTTCAAGGAGGGTTGTTATTTTAGATGTGTGCTCTGGTTTTCTTTTTAACGTTGTATTAGTTCCCCCTCTTAAATGTCTTATATTTGGTAGGCATAATTTGAAAACTCAAAGGTGAAAGGAAACATATTTGTTACCCAGTGGTCTAAAAGGAAAGGGTTATGGCTGAGTCAAATTTTATTGTTATTGATAGTGTAATGAAATGTATCTCAATGCTATGGTTTTGGCATTTTTATTGGTTGAATTAGAGGACCCAGTTGAAAATATTGAGGCCAAGTAGGCTGGTTTTCCTTTTTGCTGATGGTTTGGTGTATCTAATTTAATTAGTTGCCTAAGGTATTTTTGGTTGCAAACTCCTTTTCATTTTTCATACAGTATTGGCCTTGTGGAATACATTTGATTGTGTGGTCTTGTTAGATCTACAAAATTTTTAGTTGTTTAGTCTTATGGCCGAGGTGCACTTTTATTATGGAAATAGTTGATGCAATATTGTCATTTAATCCTTACTGCAGGGTAGCATGTTGAGAAGTTTCTTGTGAAACATTTGGTATTCAAAATGACACTTGATCCTATACAGCATCATGCACTTGACTTCAAAATTCATATTCAAAGTGTGCTAGACAATTCTTGCAAAATTTTGAGTATTTATGTTGTTTTAAACCATTATCTTTTTCATGTATTGGATGCCGAAAATGAGAAAAAGACTTTGGTATGAAACCAACTGGTGAATAATTTCCAGCAAAACAACCACTTCCAAGACATGATTTAGAAGTAGAACATATGTACTTATGTAGCATAGAAATATATCTTTGATGCATTGTCAATGTTTGGCTAGGGTTATTTTTGGAGAAAATAACTCCTTATTCCTAGAATAGTGATCTTCAATACAAGTAAATGCCAGAGAAGAGAGATCATCGTGTGACGCAACAAAACTGAAATTGGACCCTTAAGGAGAGCTGGTGTGTCTACAATCGCTCTGTCAGCATTTTCCCTTGGTGTACCCCGTTCTTTTCCTCCAGCCTGAGTCTTAATTGACTTCTTCTTTCTTCGGGTTTATTTATCAAATTCGTAGAATTTGATAAATAAATACCATCCACAATGGTTGGACTTTAATTTATATTCCCGACTTTATATTATCTCCAATCCTTATAACCAATGTTTAACTTTCAACACTTTGTATTTATACTCCACATTTCTTTTTAAATAAATAACTTGTAATGAACTTTCGGCTCTATATTTCACCACCCAGCCTTACAACAATCACGCTCCAGACTTATGCTAATTATCCGCCAATCGTTTAATTAAACAATTTCCTTATACTCCGGCCCCACCTATATATATCAATAACCAATCAAACACTCGTATCGTACCTGGCTATCCTCCGCACACCTTAGTTAACCTCCGGGCAAGTTCAACGTGCGACCACCGTCCGATGGCCCTTTTCCAAATCAACGACTCTTGGCAATTTCACTCGGCTTCCAACGTCGGGCTTTAACGTGCGATGGCGCGGGTTAAACGGTGGTTTTCCGGGGGTCACTTCGCCACGTGTCGCATTCCCTATGGAATCGCTTGCGAATAGGAAATACCGCCTACTCTGCAAAAGCGGTGCGATATGGGCAACCCGCTTTTGTGATTCCGCTCGTGGTTTTGGTACAGGGCTTGACCACGGGTGCAAGTCTGGTTCCGCTCTCCTTTTGTTTGTTAACTCATGTCCAATCCTTGGGTCAGGTTCCGAAAGCACAACAATCTTGTCTCTTTATTAAGCAGGATTTTTATATTTGAACAGTGTTCACGACACCGGTTCTCTTGAGTCGAGCCTGCCGGACTTCAAACGGCGATAAACCATAATTCAAACCAAATTCGCGTTCCAAAATAGCCTGTTGACGTCGGCCAATTTTGTGACGCGAAAACCAAATGAATTCCGCCCTAATCTTTTTCGGGTCCGAAGTTGGCTGGCGTACGGAGGGAGAGTTGTGACGCGAATTTCTTATCAAATTCGCCCTAATCTTTTTCGGGTCATTTTCATTGTTCCCCGCCACCCTTTTTACTTTGTAAATAAAACAAATTGCGTATGCGTCATTGTCATTGTTCCGTGCGCTAGCCAGTCTTCCATGCAACAAAATTCAAAAACCAACTGTTAACGCTTGCTGACCGTTACCTTGCTGAAGAGAATTGAAGCTGAGTATTTCAGGGTTCTTCTGTCATAACCAGCGCCTGTTTAAACACGTTTCATTTCCCGTAAACAGGTATTTATTCCAATTCCCCGCTAAACTCTGTAAAAAATCCTGGTTTTAGTTTTAATTCTGCACTAAGGTCTGAAAAGAAGTTCAGTTTGGTCTTTTTCGTCATCCAAACCCTACCAACATCTAGCCTATATGATCACATCCCCCATCATCCCCACACCCAAGTAGTACACACCCTTCTCTACACCCGCAATCTCTAAAGCTATGCCACTACCTCCAAGGTGTTTGTGTTGGTCAGCTAAGGATTTCTAGAACCCTACAACTCCATGAGTTCTTGTTTCCATATTGGGAAACTTCATCCTCCATAGTACCAACATCCTTACTTTTATGTGCATGTCATTCCTTCGACACTTAACACCCCATAAATTCACTAGATGGTTTTTTCTATATTTATTAATTCATATGAGCCCCTCTTTTTTATGCACATAAATTCTTACCCCCCCATACTCTTTTCATATGAATGTTTTTTTCAATAGTAATATACATTTTTTATTAACAAGCATGAAATTTCATATTTACAAACCAAGCTCTCTAGCCTTAAAACACATAAAAACATAAGTGTGTGGGCATGTTGACCCCCAAAAGTAATCCTCCGCTCACTAGCATAATGTTTTGTATGTACATGTTATTTACAATCCAAGGGTTGAGTTGGGGTGTTACATTCCCCTTCCCCTCATTTATGCATTGTCCTATTTGCATTATATCTATACATATATACAACAAAATTATATAAAATATGAGCCTAATCTTCCCTCATTACATCTTCATTCTCCCACGTAGCATATTTAGGACCAAAATGGTTCTCCTATACATTTACCAAGGCAGTGGATTGATTCTTGAGGACTTTTACCTTCTTTTCAAAGATTCACATTGTTTGGACCTGAAATTCTCCTAGGGGTCCACCTGAATCATATTGGACAATCAATTACATGGTTAGAATCAAGAACATATTGTTTAAGAAATGAAGGATGGAACACATTATGAGTATGCATGGCTGTAAAAAATGCAATCCTATATGCAACTAGACCAATTTTCTATAGGATCCCAAATGGCCTACAATATCTAACTACCCAATTTTCATAACTACCCAGTTTCAATGAACTTTTCTTTCCCTTAAATCTTAAGAAGACATGAACTTAAACTTTAAATTACATTTTTAATATGTTCTTATATGCATAGCTTTTATTTATATCCTATGTATCCTTCAAATTCTATTTTATTTTTATTACTTGCTCTTCGATTTCCCTAAGCAAGTGTAAACCAACAATGGCCTTGTCAACGGGATTGTCCCAACTCACTGATGGGTTTCAATTTATAACATAAAAGGCTTCAAATTGGCTCATCTTCAGAGATGCTTGGTACCCATTATTATAAGAAAACCCCACCAAGTGAAAAATTCCTCCCACTTTGATGGTTTTTCCATCACATACATCCTCAACATATTTTCAATAACCTAATTGACTCTCTCTTTTTTTCCATATGAATATAGATGTATGTTATGATACAATTTAAATTTGTTCCAAATCTATTGAATAAACTTGTCCAAACATTGGGTGTAAGAATTTGATCCATGTTTGAGATAATTTCCTTGGGAACACCATGTACCTTAACAATTTCCTTCATATAAATCTCAACAACATTACTACCTTATGTGTTGAATTCATCGGAATAAAGTGGGAATCCTTAGTGATTTTTTCCACCACTAGCATTATGTAATCATGTTTGCTCACAATTTTAGTTAAATTAGTGTTAAAATCGATAGAAACAATTTCCCATGTCCACTTAGGTATGGGTATTGGTTGTAGCAATCCACTTGGGTGTTTATGTTCAAATTTAATATTTTGACATTCCAAACACCTGGCTATATAATCAGCCACATTTTTTTAGAACAAGCCAAAAGTATTGTTTCTTAATTATTGAGATTATATTTTGGTACCATAGATGTCCAACACAAGGTACCCTATGCAACTCATTCAACACTAAATTTCTAATCCCTTGGAAATTTGGAACATAAATCCCACCTTTGTACAAAATAATTCCATCCTTTCCTCTTTTATAATCCCTTTATTTTTGATATAATCTACCTTGCTACAAGCTACCTTTTATTTCCATGTATTGTTGATCAGAATTTTCATATGCTTATGGATGTATCATGCATTGTATTCAATCTTCTATTGAGTGCATCAACCACCTTATTTTCCTTAAATTTTATGTGTTTAATTTCAAAGTCATAATCATCCAAAAATTATAGCCATCTAATTAGTTTGGAATATAAATTTGGCTATCCAAACAAATTCTTCAAAACACTGTGGTCATTTCATAATTCAAACTTTTTCCCCGTGAGGTAATGCATCCACATTTTTAATGTATGTGTAATTGATTCCAGCTCCAAATCATGAGTGGTGTAGTTCCTTTCATGCTCATTCATATTTCTTGATTCATAACACATACCATGCCCATTTTGCATGATAACTTCTCTAAG
Source organism: Pinus albicaulis (assembly GCA_034641835.2). Classification (NCBI taxonomy): domain Eukaryota; kingdom Viridiplantae; phylum Streptophyta; class Pinopsida; order Pinales; family Pinaceae; genus Pinus; species Pinus albicaulis. The sequence continues at coordinate 1,320,340,466 of CM076575.1, forward strand.
CCCCTCACATGCATTTGTGCACACAATGAAATTTTCATTTCGATAAGATATCTTTAATATAGGTGCACTTGTTAATAACATTTGTAAATATTGAAAGGCCTCTTCACATTATGGGACCATTCAAATGCACACCCTTATTTTTCAAGTAGGTGATAGGATGGGCTATTTTTTAAAATACCTCAATAAATATTCTATAGTAGCTTGTTAAACCCATGAAATATCTCACCTTGGTCATATTTTTGGTGTTGGACACTCTTTCATTGCTTTGATGTTTCATGTGTCTACTACTATGCCTTCCTATGAAATGATATGACCTGGATAATGAATCTATATTTGATAGAATGGGCACTTAATTAGCTTGTAATATAGCTAATGTTGTCTAGGTACTTTTAACACCATAATCAAATGTTTTTAATTATCTCCCTAAAATTTGAATACACTAGGATTTCATCTAAGAATACAATATCAAACTTATCCAAATAATTCCAAAAATGCCATTGGCATGAGGCACATAAAAACACCTAGTAAATTAGATAATCCAAATGGAACTACTATGAATTCATAATTCCCATATCAAGTTTGAAATATTGTCTGAATGATGTGCTCTTCCTTGATCCTTACTTGACAATATCTTGATCTCAGATCAATTTTCGAAAACACCTTAGCTCCCTTGAGTTGGTAAAACAAGTCATCTATTCTTAGCAAGGGATATTTATTATTCATTGTGACTTTGATTAGTTTCCTAAAATCAATACATAGTCTTAGTTTACCATCCTTATGTTTAACAAATAGCACCGAGGAACTCCAAGGTGACACACTCAGACATATGTACCCATTATTTAAGAGTTTTTATAACTGCATTTGTAATTATTTAATTCCAAGTTGTTGGGTATGTGTCCAGGGCAGCGCCCCGACGAAAATTTTTTGGTCCTTAATTTCCGGTGGGCGGTCCGCGCCCATGGTTTTGTGCATGGTTTTGGGGTACGATGGTTTTTGGCCCCTGGTATTTTTTGTAGATCCGGTCAAGGGAACTCTGTACAAGCTTCAAGGCAACACTGTTATTGATGGGTGCAACAGTTCTGTGGTTCCCGAAAGTGGAGCGGAAAGCCTAGCGGTCTCTGGAGAAAAGACCATGCTATGGCATCAAAGGCTTGGACATATTGGAGAGAAGGGCCTTCGGATACTGCATAGAGATGGTATGGTAGAAGGTATGTCTAATTGTTCTCTGGATTTCGATTTCTGTGAACATTTTGTATATGGGAAGCAGAATCGGGTGAGTTTTCCTTCTAGTGCTAAGAGGGAAAACAAGATATTAGAACTTGTGCACAGTGATGTGTTTGGACCTGTGTCAGTTCCATCACTGGGAAAGTCTGTGTACTATGTTTCATTCATAGATGAATTCTCAAGGAATACATGGATATATTTCTTGAGGAATAAATATGAAGTCTTTGACAAATTTAAAGAATTTAAGGCTCTGGTGGAAAACCAGACAGAGAAGAAGATAAAGGCGTTGAGGACAGATAATGGTGGGGAGTTCTGCAAGAAGGAATTTGAAGAGTTCTGTAAGAAGTGTGGTATAGCACGGCAGAAGACTACTCCATACACACCTCGGCAAAATGGAGTTGCAGAAAGAATGAATAGAACACTGATGGAAAAGGCAAGAAGCATGCTCAGTGGTACCGGGTTAGGACAAGAATTCTGGGCAGAGGTAATGGAGACTGCATGTTACTTAGTTAACAGATCACCTTCATCGGTGTTGGAGGATAAGACTCCACATGAGGTATGGACTGGTAAGAAACCCTCTCTTTCACATCTAAGGGTATTTGGATGTGATGCATATGTACATGTTCCAAAGGAGAAAAGGACCAAGTTGGATAATAAATCTGAAAGGTGCATCTTTATTGGGTATAAGGATGGTTTAAAAGGTTACAAGCTTTGGAACCCGAAAACAAGGAAGGTTGTGTACAACCGAGATGTGGTGTTTAGAGAGGTGAAAGATGTTGTTAAACATGAATTCATACCAAAGGAACTTGAGAAGATAAAGTTTGAGCTAAAGGAGTATGAATCAGACTCTACAACAGAAGAATATTCAGAAGAGGAAGAGCCACAAACTCCAGCTATGAGAAGATCAGTTCGGTAAAGAAGGAAACCAGAAAGGTATAGTCCATCTACTTTCTATTCAGGTTTTTCCTTAACTATAACTAATGGTGATCCCAGAACTGTCAGGGAGGCAGTAGATTCAGAGGATGTAAAACTCTGGAAGGAGGCCATGGTTGATGAAATGACATCCTTGCACAAAAATGAGGCATGGGATCTGGTGGAGTTTCCGACTGGAAGGAAGCCCATCGGGAGCAAATGGGTGTTTAAGAAGAAGATGAATGTAGAAGGAAAGGTGGAGAAATACAAAGCTTGGTTGGTAGCAAAAGGTTATTCCCAGGTGTCGGGAATTGATTTTGGTGATATTTTTTCTCCTGTTGCTAAAGTTACTTCTATTAGATTACTTTTGTTTGTTGCTGATGCATTTGATTTTGAGATAGAACAAATGGACGTGAAGACAAAATTTCTTCACGGGGATCTAGAGGAGGAGATCTACATGAAGCAACCTGAAGGCTTTATGGTGAAGGGTAAGAAAGAACTGGTATGCAGGTTGAAGAAGTCTCTGTATGGGTTAAAACAATCACCAAGGATGTGGTATCAGAAATTTGATACCTATATATAGGGACTTGGCTTCACTAGAAGCAAGGAGGATCACTATGTTTATTTTAATTTAATTGGTGACCGTGTTATTTATTTGGTCTTGTATGTGGATGATATGTTTTTGATTGGAAATGACAAAGAAATTATCCAAGATTTGAAGAGCCAACTATTCTCCAAATTCGACATGAAGTATCTTGGTGCTGCAAACTATATTTTGGGCATGGAAATTAAGAGAGATCGGGAAAAGAGGAAGCTCTGGTTAAACCAGAGGAAGTATGCCGAGACTATATTGTAGAGGTTCAATATGCAGGATAGTAAACCAGTGAATGTTCCTATTCCTATAGGTGTAGAGCTGTCTGTTGAACAATGTCCCAAGACATAAGAAGAAGAGGAGGATATGTCTCGTGTTCCATATGCAAGTGTAGTGGGTAGCCTGATGTATGCAATGGTCTGTACCAGACCAGACATTTCACATGCAGTGGGAGTATTGAGCAGGTTTATGTCAAACCCAGGGAAGGAGCATTGGACAGCAGTGAAGCGGGTTTTCAGATATTTACGTGGCACTAGTGATTATGGATTGTGCTACCAGGGAAGACTAGGATTGGAAAGAATGTTGGAAATTCGTGGTTTTTTTGATGCAAAATGGGCTGGAGATCTGGACCAAAGAAGATCTACAAGTGGGTATGTGTTTAGCCTATTTGGAGGCGCAGTCAGTTGGATGAGTAAAAGACAGTTTGTAGTGGCTCTTTCAACTACAGAGGCAGAATACATGGCAACCACTCATGCAAGCAAGGAAGCAGTTTGGTTGCAGAGATTGTGTTCAAGTATGGGGTTGGTACAACAAGCTATAAGGATAGACCGTGATAGCCAAAGTGAAATTTTCTTGGCTTGCTTATCATTCAAAGACAAAGCACATTGATGTTCAATATCACTTTGTTAGAGATATGGTTGAGGCTAAAAGGGTGTTGTTGGTAAAGGTGGACACTTTGAAGAATGTTGTAGATGCATTAACGAAGTTTGTGAGCACTCAGAAGTTCTCTTGGTGTAGAGAAACAATGGGTGTTGAAGAATTGGCCCAATGACTAAGCTCTTATGTGGCCCCTTGCGGAAAGAAAACAACAAGTGGGAGAATGTTGGTTATTTGTTATATTCTTTCCACGACTAATCACGCGCGGGGGGGTAAGAGGGGCAGCGCCCCGGCGAAATTTTTTTGGTCCTTAATTTCCTGTGGGCGATCCGCGCCCATGGTTTTGTGCATGGTTTTGCACATGGTTTTGGGGTACAATGGTTTTATGTCCCTGGTATTTTTTGTAGATCCGGTCAAGGGAACTACGGTTATGTTCTAATCTAGGGTTAATGGATTAGGGTTTATGTATGCTTCGGCATGTATATATATGTGTCGTAAAACTAAAAGGAATATAATGAAAAATCAAGTTGGTCGTCCCGATTTGGGATCTAGGGGAAAATCTCTGTGTTTATATGTTTTATGTTTTATGCTCTCGCTATTTTTTATTTTCTGTTATAAGACTCGTGTGTAGATAATTTATGTTCAGGGTTAAAACCTACACAAGTGTGCACATCCTATATGGTGTTTTGGACATCAGGGAAGCTCCAAGTTCTAATTTTATAGAGAATCCGATGTCTCTTCCAGGAGGTAACCCAATAATTTCAGCAAGCACATCTTAAAATTCCTTAAGTATCGAGTGGTCCTCAAAGCTTGGAGCATAACTCATAGTTATCTCCCCCATGTACTGGGTTGCATAAATTTGGCACCCTTTTTTGAAATTTCTCTTTAGTTGCATGGTTGATATTTCCTTAACATAATCAGAATTAGAATTCGATGCAGTTATTTTTCTTCACTCCATCAAAGAAATTAAATGTTTCATTATAATAATCTAATAGTAAACATTTCATTGTAACAATCTAATATTACACAATGTTTTCCCAACCAATCCATACCAATTAGGAAATATTATGATCCAAATGGTATTATGTTTAAATATGCATTTGTATCCAACCCATTCATATTTATTTGGAATCCTTTTATAAGTTCAAATATTTTTCTTATAACTCCTATAGGTAATTGAACTAACTGAGTCCTTCCATGCTTTCTTTCCTTCAAGTTAAATCTTTCAACAAGCTTAGGATCAAGATAAATATTATATCTTAAGAGACAATCCCTCGGTTGTGAAAGGAATCAATGCTTAAGAACATTTTAAAAGTGTGTCACAGGAATGATTTCATCATGAGGTCTTTGTTCTATCCCTATGGGAACTAGTTTTCTAAAATCCTTAATGATTTGGAATAATAAAAGATTTCACAATGCCATTCATTGCTGATATCTGAATGGAAAGAAGAACTGCAGGAGAAACTCAAAATGATATGCTGAGGAGCAGAATCTACCACTTTAAAGTTTCAGAGGAAATTCATGGAGAAAGAGGAAACTTCGAAATAATATGTTGTAAACACAGAATCTATTACTTTAAAATTTCATCAGGAGTTTGTGAAGAGAGGGGAAAATCAAAATGATATGCTGAGGAGTAGAATCTACCACTTTAAAGTTTCAGAGAGAATCGGTAAAGAGAGAAAAGTTGGAGTGAAGGAGAAAATTAAGGTTATTTAACTCTTACACACGGATGGACATAAGAGACCGGCTGCTACGTTACTTCACTTCATTCAAATAAGAATGGACACAAAATTACACAAGAAATATGAATCACCATCAACAGTTGCAAGAAACTTGCTTCTACTTTCATTTACCAATAAGAAAAAGAAGTACAAAATGTAATCCCTAAGAGGTCCAGAACTCAGAACCCCCTTTCTGTCTTTCTACCTTGCTTAAATACAAACCGAAAGCAGTTTGTAACTGCTCAAGCTTCTTGGAACTCATAAACTGCCTAAAATGTTAAACTAATTATTACATTGCAATCGAGGACACCATTGTAGCTTCGATCTTAACAAATAAAACAAAATAAACACGGAATAATCCTTTTGCTGAGTCTGATTTTTCACTAATGTGTCCCTTCGAAGTGCTGAGGTGTCCCTTGTCATTATTATGCTATAGCTGCACAGCTCTGCAACAATGCCCATGTGCCCGACTTTCCCTAGTTATCGTGCTTCCAATAGTGCCACTATATTATTTTCTGCCTGACTTTCTCTATGCCTCTGTGTGTTTCAGCTGTGATGTCCCAATAGTCTGTATAAATGCATCTCCACCCGACTCTGCCCATGCTTTTGTGTTTCAAATGCTATCATCATGTCACCTGCTACCCGGCTGTACCTCTTCTGCTCGTGCCTACTGCGTTATGTCTTTTCTTCTCCTTTGCCCTATGCCAAACCACATACCCGAGTCTCTCTACTCACGTTCAAACTTTCTTTCATTACCAAGGCATTTCACTGGCTTTACATTATAATCCTCTTTTCTCCCTCTGATTCGATTTAACACAAGAATTGCCTTACCTCCAGATTTGAAACCTTTGGTGTTCACCTTTGAAACCACATTGCATCCAAATATTGGATTTTTATTAAACATACATATGGAAGCAATAAACAGCGGTCGGTTTAAAACATATCGCACATAAACTTAAACCACTTACATACACGCGACACTGTGGTTGTAGGGTCCCACAACATGGTGACCAATAGGAAGCAATCACATTTTGAAACTTATTTGATATCACATGTCGGAAATTATAACAAATAGCTTAAATGGTAAACAATGAAATTGCTAATGAGAAGTTGTGATGGCGATGTCGCATCGCAACATCGCAACTTTTACAACTTATCACAAATCGCCGCCAACAAGTTTGAGGCTATATCAATAAGAGTTAAACCATAATTTATGCGATGTGTGATATGTGCTGGTGTGCTATGCTGACATGTGGCCCTTCTCCTCATCGCATCACAATCCAAATAACATACTACGTGATTACTTAGCGCTAAACACTAAAGTCTTCGATTTGCGAAATCGCTCTAATTTTTATTTAATCTTCTTCGTTGATCTATGACCAGATCCAACGGTCCTCACTGTATCTTTACTCCGGTTTGCCGACTTTTCTTCTTTGGTTGTGCCCGTTCGTTTCTTCCTTATTGTTCGTAGAACACTTGATTTGTTCACGACTTGACTCGCTTACCATTCACGACTCTGTCCAGCACGTTCATGGCCCTGCCTTTGCTGATTGGCTACCTTTGCTCCTTTTCTGCCTTAACTTGCTTTGTTGCCTTTGTTTGTTTTCTTTATTTGCTACCTTTTCTACCTTTGCCTTTTCTTATAAAGTTTCTCCTCTCTGCTCCTTTGCCTTTGTTGATGGTCTAATGTTGTTATTTCTTCCCTGAATGTGGTTCCAGTGCACATGTGATAATGAATCCTCATTGCACTTTTGGTTATCCTTTTGAGAATATTGCAGGTCTTCTTGAAATTCTAACAATGTTCCTCAACAACCTTGAATTTCTCAAAACCTCTCTTGATTTTTAGCCGAGTCAAGTTAGGCTACAACATCTGGCTCCAATTGGGGACAACACTTTAGTAACAAAGTGATGAGAACTTGTAGATCAATAGCCTTTATTGGGCATGGAGTCAAAGAACACTTGTAGATTTTTAGCCTTTATTGGGCATGGAGTCAAAGAACACTTGTAGATCAGTAGCCTATATTGGGCATGGAGTCAATCCCTGTTATGAAACCAGCTCCAAAAATTGAAGAACAGAGAGATCAACACCTTATAAATCAACCACTTCGAGGGGGCAACCTCCAATACATTACATAAATGACAATTCTTGGATGATACAAATGAAAAAACCTCCTTTCTATATATAGGATTCCATGGGGTCGCAATATCATTCTAGCCGACCTAACAATAATAATTTAAGGGCACAATAATAACAATGTGGGGGTTATAAGGGTACGACAATAACAATAAGGGGGGCTAGTCTAACATAATAAGGGACTATACTAGTAATATAGGGACCTAACATGCCCCTCTTCTTCAAACAAGTGTTGTCCTCAACGCTTGATTATTTCTTGATGCTTCTGTATAAAATTCTCATCCTCCCATGTGGAATCTTCAATGGGAAAGTTATTCCACTTGCTGAGATACTCTGAAATTGATTGATTTTTTACTTGTCGATTTCTTGTTTCTATGACTGCCTTAGAACTTCTTTCACTGTGATGTTGATCTTCCTATTGTTCCATTCGATTATGCATCAAAGGTAGGTTATCCTTTGAGAGTTGGAGAACTTGTTGTTGATGCTTGATGTGATCTTCCACTACTCCATTATCCATATTATCTTTCATTTGATCCTTCAAACCATTCAAATTAGCCCTCATTTTTTCTTGTAAAACATCTATGTCATCTTTGATTGCTCTTTGTAAGATCGAAATTTTTTGCACTTGGTACCATAATTTTGATATCTCATACTGCAATTCTTGCTCTTCATGCATCATAGTATAGCTTTCTGAAGGCTTAATGAATATGTAATTATTTTCGGGAGTCATTATAGAACCCAATACTGATAAAAATGCTTCAATACGCTCTTGGAACCACTTCAAACTGCTTTTTCAAACAAGACTTATGCAATTTGAAAATAAATACACACCTTTTTCTTGCTTTTGAGGGGCTCAATATTGAAACTAAATTATCTCTGTGATTTCAGATCTTCAATATCTGAAATTTGGACCTGTAGTAGCCCTCTGAATCTTCTTTCCAATTCCACAGGTCTGACCAGATTTGGATTCTTCATAAAAGCATTATGCCCAATCTCCCACAATGACCTAATTATGGATTGGTTTAGTAGAGAGAAATTGTACGACATGCCACGTGTCACTGTTTCCTCCTTCGGCTCGGAATTTCATAACAAGGAAACTGCAATCCGTGTACTTATGGCCACTTTTTATAGAATTCCAATCCGACGCTCATAGAGAGAGAGTTATGATGATTTTAACACGATCACCTCTTTGAGATGAAATTTGGGAGCCTGAAAAAACCCTAAATTCCATAGACCATATCTCCGAAAATATTGCGAACCAAGATCTAAAATTTTTACAGGAGGTTCCTCAAGATTGCAGCTTCACTCTTTAAAAATTTTAGCTTTTGAAACTTTGTAGAAAGAAATTTCTAGTTCACATGGCACAATGACCTGTTTCATGTGAAATTTAGGAGCTTGATAAATCCCTAACTTCCGGCACAAATCATATCTCCGAACATATTGCGAATCAAGATCTGAAATTTGTACACGACGTTCCTCAGGATTTCGGCTTCGCTCTGTTAAAATTTTAGCTTCTGCACCTTAGTAGAGAAAAATTTATAGATAAAAGTCCACGATGACCTGTTTGGAACAATGAAACCCTAGAATCCAAAGCTCTGATACCAAATGTTATGAAACCAGCTCCAAAAATAGAATAACAGAGAGATCAACGCCTTAGAAATTAACCACTTCGAGGGGTAAACCTTTAATACATTACATAAATGACAATTCTTGGATGATACAAATGAAAAAAATTCCTTTCTATATATAGGAGTCCATGGGGTCACAATATAATCCTAGCTGACCTAACAATAATAATGTAAGGGCACAATAATAACAATGTAGGGGTTACAAGGGTACAACAATAACAATAAGGGGGGATCCTCTAACATAATAAGAGACTAGACTAGTAATATAGGGACCTAACAATCTCGAATGGGAGTTGATCTAGTATGAAATCCCCCCGAGACCTTCTGCACTTTGGACTTCTTCCTTTATTCTTAAACTAAAAATATTGAACTAGAAATACTACAACTAAAAATGCTCAACTTCTGAGCTTATTTATGCACAACTCCCACGTGTTCATTTATTCCTGAACTTAATTAGGTGAAGTCAGCCTTCCAATGGCACCAACCAAACATCTGCATGTTAGACCTAATGCCTTCATACTATTGAAATTTGAAGATCACAATAGGGAGGTACCATGAAATTTTTCTAGATACAAAGCTTTGCACATACATTTGTATAAATGCTTTTTGTTGACAAATTTTTTTTTTCAAATGGTCAGCCACGGGATCATAGAACTGATGAGACTCTTGAACATCTTGCTAATGCAGACTTCTTTGAATAGGGTAGCTTCCTTCACTGTTTGACTCCTCAATTTGAGGTTGTATGTGAGAAGTTTGATTGTTGTTTTCTGCTGGAAACCATTTAGGTAGGGAAGAGAAATCTAAGGTTTGTTCCTCATAATGCTGATGTTCTTCGTAAAATGCCAACTCTTGAAAAAAATCTTAAAGAATTTTAATGCAACATTTATCTATCCTCTCATATAAGGTTGCATCAAGATCAATAATACAATCGGAGGAAAATTCTTCTTTCTCCAATAAAGAATGTACATTTTGGGCCTTATAATCTTCTGAGGATATAAAGCAGGAAATTTTTTTCTTAATATGTAAGGGAAAATGGACCATCAAACTGATAGTGAAAAATAAAACTTCCTCTAAAAGTTTCAAACTCCGATACATATATTTTTCAAGATGCTTTCTCATTTCCTTGCCCACAGAGTTCCTCATCTAATGAAACCTTCATTAGTTGAGTCTCCAGGTGAATAATACACAACCAAATTTGTATCTAAATCTTGTTCACCATCAAGAAATAAATCTCAATACCCAGCGAAAAATAACTTCATGCCTTCATCCTTGGAAACGACGCCAAAAAATGTTGTATATTAAGAGACAATCCCTCAGTTGTGAAAGGAATCATTGCTTAAGAATATTTTAAAAGTGTGTCAGAGGAATTACTTCATCATGAGGTCTTTGTTCTATCCCTCTAGGAACTAATTTTCTAAAACCCTTAATTATCTAGAATAATAAAATATTTCACAATGTCATTCACTGCTAATATCTGAATGGAAAGAAGAACTGGAGGGGAAACTCAAAATGATCTGCTGAGGAGCATAATCTACCACTTTAAAGTTTCAGAGTAAATTCATGGAGAGAGATGAAACTTCGAAATAATATGTTGTAAACACAGAATATATTACTTTAAAATTTCATCAGGAGTTTGTGAAGAGAGGGGAAACTAAAAATGATATTCTGAGGAGTAGAATCTACCACTTTAAAGTTTCAGAGAGAATCGGTAAAGAGAGAAAAGTTGGAGTGAAGGAGAAAAAATTAAGGTTATTTAACTCTTACACACGGATGAAATTAAGAGACCTACTACTACATTACTTCATTTCATTCAAAGAAGAATGGACACAAAATGGCACAAGAAATACGAATCACCATCAACAGTTGCAGGAAACTTGCTGCTACTTTCATTTACCAATCAGAAAAATAAGTACAAAATGTAATCCCCAAGAGATCCAAAACTCGGAACCCCCTTTCTGTCTTTCTCCCTTGATTAAATACAAACTGAAAGCATTTTGTAACTGCTCGAGCTTCTTGGAACTCCTAAACTTTTTAAACTGTTAAACTAATTATTACATTGCAATCGAGGACACCATTGTAGCTTCGATATTAACAAAGAAAACGGAATTCACTTGGAATAACCCTTTTACTAAGTCCAATTTTTTGTTGATGTGTCCCTCCAAAGTGCTGAGGTGTCCTTTCTTGTTATGATGTGATAGCTGCACAGTTATGCAACAACGCCCTTGTGCCCAACTTGCCCCAGCTGTCGTGCTTCCAAAAGTGCCACTATATTCTTTTATGCCTGACTCTGTCTATGCCTCTGTGCGTTTCGGCTGTGATTTACCAATAGTCTGTATAAACGCATCTCCACCCAACTTTGCCCATGCTTTTGCGTTTCAAATTCTATCATCATGTCACCTGCTACCCGACTCTTCCTCTTCTGCTCATGCCTGCTCCGTTATGTCTTTTATTTTCCTTTTCCCCGCGTCAAACCACATACCTGAGTCTCTCTACCCATGTTCAGAATTTCTTTCATTACCAAGGAATTTCACCAGCTTTACGTTATAATCCTCTTTTCTCCCTCTGATGCGATTTAACACAAGAACTGCCTAACCTCCGGATTTGAAAACCTTTTGCATTCACCTTTGAAACCACATTGCATCTGAATATTGTATTTTTCTTAAACATACATACGGAAGCAATCAACAGAGGTCGCTTTAAATTAGATCGCACATAAACTCAAACCACTTACATACATGCGGCACTGTGGTTGTAGGGTCCCACAACATGGTGACCAATCGGAAGAAATCACACTTCGCAACTTATTTGATATTGCATGTTAGTAATTATAAAAAACATCTTAAATGGTAAACAATGAAATCGCTAATGCGAAATTGCGATGGCGATGTCGCATCGCAACATCACAAATTTTACAACTTATCTTAAATCGCCGCCTGCAAGTTTAAGGCTATACCGATAAGAGTTAAACCATAATTTATGCGATGTGTGATATGCACTGGTGTGCTATACCGACATGTGGTCATTCTCCTCAACGCATCGTAATCCAAATAACATATTGTGCGATTCCTTAGCGCAAAACACTAAACTCTGCTATTTGTGAAATCGATCTAATTGCGATTTAATCTCCATTGTTGATCTATGCCCAGATCCAATGGCCCTCGCTGTATCTTTACTTCAGTTTGCCAACTTTGCTTCTGTGGTTGTGCCCGTTCGTTTCTTCCTTGTTGTTCATAGAAAACTTGACTCATTCACGACTTTGCCCACGTTGACAACTTGACCTGCTTACTGTTCAAGACTCTGTCCAGCACGTTCACGACTCTGCCTTTGCTCCTTTTTTTCCTTAACTTCCTTTGTTGCCTTTGCTACCTTTTCATTTTCTTCTAAAGTTGCTCCTTTGTGCTCCTTTGCCTTTGTTGATGGTCTAATGCTGATGTTGCTTCCCTGACTTTGGTTCCAGTGCACATTGGATAATGAATCATTGTTGCACTTGTGGTTATCCTTTTTAGCATATTGAAGGTCTTCTTGACATTCTAACAATTGTTCCTCAGCAACCTTGAATTGCTCAGAACCACTCTTGATTTTTAGCTGAGTCAAATTAGGCTACAACAATAACTATGACTAGATCTATAATAAATTAAAATCATAATGGGTTGGTTGTTTAACTTACCTTCCACTTTGATAATATGCACTTGATGCTTAGCTTTCTTGTTGTCCAATTTCACATAGACTCATAGAATTTTTTTACCCATTTTCTCCATCGTATCATCTCCCTAGATGTGATGCATAGTCCTCATTTTCCCTTATTTATGAAGGCATTACCTATACATGTGCCTTATTTCATAACCAAAACACCTAATGGGATAAAATCATGGCCTCCTACTCAATTAATCAATCCTCTTTAGTGCACTGTGGGTTGGATAAATTTTCTAGTTTGTTAAAGGATTTTTCCAGAAAAATGAAGGTTTAAACCCTTTCTTGACTGGCTCCATCTTGGTTATTTTCTTGTCATCCCAAGTCCTTTGGAAGCATGGTTTAATTTTTATCTACTCATATAGGTACTCTGCTAGCTTCATCTAAATTATTTGGTTCATCAAATTTAATTTTGTCACCATAAAATTATGGCAACCTACTCACAAATATTTGTATCTTTTGCTTTACATCCTTTATAAAATCAACATACCTCAAAAATTTAGTGAATTTCTGACCATACTCTTCCATTTCCCATGTTCCCTAACTTTAGTTCAAATAAATCCTACATTTTAATTTCATAGTAATTCTCATATAGGTGTTTCCTTTGGAAGTACATTTTAAATTTCCTCCATGAGGTCTTCTTTTCATCCAAATGTTTTACTTCCTTGAGGTGATCCCACCACAAATTTGATTTTTCCTTCAAGTGATAGATTAAAATTTTTTCTTCGAATTAGATGGTTAATTATGTATCCAAAGTTACTTTCTCATTTCTAACAACCAATCTTCATACTCCTCTCCTTTCTTGTGCTTCCTATTAAATGTAGGAGGTTTGATATTCTTGAGCTCCCCTTGTAAATTTTCCAAGTCGAGTCTCCTTCTTGATTTCCTCACTACTGATATCATTAGAATAATTCCTAATTTTTAGGATAAAGAGGTTCTATTAGTTAATTCCATCGATGCATGATTATGTCACCCTATAGCACTCTTAGAGTGCTTAGAATCTCCAACATATTCCCCCCTAACTCATGATTCATGTTCCTCTACCTACCTAGAATTGAATATTTAGTCCATTCTCATTTATAATTTATTCAGTATCTTTAAATATAAGAATTATTTTGTTGTTATTCTCTTATCAGTCTCTCATTATCAACTTTGTAACTGAGCACCTCCATTTTGAGACTCATGGTTTCCTCTAGGTCTCTATTCCTTAACTTATCCCTTCCATTCCAATTTGAAATTTTTTTAGCATTACCCATGTTAATTTTCATAGCTCTGACCTCTTATTCATGGCTATAGGAACCCTAAGCGTTCCCCATGATTCATGTCCTCGTGTTAGTCCTTCCCTATAGGCAGCTTGTGGCCTTTTTAAATTTTCAAGAAATTTACTACCATGAACCAAAAATATGGTTCGATAGGCATATTATCCCTTTAATAGCTTTACATTGACTATATATTTTCTCAAATCTAAGTCTTGAGCTAGAAGTCACAACCTCTAAAATTTTTGGCCCATTTGATCCTAATTTCCCTTATTCTGTTACAACATATATTTCCAATTTTCTAAACAATTATGTATCCAAATTTCAAATCTAGTTCCACAATTGTGTTCTATTGTTTCATAGTTTCCCATTAGCGGCTTCAACGTGCCAATACAGGCTCTGGTTGTGGATTTATACCGCTTTGAAGTGACTCCATACCGTATTTTTTCTTCACATTGTTTTAGTTAGAACTTCTTCATATTGGCTTTGTTTCATGATTGTAATATGTCATTGGAAATCTCTCTTTGAGCTCTTTTATTTTAGTTGTAGACACTCCTTATACTATTTCAATATTTTTTTATAGAATTTTGCTAACTAAAAACATCTTTTATGGCCTCAAAATTCCTTGCAAGTGGATGGCTAAAAAATTAGCAAAAAAATCAGAAACATTGCTAAAATTTTGGATGGTTTACTCCCCTAGACCAATCATATCTTCCTGTAACTCTCCTCTGTAATTTCTTCCACAAATATGTACCTTCTCTATGTGCTCTTGTTTCATTAGGAAGTGATTATTTGTAGATATTTGGCTTTTAGTTTCCATTGAACACAAACTGATTTTCATTTCTTTCCTCAAACATTTGACACACATGAAGCCTTCCCTTTTGCATGTCAGTCCCACCAAGGACCCACCATTTACACGGGGCCACCCATGTGACATTCCTTGATTCGATACAAATATGTGCTAGGTCCATTCTCATTTTTCTTTTCCACAACAGAAGACTTTCTCACTTACAAATTTGACAATTGATCTTGAAGTACATCAATGGACCATATTCTTATTAGGTTATAACATGCAAGGATGTTATAGTGAGGTGGTGCACATGACATATCTAACAACTAATAATTATTCGATCAAATAACCTATATTTGTATTGGGTTGGAAAATGCATGAAGGCTTACGATGAGTTGTAACTATGATGGATTTGACAACTATGATGATCTCACGTCAACAACTTAGATCTCCCATTGAACTTGTGACTTGCATGGGGGATAAAATGGAGTTGCACCCTTGATAGATTTGATAGCTAGAATCTAACAAGATGAATGGTCTACAATATACATTGAGTGGAAATTAGTGCGAACATTTACAATGCGCAATCGACCTGATGGATCTGATGATTCACGATCACCACTTCCTATCGAGTGAAAACTTTTCATTTGATTAATGAGGAAGAAAATTCCTGATGGATATAACAGTCGATGTTTCATAAGATCGATAGTTGTGATGTGCATCATGTGATGAAAAATAAAAAATTTTAATGCACATCATTCACTTGTGTCACTAGTCTCCTACTTGGCTTCATCACCTGCCAACTCAGAAGCCACCTCACTATTGACATCACAACTTATTCTTATTATTTCTAATTTAAATTTTATTCTATTTTTCTGTTAATAATACTTATCTTTCAAAAAAATTTGTTTGTATGAATTTTATCATTTTCTCTACTGCAATTTGTTAGTTCGTCTGAAATTTCCTAATTATGTGGTAATATTAAAAATATATATATCTACCATTCAGGTGGATTTCATCTTTAACTTGGGATTCAGTTCATCTCTATCCTTTTCAAATTTTATCAAATTGTTACCCAACAACCTCAGATTTCCCCTGTAATGTATTTTTTCCCATATGACCTGAGCATTATAAACTTGGGCTCTAACACCACTCTGTAAAGTTCCCCAACCACTTGTTGGTGCACTCTAGCCACCTATTAGGGCATAACCATACCCTTGTGACCCTTTGTAATCTATTTTTAGGACAATTTTTCATTTGGGTTACTTTTATTAATGCCTCCAACCACCAATTGAAGCATATCATTGAGCCTATTACCACTGTAACCTTTTTTTTCTCTGGGAAATTCCCTTTTTATTTATTTCATGTATCGATGTTATGCATGTCAAATTTTATTCTAAATTCAATAAATCCTATGCATTCATATATTTTCAGAATAATAACCTTGTGTTTCACATGCAACTTAGAAGAATACATGGATTATTGCAGAAGAAAAAAATAAAAAACATAGAAGTAAATTCTTAAGTTTTATTGTCACCAACTAGCTACAAACCTCAGATGTTCCTTCCAGTCGTATACCAAGATACTCAGTTCATCTCAATCAAAGGTCACCCTTGATCTATGGCTTTGACTCCATGGAGAAATAGTTCATCCAAAACCAAGTGCATGCCCAGTACCATAAATAAACTAGGCCAACATACTAAACCCAATAGCCTCCAACCTACAATCTCACATCCTCTATCATACCTACACCCAATCAGTGCACCCCATTTTTTGCATGTGCAATCCTTCAATTTGTGACTTTACCTCCAAGGTGTATAGTTGGAACATCCATGGATTTTTAAAGCATTATGGCTCCAAGAGTTACCACTTCCCTTAGGGGTCTCTAAGTACCCTCCAGACCCTCATACCAAACCATAACAACCTCTAACCTATAGGATCACATCCCCCATCGACCCCACACCCAATTAGTACACACCCTTATCTACAATCATAGTCCCTCAATCTATGCCACTACCTTCACGGTGTCTATCACAGAAGGCAAAGGATTTCTAGATTCTTGCATCTCTAGGAGTTACTTTTGCAATATCAATAAACTTAGTCCTCCACAGTACCAACATCCTTACTTTTATGTGCATCTCATTCCTTTGAAACTTATCACCCCATAAAGTCACTTGATTGAATTTTCATGTCTATTAAGTCATATGAGCCCCCTTTTGTGCACTTGGAGTCTTATCCCCCCACACTATTTTCATCTGACTATGGTCTGCAATAGTAATGTATTGTTTTATTTATTAACAAGCATGAAACTCCATATTTTCAAACTAAACTCTCCAACCTCAAAAAACATAAAAGCATATGAACATGGGTGCATTGGCCCTAAAACATATATACACATGCACATGGGCACATCAACCTCCAAAATTAATCCTCAACTCACCAACCTAGTTAATATGTACCAGCTCACCGACCTAAAGTTTTGTGTGTAAATGTTATTTACAATCCATGGGTCAAGTTGGAGTGTTACAATGTTAGTTAATCAAAATTAATAAATTATTCAAAAAAAATGGTTGTATATCTGATGTTATCATAATCCAATGAAATATTTGATTGGTCCTCTTCTAGCTAAGATAATTCCATATTTATATGTTGACCAATGGGGAGTGATACATGATCCCAACTATCAACTTAGTCTATGGATTCACAATTTTCCCATTCACCACTACTACATGAGCAGAGAAGTTAGATTTTTTTCATGCATATTTCAACTATATCATAGATTTATGTTCAAAATGAATGAAATAAACAAGTTTACTAGACTTTTTTTGTATTCATATAACCGTGATCGATTTACATCCACCACTTCCCAAAAGCATCTATGTACATGTTCTTTCCTAGTTTTTTGGTCTTCTCTCCTTCTTGATCCCTCCCCTATAAATGAATAACACCATTCAAGAATGGATTTGTCATATCCAATGAGGGAAATAGCTGTGAATTTCATTTACTTTTTGTGTAACAATGTTTTGATGCATGCATCTACTCCATCATGTTCTCCTTTTCTGTCTCTAGTATAGAAATAGTTTCAAATATGTTATAAATTTCCATCCTTGGTTCAAATACACAAGCCTTGAAATACATGACCATATTTGAATTTTCTCTCACAATCGTCGAACCTAATCCACTATTAATCCATCTACAAAATGAAATTAGTGTTGTACATAATGTAATTCATGGCACCTGTCGTCACTTATGTATACTACTTAAATATAGCATTGTTTTCTTTGCTACTATTTGGCCCATGTTTGTATGTGATAAGGATCATTAGGATAACCTTCTCTAGGTTATAATATTGGTGTTTAATCTCGTTTTGTGGTTGAAGTGTGTATTTCTCATTAAAATAAACCACTGGTAAGATAGTACCAATGGAAAGCATATCTTATAGATTCTAAAATGATTATCAAGCCATTGGGTCACATGGACATGTTAAACATATTGTTGGGTCTTTTCAAAGAATTTCTTGATGAATTCATAGAGTCATGCATGGTATAAAAATAATAAATACATATATAAATACATCGTTTCAATTCTTCCCCCCATCAAATTTCAAAGTGCAATTTGAAAGAAAATATACTATTTAAGTACTCATACTAATATGGGAAGTGACCAACTATGTATTTTTAATTTTGTTCCCTCAGTATTGTACATGAAATATTTTAAGCTTCTCAAGTTAACCTCCCTCCTCCCAAATTCATACCCATTGCTCACATGGATGCACTTACTCAATAATTCCATTCCATAGCACCTAGGGCATGTCCCATATAAGCAATTATTTTGATAAAAATTAGAGTCCTCTGGCCTTGTACACAAGATGTTATAAGTAAAGTATCTAAATGATGTTCGCAACAATATAGTTGAGCATTCTTGCATAAGGGTGTTAAGCAATAAATGAAATAAGTGTGACTATTTGTATCATCATAATAACCATATTCAACATGGTATCAACAACATGTGTTATGCATTGTGTTTATCTAACATACCAAGGCTTGCATCTCTTAAAATATATTTGTTTGAAGCTAAGCACACTATGTGCATTCCTAAATATCTCCTAAAATTATGGTTGTGTCATGTCAAGAAAATGTTTAATTGCGGGTTTCACAATCTCTAGAACATATTCTCAGTTATGGTACATATTTTTGGTGGGAACAAGGCGAAATGTTTTCAGGCCATAAATTTTCCATTAATTTCTCCAATAAACTTTATATCATAATGAAGTAGCCTACTAATGAAGGCCCATAAATTTTTTTGTCCATTTATGGCAGGGATATCTTGTCTAATTAAATACATTTTAAGAGTTTTGACATTGAATTTAATGATATGGGATGTTTGTTTAGCAAATGATGTTTTCTTATGATATTGCTAGCAATTAATTATGAAAAAACACGTCGGGCTGCATTATGTTCTTGAAATCAATTTTTCTTACTAATTTTTTGAAAAGCATCCACAATTTTTCTAACAATATGATTATTTGTTTCTAAGCTCTGAACTATTTTAATGCTTAAAAATATTATAATAGAAATTGAACTCCTAGATTGAACAAAGATAAAAATAATTAACATTTAATTGCATTATATTTCAGTTCAAAATATTGTTTAATAAATTTATATTATTAATAATGAATAACTTGATTAGGTAAATTACCTTCAAGTGGTGCTAGACCAATTTCATACACCCGAAGGAATTTAGGAATTCTTAGACATACATTATCCAATATAGGTAGGGGTAATGGTCCTATATTCTAGCACTATTTACCTCTCTGTTGTAGAGTTGCAAATTTGGAAGGAGATTGGACATAATGATATGTAATTTCTAAATTTTTTGAATATCAAATAAGAGGCTAGACCACAATGAATTTTTCATCAGAAGGCATTCAACAACTTCCACTCAAATTTCATCCATATTCTAATCAACACTAATCAAATCCATCAATAACATTTTGTCATCCAAAAATTTTTCCATAAGGAATAATCATTGTAGGTTAATTTTTTGTGCTAGAATTTTAATTTTCCTTTGCTAAAATATTGAATTTTTCCATACTTTCCCTTTCCTTTTCCCTTACTTCAATTACATTTTCCTCATGCTCCTTTTTCCTCAACCACTTTACGTTTAAATACATTAGTTCACCATTTTTAAATGGATTTAAATTACAAGAAGCCAACAATTTCCTTCCAATTACAAAAGAAAGAAAAAAAATATGGTAAATATACAAGAAGACAAATATTTTCTTCCAATTACACAAAAAAACAAAAATTTCCATCCAAAAATCCAACAAGAAAAAAAATTATTTCCAAAAAAATTCTTCTAGTTACACAAGAAAAATGAATTGTCTTCCAATTACACAACATAACAATGATTGTCTTCCAATTCCGCAAGAAAACAGAAAGTGTCTTCCAATTACACAACAAGACAATGATTGTCTTCAAATTACAAAAATTTTATCTTATAATTACAAAACAAAAGATAAAAAAACTTCCTAATAACAAAAAAAAAACAAAAATCTAAAGTTTACAATTACATTAAAAATGCATGTCAAACATTTCTTCTTATTGTTGCCACATGTATTGTTGTTTTGATGTTAGGTGAGTGGAAAGAATAAGATTGTTTGAAAAATGACTAGAAACAATGTGAACGTGTTCCTAATTGAAGCATACACACATTCTTTAAATAAGTGTGAACATTTTTCCTATGAATAATCTTTCTGTATAACAGTATTTCTCCATATTTTATGTACATGTTTCATTGAGGATGCATTGTCTAGCTTGAGAGATCATTTCCTCAAGATCTTGTATGCATTTGCTGCTGCTATAATCTAATGTAATGGTTATGTGGATCTTCCATCATTTTGGGTTTTAATGCATTCACTGCTACTTCCAGCTCATGTTCATGTATTCATGAATCTCTAAAGGAGAAATATTTCAAAGCTCTATAGACAGAGTCTGCAGATGGCCAGGTAGCCTCTGGATCTCATCTTTTTTTAAGGTGACATATCCAGTAAATGCACCTGCAGTCAACCTCTGGAATAGAATTATGATATTCCTAAGAAAGGGATATTCCCTTAGGTTAATGCACCTAAGGGGGTGATTGGATTGTGCAGTGGAAGCATGGACAAACTTGTTTATTCATATATGCAGTCACATTTTGATGATGATGTCTCATTACATGGAGACATTTTTCCGAGGAGACCACTAGACCAGTAGATGATGAGATATGCTTCACATGATGAGGCACCATTCTTTGATCTCAGAGGAGTGGAGACCTTGGGAGATAACCATATGACAGATGTCCTTTATGGGGAATCATCAGCGCTGTCACTATGGGAGATAGATCCATGTTGGAGATTCGGGTTGTTGGTGGAGTATTCCTAGGATCATCTTGCTTGCATGATATTGACAGAACAACATACGAGGAGATGCATAGGTCATGTGCAGATGGAGGAGATACATAACTCTTTGGAGGAGTTAGCACAACCACCTCTTTTCTCTTTGAGGCTGAGGGGAGACTCATTTTTTAGCCACTCCATTTGCATGAGAAAAACTTATTGTAAGGGTATTGTTTATTTGCATGATGATTTATATATTCATCCCTTAACCATATATGTACAGGATGTTGCTCCAAGGAGGGGCATTCTTCTTTCTGGACCCCATGGTCTACTTGAGGCCATGAGCACTGTTGGTGACCACTCCCTAGGAGGACTTGGGGAGGAAATGTATTTTGGAGGACCTACTCACCTTGCACCATATATCATTCACTTCCTCCATACATTTGAGGGGAGTAGGACAACAAGCAAGTGGTTGAGAGGCCACACTATTTGTCACACTCTTTTGCAGTTGAGGGTCAAACTACATTGGTTACAATTGAGGGGTCATTGTCCTTCTCCCTTGCCACATATGACAACAAGAATGGTTTCCATAATAATTCATTATGTTGTTGTTGTATTTGTTGAGAACATGATTGGGGGAATGGAACATTGGTTGGATGTGTCCTTTTGGGGGGATATCTCCCACATTATTTGCATTGCATGTTCTAATGGGAGCATGAGAGAACATGTGGCCACTACAGTAACACATTTGTTTCCTTTTGAGGTGAGCCATGTGATTTATTGGATGCCATATGGTGGTGACTACCAACTCATCACATATGAGATGATTTGGAACAACGTGTTTCATAACACTGGAGAAGGGATCCTTGGAGGTCTAGTCTTCATTTTTCCATTTGGAGGCAACCTTATTGCAGCCCAATATTAGCATATACTCTACACTTATCCTAAGTGGAGAGGAGGACAGTGTGGGGTAGGCTATTTTGTCTACCAAGATCAGATTTTTAGCCCACCTATATTGCAAGAGCCAAAGGTGGAAGATGATTGTCAGGAGGTGCCATGTTGGGAGGTAACTCACTTTGTATGGATCATTGCTTGGGGGATGGAGGATCTACATTGGGGAGGTGTTCCTCAACATATTTCAGAATCCATGCCTTGGGTGGAGATTCTTCAGTTCTATCCTTGTAGTTTCTTAAGGACAAGCAACATTTGGGAGGGGAGGACTGTAATATTCCCATTTTAGCACATGGCTAAATGGAATATTAAAATTTTGCTTTTATCATCTTGCAGCCAAATAAATGGGTAAGGAGGCCCATGTTTATTGAAAACATGAATAAAATCCATCACATATGGAAGGGGATAAACATAAGAACTTGATTTTGCACCCTCAAGTGTGAAAAGGGGCAAATACATGAAGACAAGGTAAGGTTTGACCAAGTCAACAGTGCTGCCATAGGAGGAGTGGCTTACTTTAGAAGACAGAACAATGTGAATGAGGAAGAGGATATTTGATGGAGGAAACCCCAATGGATCTGGCCCATGGAGAAAGAGCTTTCACTTGTTTAAAAGGAGGGCAAGACAACCATTGTTACTCATGCTTATGATTATTCATCTCATTGTCTTGTCAGACAATTGTGCATTCTTTGCTGCTTAGCAAGAATTTCTGGAGGAATTCTTGTTTAGGATTCCTTCTCCTTCTTGAGAGGTCTCTTGAGGGATTGTTCTTCATTTTCCTCACATCCAGGCTTGATGCCAAGCATCCTCCATCAAGACAGTGTTATTTCTGCAGCAGATTAATGTTGTGTTGCTGGGTGTTGCAGTGAGGGTTCACTACACCATCTCCTTTAGCTATTTTTTAGAGGAGGAGTCCATCTTTCCTTTGGGATATCAAATTGGAGGCATCCCAGAGATTATTGCAAACTTTGGCATCAAGGCCAACTCATTCCATAGCTTTACAACATAGTTCCATCTAGTGACTGCGTTATTTTGAGAGGAGCATTTGCAGTAGGGTTCTTGCAAAGTATTTGAGGGAGAGATCTTTGGTGAATGGATCAACCTTTCACTTGAAAGATCCATTGGAGGAGGCATATTCATTTTGAGCACCAGATTCAGCCATCTCCATCTAGTTCTATTTCTGAGTTGCTGCAGCTACCCAACAACTCCGACATTTATGTGGAATTGCCATTTTGTATGTTTTGCAGCCAATCCTTTTAGGGATTGTGCATTATTGTTTCCAGGGGTTGAGATCTTGCTCCCCCTATTGTATTTGAGCCACATATTTTCATATTTTTGTATTGACACTATTATGCAGCAGTTTCCTTTCATGGACTGCGCAATCATAGCTTGAGCATACATATATAGCAGTGGTTTTGTTAGGGTTTATGTACTTGTTCTTTAAGGTTGAGCATTGTTCATCTTGAGTATCATTTTCCTCAAGATCTTGTGCTCTATTGTTGCTGCTATTATTTAATGAAATGGCTATGGATTTCTCTCATGTTTCTATGAATTGAGTGTTGTTGCTGCACCATTATCGTGCTTGCTTATTGCTGGAGCTCCAACTTTAGAATATCTTGAGATATTCTCATTGTTGGAGCAATTTCCTAAAAAAGTAATATTACACTTAACCACATCAATGCTCTACCTTCCTCCCACACCCATACTCTCTTTCTCATTTTTGGAAAGAGTATGCATGTGTTCTCAAGAGTGTGCACACATTCCTAAGAGTGCATGCTTGCTTTTGTCAACAACATTCCCCCTCTCTCTCTCTCTCTCCCTATATATATATATATATAAGCACATGTTTGATTTTGTCAACAACATTCTTCTTCTCTCTCTTCCCCTCCCTCTTCACGCTTCCTCTATCTTCTCCCCCCATTCTCCCTCTCTCTCCCTCCCCCTACCCGTTCATCTCTCTCTCTCTCTCTCTCTCTCCCCACATTCACCCTTAGCCTACTTGCCCCTTTGTAAGAGTGCATGTGTGTTCACACCTTTCACTAATGTGTGCGTGTTCTTTTAAATTCAATTCTTTTTCCAATGGAAAGGTTACATGTTTATTGATTAGCTTGCCTCATATTTAGGTTACAAGTACATGAAAACTTCCATTTTTCATAATATTTCTCTATATTTATGTTTTTCACCTTGTTTTTTAATAGGCTGAACAAATATGTTGTCCATGAAACTTGAGTTACATATAGAATCAATTGTAAGATTTCAAATATGTATTTTAAATAAATTAATATTGTTTATTATTTTTAATATCTTCTTTATGTTGACATATATCAATATTTTAAAATATATCCCTCTTTTATTTTTGCTATAAATCACACACACATATATATTGCACTAGTAAATAATAAGCCCTACAAGGTAAAAAAACTGTTGGATAATAGGAAGACCCTCTTATGTAACACTAACAAAAAAAACTGGCTTTTATAATTTAAAAATATATATAATTAAGATTACAAATAGTTGTGCACTAAACCAATGTGTTATCTAGAATTTTACAATATTTTGTAACTTAGGTATTCAAATTTAGCCCTAACTATAATATATGTGTTATGTTTTGTATAAAAAATGAGATCTCACTATTATGAAAACTCACATATTAAAATTATGCATTCATAAAACTAATTCAACTTCCTACATTTCATTTGTTTGCACTATATTCAAATTCATTGTATAAACACCTCATGAATCATCTCCTCATGAGAAACCATCATTCACTTGCACCCACCTATAATTATGATTTATGATGGAACAATTTTTTTAATATTATTATTACTTTATTTATATATCCAATACATTTAATCTATATTTTATATTAATATTTTTTCCAATTATATTTAATCTATATTTTATATTAATTTAAAAAAAAAATCATAAAAAAAAGTAATTGAAAAATACTTTGAATCAAATTATTAAAAATGTAAAATCAAAAGAAATCTAACTTGAAATATCATTGTCACTCTTCAATTTTCTCAATCTTACCACTCTTCAAATTTGTCAATCGGGAAGGATGGTTGAATCATGAAATCTCACACCTAGAACAACGACTTCTGCATCAACCTACTCAACCCTGTGCGAACTTCTAGGCGCCCCTTAATAACCATGAAAGAAGAAAGATGAATTAGTTATCAGTTCTACAATAAAGCTAACAAAGTATATCTCTAGTTGTAGTTTGGAAATTGCAATAAACTAGTTAGTTACATTTGTTTTAACAAGGTGTTAGAATCTCCACACTAAGTAGATCAAATCATTTCTATTTTATTTTTCTATCCGTTAACAAAGTGGATAGCCCACGTTGAATTGCCTAAATCAAATCAAATTATATATGTGCTAACAAAGTGGATAGGCCCACATTCATTTGTTCACAAAGTGGATAAACCCACTTTTTTCCTTCACTGTGATCAAATTCAATTTTTTTATTTAGTATAAGCAAACCATGATGCTTTCCAATTTAAATTAGATTGTATATTATTAATAATTTAAATTTACCATTATAGTTAGATATAATTATTTAAATCCAAGAAATTTAATTTAATATAATTGTACATATTAAAGACATAAAATTATTTTACTAAAAAGTAAAATAAATAATTAATAAATAATAATAAATTTTATAATCAATTAAATTAAATTAAATAGTATAATATTGTATTCGTTGAAGCAAAAATAACTTTATTAACATCATTTTAATGATTATACACACTCAAATAAATAATATATTATTGAAAACCAACTCAAAGTATATTAAAATAAACCCTAAAAGATAACCTATTTGAACTAAATTAAAATAAACCCAAAATAACAAACTTACTCAAACTGTATTAATAAAAATGTCCAATTTTTTTTTCTTTCTATATCATCCGTATGATATAATAGCTATTAAAACCCAATATCTTCATATTAAGGAAGGCTAGCCTCGAGATTATTCTACCAAACTTGATGCATATGAAAACATTTTTTGATTCACACAAGCCTTTATTTGCTAGAATTGAGAGGGGGTGTTACACATTGAGAAAGGGTGTTACCAAATTTGGTAGAGGATGTTTGTGCAATTATTCCTGGATGGACGTGAATTCTTACTGTTAAAATATCCTCTTTTCATCGCAATTATTATCAAGTCAAATGCCAATTATTCATCTAATCTATGTATGGATTCGCATAGTAGTGGATAGACCGTTTTGTGTCAATATGGCCGATTTGTTAATTTAACATCCTAAGTTTCTGGAATGGATTTAAATATCTGTTTTCACATCATTATATATATATATATATAATTTTAAATTATTTTTTTATTTATTATATAATTAAATTTCTACGAAGTTATAAATTTTCTTTGTAAAAATACTTTGTGTTTTTAATTGATACATAAGTTCACACTTTTTCATCATTTTTTTATCTAAGTGATTTAGTTTGAGGATATCATAAATTTTTGAGCTTTTTCCTTATACCCGGTGTGAATTTTAGTGGCTTTTTTCTTTAATATATTTGATTTAAGTTTTATTTTTTATTTGTTATTTGTTTTATGCTTTATTATAAAAATTGACTTGGTTTTGGTTTTATTTTTTTATTTTACTAACACATTTGAGTGTCAACAAGTTATTGAAAAAGGATAAACCTAATTCACTCAATTTAGTGCAGATTTTAAGGCCAATCTCCTTTTCTCTTTTTTTTTTTGGTTTTAAAACCCTCTTTTATAATCAAAACTCTCCTCTTTCACTACAACTATGTTTTCTAGAAGTTGTTGCCACCTTTTAAAACTCTCTTCATAGTAAATGCACTCTCCTCTTTCTTTGTATATTTGTTTTTGGAAAATTGTTGTTCTCCCTCCTTTCTTAGGTCTAGCAAATTGATTTTCCTCAATGCTTTACAAAAAAAACTCTACAAAGCTTCTTTTGTTGTTTTCTAAACCCACTAGAATCAAAATGGAATATTGTTTTATAAAAAATAGACCAATTTCCATGTTTTGGAAAAAAGAATAACCACCCTTCTTCTAGCCAAGTGGACAATGACAAAAATGACCTCATATGTCTAAAAAATAATGAACCAATTGAGCTCATTTCCCTAAGTATCAAGCCATATATAATTCATCATACCAAGAAGAATAAAAGTGCAAAAAAAAAGCACGCATGCCCTTAAGAATAACGTTGGCACTCTAAACACTACTTAGATCAACAAACTTGAAACAAAGCTTTCCAATATCAAGATGGGTGATTTGAAAGTATTAAGAAAATTATGCATGCCTTTAAGAATATCTTTGGCACTGTGGACACCACTCCGATCAATAAACTTGAAAGAAATATTCCCATTATTATGATGGATCACTTTGAAAGCATTAAAAATTATCTTGGGACGTCTAGAATCCTAAAGAATAATATCAATACATCAAGAGAAAAGGTGAAAACAAAACATGTAAGTATTGTTTTGAATAATCCCTCTTTAGCATTCTAATCATTTTTTATTATATTATAATAATATTCCACCATTCGTGAAAGGATAAACAATTCCTCATGAGGATGTTTTCACTAATCTTATCTAATATCAAGTCACTTGAAGGGATATGTGAGAATTAACCCCAACTAAAGATCAAGTCCATCTTATGGCTAATTCAATATGTACTAAACCTTCGCATGAACAAGTTAAAGAGAAAAATGAAAATTTCTTCAAGAAGATAACATTGGTATGCAACCATGTCTTATGGAGGGAAATGCCTTCAAATATTGCATCATTCACCCTCAAAATATTAGAAACCTTGCAATACATACACTTGGTTGTGAGGATATTTTTTATGATTATAAAAGATATTCTCACAATATAATATACATTCCACATATTAGTCTTCATGTTCTCCATAGGAATGGATTGTTGATTCTAGAGATCCAAATCATACAACCAAACACCATAGTCTTCTCTCTAATTATCATTGATCATAGTGGAGAGGAGAGGAAGAAATTATTTGTGAATACTCATCATTGCCAATTTCAGGTTGTGATGATGTCATTATCAAGACTATCAAATTTGGAGATGTTCTTCATGTTTATGATGTTCTCTCTACTACAACATGCACACCAACAAAAAGGTTGAATTTTGGCCATTTTCATATGTTATAAAGGAAATGAGGTATGGTTTTGAAGTGCCTTTTTTGAAGACTTCAATCATGTGTATAAATTGGGGAATTCTATTTCCCCACAAAAAAAAAAGGTTTTATTGTTATGGACCATGGTAGCCATGTTAATGACCCCTTCAAGCTATGACATCTGTTGAAATTTGTAACAAGAAACAATGAAATTGGAAACAAAACCAAAAAGGACAAAAAAATACACACACATTGGTGAGGAAATTCAGTGAGGAATTTTAGTTACACACTAGTGAGGAATGTGGGTGTCTAATATATTTCCCCTAAATAAATTGGACAATAAATTGCAATTTCATCTCATAACAACTTGTATCAATTAACTAATTCATGATGACTGACTTAGCTCAAGAAATTAGAGTTGAGGGTGTAAGATGAGGCATGTAGAGTGATCCTAATATTTTGGTGGTCCAGTTGCATTTAATGCACTAGTGGGGTGCAGGTGTAATCAGTTAACTCAATTAATTGAGTTAAAATCAATTTAAATAGTCCTAGCTGAGTGATGAATTAGTGAGAGGTCCAGTGAATTAAATTAGATTTAATTCAGAAGTAGTGATAAATCAAATAACTGATTATTCACTATTAATAGTTTCATGCATGTCAGTTCTGAGGAAGACCCTATTGACACAGAGGTTAAAGGGAACACAACTATCAGTTTTATTTTTAGAGAATTGCCCGAGTAAAAGTATAAATTCATGAGGATGCCATGATGGATTGCGTAATCAAGGAAGCTGATTTTCATATTTAATAGGGGCCTAATGCTTTAGGAATTTCGTGAGCAAGGAAGGCTGAAGGAAGGCTAAGAATTGGCTATGTTTTTGTCCAGTTTTTCCTAGATCAACGAGAGACAATTAGAAAAGTGTTGGAGAATCTCATGATAGATTAAGCATTGTATTGTTTCATGATTCCTTGACTTTATACAATATATGATATTAGGGTTTTGATAATTTTCTTTCCCCAAGAAGATATTGTGTTGTGTGATTGATTTACTTCTTTCTCTTACTTGCATGTGATAGAGAGATCATGTTTTATCTTCCGCAAATATTGTAGAAGGATTCAGTATCTTGTTTTTGTTACATCACAAGGTCGGATTGAATCCATTGGTATAGAATTTTTATAAATTTCTATAGTATCAACATTTGAATGAACCACTTTTGGATCTTTGTGACATATTCCCTTTGCATATGACTAAATAAATTTCACCCATTGAAAATTTTCAAGTGTTTCTTCCTAAGGGAAAATAAATATGAGCTTACCAACCTTCTTAAGTGATTTAAAATAATAACCACCCATTCTCTTGTTGAGAAATATAGGGGCGATTGGATCAGGTGATTTCTCTCACTTTGATAATTACTTCTGATGTATTTTTACTTAACTTGATTAGCTTCCTCTTTCACTTGATTATTATTATATTATTATCATAAAACAACTACCAAAAAATGAAATAACAATGAGACAAGGGAACACAAAATGTACGTTGCTAGCCAGGGCCAAAACCTATCCTCTGGAGAGGAAAAACCACAAGAATTATTATCTTCTTATAGAATCTTCAAATGACAAATTCCAAGACCTAAGACCCTTGACAAAGACCCCTCCAAGACCAAGTCAACCTTCCTTATTGATGATATTTCCTTAAATAACTTATAGCAACAATCTTTGACCTTCCAACAACAACTTCGACCCCAGTAACTTCTCCAGCAAATTCAACCCCAACAACTTCTCCAGCAATTTTGACCCCCAGAAAATTTTACAATTTCAACTTTCCCAACAACTTTTGTAATTTTGACTTTCCAAACAACTTCTGCCATTTCGACTTGCAAAAAAAGTTCTACAATTTCGACTTGCCCGACAACTTATACAATTTCAACTTGCCCAACAACTTTATAAACCCTAACAAAAGAGAGAGAGAGAGAGAGAGAAGTTCAAAACTTTGATCTTTCTCTTCTTCTTCTTATCCTTGATTTTCATCCTTTTTCCAGCTGAAATTTCTTAAGGAGATTGAAATTGCTTATATTATTCTCAAATGAGGTCGAGTTCCTTCTTATACGTAGGCTTTCCAAGGGTACGAATTTCCTCCATGAGGATGACTTGATATTTCATGTAGGATGACTTGTTGTAGCTCATTGACAAGGTCCTGGAGGGTCTTTTATGACTCAAATTAATTAATTTTACATAATGCAAGATGCCCAAAAGGGTCTTATGTGTATGACAATGAATCTTTTGAATTCACAATTTTATGAAAAAACTAGAAGAAATAAATGGGTTTTTTACCTATAAATAAATTTATCTTGAGCTTGAAACCCATGCATCAATAATGACAACAATAAATTTCATTTTCTCTTTTCATAAAATACATAAAATTATGACTACAATAGACATTATGAAGACCAAACCTAGTTACATATTTCAACACTCCCTATTAACTAGGGAAGTATTCATAATCCATACATGGTACCTATACATTCTCGTACTGAAGAATTCTCATAAGAAGAGTTGGATTGTTAAGCCATATCATAAGCTATTGTTCCTGCGTATCTCATTCCATCTCATCATATCAACCAACATTTTCACATAGCAACACATTTACTAACAACTCTACCTCTCCAAAATATCATAGCACAATGCCGGTGAGACAATGAATGTTAGACACCATCATCATTATCTCTTAAGGCACATACCCCACCCAGATGTTCACAAGATATGTCCTTTTAGAAAAATTCATGTCTTAGAATAACACATCCTAAAGGAATTTCCTCCTTGATTACTCTTACCTATTGGATGCCCTACCACATCCTTGAAGAGTGTCGAAACAACATGCTTACCCAATCCTCCATTCTTTCTTCATAACATGAAGACAAGAATGATGTTTCTATCTCTCCCTCAGTGGCCTTCACTAAGACTTACGGTTGTTAGTTCTGGTCTAGTGCATGACACATGAAGTAGAGATAAATATATGTCACTCCCTCTTAAAAAAGAAGGATCTAATCATTCCTATAAAAGGAATATACCCAAGCTCCCTCTTATCTATGGACTTGTTACCAACAATAGTTATCTTCTCTTTGGTGGAGATCATGGTACTATCAATAGCTTGTAGGGATCCTCTTTCTGCATAATTTCATCAACTTCATCTTCTTCATCATGGAGCCTTCTTCATCATCACTTTATCATAGGGAATCATCCATATTATCCATCACTTTCCCTTCAACGAACCATAGTGTTGAACCAATATTCATGCCATCCTTATTTTTATATAAAACTTATCTTCTATTCCACATCTGGCTTTTCTTCATACAACTACCTCTTCCAAGTCATAATTCTTTAAGAATATTTCATCCAATCATATTAGTATTAGTTGTACATGAATTCTAAAACCTTCTTTCAGTAGCCTTGTAAAAACCCAACTAGATGTTTTAAAAAATAAAAATGAACATCAAATCAATGTTACCCTTTTATGATGGTCTTTCGTCATGACATCTACTTCTTGCAACATCAACATCATGCACATGTATGAATCCATATCCAAGATATTCATTACCAAGGTTATCTTTTTCCAACATACCTATCAAGGTCTTCATGCCTTATTCATGGAGATGTCATAGTTAATCCTTCTAGTCAATATCAGATGTTGATTCCTTATCTTATAGATGCATCTTCCCACAAACTCTTCTTTCATTTTCCTCACATATAGCTTTCCTTGGGATCTTATTTACATGGTTTTTTAAACTTAGGATCCATGATTTTGAACCACCTCATATTCCATATGAGGTTGTATTGTGTTGATTTCATCTTATCAATATGTAGATGAGTTAGCCACCTTGTCTGCATGCCTTCGTGCATCTTTCTAAAGGAAGAGTTTCTTCCTAGTTTGTCATTCTCATGAGATAGAGCATTATACCCATTATATCTGCAACCATGTGATGACATGACTTTATGTTATACTGTATTTTGTCACACTCCCTATCTCATGCCCTTAGATGTCAAAATTTTCCCTTAATGTCACAAAATGACGAAAAGTTGTCAAAATGTTTACCATGACAAACATAATCAAAGCATCCGTGAAAACCTAAAGCGAAATACCTTGAAGAAATTCTACAAAAATCTTGTGACAAACCCTATTTGCAGACCCAATGCAGTCCCTATAGTTAAACCCTCATGCTTGTCACCTTCATCGTGACCTATGGATACTGCTGGAAGCATGGGAATTAAAGTGAAAAAGTGCATTAGTCCTCTTCCAGCAGGTTATCCAAAAATGAAGCAGAAGCTTCTCCTACTAGAAGCCTTGAGAATGGAGAGTTGGTAACAATTGAATGAGGATTGGGTCAAAGACTCCCACGTCAGGCCTTTGATCCTACTATTAGGGGTCTCCCCCTTAAAATGTGGACCTTATTCCCCCTTTTGTGTATCCCTAACCTCTCCTCCTTCTCTATAAATGAATTCCATGCTTTCCGCAAATGGTTGTTCAATGTTGATTGTCATCCTTGTGCTCAGTTGCACCTAAATGTTGTCATTTTCTGAAGGAGAAAGGAGTGTTTGAAGGTATTGGCGAGGACTTGTAAACCATCTGAAGGTGGCTTCCAACATCAGATATTAAATGGTTTTATGCTTCCCTTGTTTCTAATAGTAATACATTATACACTTTCCTCCCATATATGTGTAAATGATTATGAATTTAGTGTGTTACTCTATGATCTTTCACATAGTTTATGTTAGAGTGAGTTATGATATATATGCTTTCATCGATTTGGTTTGATCTTCCTTGCAGGTAAACATCTGTGACGATGCTTAAAGGATTGAACTTGGAAGTGAGAAGATCAAGAGACGAAATTAACGGGAGTTAGCATCAAAGTGAGGCGAGATATTTGTCTTGTTTTGTATTTCCTAATATAAGTTAGGAAGGTTTACGTGTATTTATCTGGTTTATTGCTAGATCCTCTGTTTAGGACTAGAGAGATCGTTGTTTTCCGCAACAGGGATTGTCTATACAACAAAATGGCAACTCCGCTAGGTAGCCTATATCCTTTCAACCCTCCTTTTGCGTTTGGTTTTTTTTCTTAGTTTGTTCAACCGCACAATGATCCTCCATTTTGATTGATTTTGAATGTGTACTCTGAGTAGTCTGTGTTTTAGGGTATCAGGTCTAGAATTTTTCTCAAGCTTTTCTTTTTTTTCCCAAGAATTTCTCCCTCAGCGTGTTTTTTATCAAAAACATTCGCGTTTTGAGTGCTTCTTTTGCCAGAAACAATCACACTTGTACCCCTGGTTCAAACTATCTACTCGTGATGGTCTTTCAATTTGATAAATTTTAAGGTTTTTGCTAAAAATTATAGTGTGTCATGATCTCTGAGCTCATCCTCCTGCTCTTTGTGCATCAAATTTCCTCTGTTTGGTTTTAGTTTCTTTGTGGTGTGCACAATTCCATCCCATTCTTGGAGTGGTAAAAGTTAAATTTTGGGAATGGGATGGTAAAAGTTAAATTTTGGTTGAGTCTCTGATTCTTTGAGTCAATTAAAATTATTGTTTGTTGCTAGTATGTTTCGAAGGAATACTACTTTTTTGTGGATTGAGCATATTATTTATTTTGAAGCCATCAAATAAATTGATTTTTCATTCATTTGGTTTTCATCTCAAAGTTTACTTTTTGTAAAAGTGCATTTGATCACATTGCATTGAAAATTAATTTTTGGATTAATCATTGAACATAGATTACAATTGTTTAGTGAATGAAAACTAAAAAGTGCATTTATTGCATTCTCATTCATCAAAAACAAAAAGAAATTGAAAAATTCATGTAGGTGCATCTTAGTGAAGTGAAAATAATTTTACTTTTAAACATTGCATTTGGGAAGTGAAAGTGAAAATATCTAGTTAGGAAATATTTGTTTGTTGCATTCTTGAGTGTTGCATCATTGTTTGAATCTCTTCCCTTTACTAGTCGGGTTTCATCAAAATGAAAAGTGTCTTTTTCTGATATTAGTTGCGTCATAGGTGTTCAGGTGACATCAATCTTTGAGCCTTAAAATTGAAACGTAAATCAAGATCAACTTAAAATTTACCTCAATTAACTTAAGGAGCATTTGGAACCTAATGAAAAAATTTAGAGGTCTAGGCTAGAGACATGTTCCAGTGTCGTAAAACATAGCAGTTTTCGTTGATTTCCAGCGTTGTATCCCGGGGGTGATATCTCATTCCACGTACGGAAGTATATAGGACCTTTATTTGGTACTTTCAGGTATATTAGAGGCACTCCATGTATGAAATTATATAGGAATGATCTCATAAAATGGTTACACATTAGATAGCACTACTATGGACTTGCACTCCCATGAACCGTCGCGTATATTTTTGGAGTCACCACTAGGTTGCTATCCTGCCATAGGTAACCAAGTCATCTGCCTTATAAACTCCATTCACTGAACACAACATTCGTGGAGATTAGCTGCCGTACTTACTTGTTCGCCAGGAGGTATCCTTTTTTCCTAGCTTACCCCTTTTTGATTTATTTGTTTTTATTTTCTAAATTTATTTCCCACGGAATAACATCTTACATGTTCATAACTCATTTTTCCTCATAATGATTGGTTAATTGTAAATTGGAATTAATCCCAAAATTTTCACCAACACTCAACTGATTTTGTGAAAAAGACATCGTGGCATAACCATCCAGTCCTCGGGCATGCCATGTGAAAATTTCACCTTCCACCTCCCCTTCACTTTCTGAATTTGATGGGTCACCTCAAAGAGTCCAAAGAGATATTCCTCACATTGTGTCTCAACCTCTTGATAACCAAGGTGTTGAACTTGGTATCATTCTAAGTATCCAACCCCTTGAATATTGACCACCTCCTCTAAAGTCGGTTACTTTGTCCCAAGTCTCTCCTCCGGATAGTCCTATTCCTACTTCGAGGTTCTTACTCTTTCTTGAGAATTCACTCTTTTATCTAGAAGATGACCTTGTATATTTATCACCTCCGCACCATTATAGCCCCTTTGATACTCCCAACGTACTTTTGGTAACTTCTCCTGGTGCATCTCAGATTCAGTTTGAGAATTTTTTTCACCAAACATGGTGAAAAATGGTGATGATGCTCCATTTGAGGACACCCCCAGAGTACACCTTTGGAGACATCTGCAACTCATACTCTAGAATTTGATTCTGAAACAGTCTTTCCCCATGAATCCTTTATGTGTGTTTCCTACGATATGTGATCCAGGTGGATATTGGTGGCCACTCACCTATTCCACTTGGGGCCCCACCACTTTTTCTTTCGGTTTTTCAGTTTCCTTAATTATAGCACAATTTACTATTTTTAGTAGTTTTCGGGTCCTAAACTTTTGGAGCTGTTTTAAGGCCCTAAAAGACGCATTTTGGGAAGACCAGGAACAACATGGGTCTCTAAATTGATGTTTCTCACTCAAAATTTTTATTCCTCAGATAGATATTTCTAACGAAGATCATATGCCAAAGTTATGTCCCCGAGAAATTGATGTACCATTTTACCCAAATGGGGCCCATAGTTTTGGCGCTTCATCTCCTAGGGTAAGGTTTTTGGATTTTTAGGGTTTTCCATTGTTTCTTAATAACAAATAGGCCCTCGAGCCTCATTCTAACACACATCTCTTCTCAGAGATAAGCTACTAGCGCCCTAGCTAGTTTAATTCCTTTCTATCTATAAACAAATTTCAGTTTTTTGATATTAATTAAATGAAGTGTTATTTATACTGCAGTTTTGTATTTATGGTTATATGTGTATTCCATTGTGTTCCTTCATAAATCTGGATCAGTGGTATCATAGTGATCTGCTCTTTCTCGATCCTTCTTTGCATGTCCCCAACGAGGTCGGGGTATAAGGAGTCAGGGCTCGATCTGGTTGCACATTTTCAAGATCAGTCTTGCAAACCCCGATGTCCGCCCATGGGGGATGAAAATAAAGATGAGGGAGCAGGAGATCCTATCAAAATATTGCTTGAGGAGGCCCTCAAAAAACAAAGGAATGTGATGATGGATAACTTGGCCCAGATCCTTCAACGGCTGCCCACCGGTGGCACATTTTCATCGAGCAGCCACTCTCGAGGTGAAAATCCTTTTAAGGTACAAGTAAAATTTGACATTCCCATATTTGAGGGCCAAATAGATGTAGACACCGTAGATATATGGTTGAATATATTAGAAGGATATTTATCAGTTCATGACTTTTCTGAATGAGAGAAGATTATTTTTGCACTCCACAAATCTACCCCCCATGTCAAGGACTGGTGGGAGACCTACTGTGAGAAAAAGGATGAGGGGGAACCCTCTCTGCTCTTGGCTGTACCCACTTGGAATTCTTTCTGAGACACCATCAAGGAACAATATTATCCCATGGGAAGCTATGAGGACAAGTACGTACAATGGACTACGCTGCAACAACAAAGGGATCAAGACGTGTATGAGATGACGAATCTGTTCCATACCTTGCACACAAAGTTGGGTATCAAAGAGTCGCAGAAACATTTGGTGTTGAAGTATCACAATTTTCTGCATAGATACATTCAAGAGGAAATGGAGTTCTTCGACATCTCCTCACTTGGTACGGCATACCGGTATGCTGCCAAGATTGAGCATAAATTCAAATAGAAGAAGTGAGACTTTGGATCTGCGAATCAAAAGCAAGGGAAAGGTGCCCCCAAACCGTAGAAAAAAGGACAAAGCCAAGGCATGGCGGCCCAAGATAACCTACCGAAGCCGAAAGTAAAGAACAACACCGTGAATCCAAAGAAGGACACAGGAAAGTGGTATGAGTTCCATAATAGCTCCACTCACAACACAAGTGAGTGTCAGGCCAAGTAGTCATTAGTGGCCGAGATGAGGGATTCTAAACCAGATGCATGCTCCGACTCTGAATCACAACCTGACAAGGGGAATGAAAAATGGAATTAGATTATTGATGCGGAGCCCAATGCCCTTGTTGCCACTGTAAAGATCTAGAAGGAGTAACCAGAAGACCCATAGGAGGAGAAGTGTCTCTTCCACTCCAAAATGTGGGTAAAGGGTTCCCCGCAATAGTTCATTGTTGACAGTGGGAGCTAAAAGAACCTCATTTCAGCAGAGGTCATGAAGCGGTTGGGCTTGCCGACCACAGCACACCCACAAATGTACACCATTGGGTGGTTTCACCGAGGACGGGATCTCTGCATTATCCAGTAGTGTCGCCTTTCCTACATCATCAAGCCCTTCACGAATGAGGTATTATGTGACATTGCTCCTCTTGATGTTTGTGATGTATTCTTAGGCCAATCATACTTGTGGAAGAGACATGATGTGTATAAGTCCCGACCTTGCGCTGTTATTGTTACTTTGGGAAATAAGTTGTACAGGATACTAGAGGTACCGCCTCCTGCAACTATCTCTTTGCTTACTGTAAAAAAATGCAGTAAGCTCATTTCCAAAACCGAGAAATTTGTTTTCCTGATGATCCGCCACCAAGGCAAGAAGAATATTGTGGCCATGACCTCCAGATAGGGCTCCTCCGCACGACAACAACAAATGTACAAGGTCGTGGAGGAGTATGGGGACATCTTCACCTCACCCACAGGGGTGCCTCTATACTGTCAGGTCAAGCACCCCATCAATCAGACCCTAGGTGTGTCACTACCCAATGGACCGATCTATCAATGCTCTGTTATGGAGAACGATGAAATCAAGAGGCAGATTCAGGAGATAATGCAGAAAGGTCACATTCGGACGAGTTCATCGCCCTGTGGAAGCCCGATCATGTTGGTGCAAAAGAAGGATGGTACTTGGAGACTTTGTATTGACTATCGGGCGTTGAACGAGATCATTGTCCGAAATAGGTACCCGATCCCACAGATTTATGACCTTTTGGATCAAATCAAAGGGGAAAAATATTTTAGCAAAAGGTATCACCAGGTACCAATCGAACCCTATGATGTGTGGAAGACTGCCTTCAAAGCCAAGGAGAGCCTTTTCGAATGGTTGGTCATGCCTTTCAGGTCGATGAATTCTCCAGCAACCTTCATGAGGCTGATGGATGACATCTTGCGGCTATTCACCAACTCATTTGTAGTAGTGTACTTAGATGACATTCTGATCTTCGGCCAGACTTGGGAAGAGCACCTCCACCACATCCTATAGGTCCTCCAAACACTGTGGCAACACAAGTTGTGTGCCAATTTGGAGAAGTGCACTTTTGGCATGATCCAGGTTCAGTAAGTGGGATACATTATTGATGAACACGGGGTGCATGTGGATCCAACCAAGATCCAAGTAGTTCTAGATTGGCCAGCCCCAACCACTCTAATAGAGCTTCGCAACTTTCACTACAAGGAAAATACCCTCTAGCGGATGTTTTTGAGGAACCATAAAGAAAAATACCCCATACATCCGTTTCTAGCGGAGGTTACTAGAGGAGGTTGGCGGGCGAAGGGTTTTGTGGATGTTTTCCTATCGGTGCTCTTATCGTTAAAACTCGCCCTGGTGCTCTCAAAAAAAGAAAGCATCGGTGCAGACAAAATCATTGGCACACCGGACACCGTGCACTCCATACACACCCACCCGGTGTGTCATAATATAATAGAGCACCGGTGCCTCACAACTCGTCCGTGCTGGTGCATTATAAAACACAACGCCGACACCGAAACCACCCAGTGCGGTAGATAGAAACCGCACCGGTGAATCATAAAAAACATGCCAAAACAAAAACTGACCGGTGCGTTTGTAGCAAACAGTACCGTTGTGCCTATAAACAACGCGCACCGGTAAAGGGTTAAATTAAAAAAATATTCACTACAAAAAACCCGAATTTTTCAATTTTCCAGTTCTCCTGAGCTATCAATTACCGGTGCGCACGATACCATAGAACGCACCGGTCCACACCGAACATTAGCACACCGGACAGCGTGCGGGAAGTACACACACTGTCGGGGCATCCAATTACTGTAACGCACCAGGGTGTCAATACTCTTCCGCGTTGGTGCATCATAAAACACCGCGCCAAAAGAGAAACGAGCCGGTGTGTTCTTCTCTAAGAGCACCGATGCACCAGAAACCGCACGCACTGGAATAGCGTTATATAAAAAAAAAATTAAGGCTAAAAAACCAGTGCTTTGCAACTATTACGCACCGATTCTTTACCATTACGCCACTCTGGTGCATCATCAAATTTTTGCGCCGAAACTGAAACATCTCGTTGCGCGGTTAGGGAAACGCCTCGGTGCGCTATAAACAACGTGCCAAAATTGATATTGCCCGGTGCGGTTTTATTTAACCGCACTGGTGCGCTTATTAAACCCCACGCACCGAAACAGGGTTAATTAAAAGCAAATTACAGCCAAAAAACTTCATTATTCACTTTCCTTAGTGCTCCAGAGCTCTCAAGCCCCGGTGCTATTTCCTTATTTCTGAGCCGCCCTGACATCGATGCTCTCATTACACCCATTACACGCACTACTTCTCTGCATTGGCCACCAATCTCCAACTTGCACTTTGAAAAACAGTGGGAAAATTTTATTTCCCAAATTTTACAGCCAATATGCCTCCTCGATGGCGAAATGTACAGGTTTTTTTCCAGTTTTTCTATAATTAAGCCTTTTAGCAGATTAGAAATTGAAATAAACTTAAAAATAACCATTAAAAAATAAAATAGGAAAAAAATGTCACGCGGTGCACTCGATTTGTTCAGCTCGCACCAGATAGCGGTGCTACCTATAAAATTTACAGGCAGCACTGCTAGCGGTGCTAACGTTAACCGCACCGTTTTCGGGGTGGTGCCTGAAGGCGCCCCAAATAATTTTAAACTAAAAATAAAAAAGAAAAAAAGTGGTGCGCTCATTTATCTAGGCGCACCGTTGACCCCGGAAATCACAATAAAGTGTGTTGACTTCATTTGTCACCTCGGTTTATGTTAGTGCACCTCATTTTGCATTCCGAGAGGGTCAACAATGCGGCCGGGTAAAAGACTGCACCGTCAACAATGTCATTGTTATGAAGTCAGTGCGCTGACACGACTATACGCGTCGGGGCGTATATTTCAGTCAGCACACCGCTATTCTAAATTATACATTGTCCACGGTGCTTGAAAAATAGACATCTGCACCGAATCCAGTGTAGTCTGTTTCATTAGGGGACCCGGGGACGGTGCGCTAAAATATTAGGATGCACCAGCATCGGTGCATGACTGTTTTTATGGAGCACCGACTTGTATGTTTGTTTTTTTTCAAAAAAAATTATATATGTATATTTATAAATACATTTCTATTTTAATAAAAGAAAATTATTTAATATGGCAATGATTCAGAGAGAACAGGAGCAACAATAGCAACAACAAGCAGAAAAATATGACATGATTGACCAATGGGAGGCGAGAGAGAGGGAGAGAGATGGATGCCCTCACCCTATTACTGCAGATACCTAGGAGATCCTTAAGCAGGTAGGCCTCCTCAAGTTCTATGAGGAGGCTATTTCTGGCCTAAAGGCCCATAGTGTGCTTTTGAGACATCTTATCGGCAGGTGGAATGCCCACCGACAGGATTTTTAGGTGGGTCCTAACCAGTGGTACACACCCATTAAGGAGGAAATTTATTTTATTACAGGACTATCAAGGAGAGGGGTGGATTTTCCCTCATTCCCAGACGTGCCAGTTGGTTGTGTAGCAGGGAGTCAGTTAGTTTACTCCCAGAGATACATTGGAGCACATGTACTGTCTCCTTCAGAGTTTCAAGTACCTGCAGGTCAGTTACTTATAGGTGCTTTTGGTAGACAGGACATACAATTCCTCTCTATTATCGCTTCAATCATTTCGCACAACACCAGTGACGGGCAACGCATTAGTTGCTTGCTTTTATATTATGTTGATTCTTTAGTACAGTAGCCACGACTTGTCAGGTGGTCTGCCATTTTTTTGCGACAGTTTTGTATAGCCTTAGATAGATGTCATGCTCATGCACAAGGGAGGGTTAACTTCCCTTTTTCTTCAGAGATGTTTTGTTTATTTTTTGAGAGGTTTCCAGAGATGAGACCTAGTTTTATTCGATAGCCTCATAGGCCGATGTTCGAGGCCCGGATGCGCATGTGGGGGAAGATGATGCCCAAGAGGGGAGACACTATGTTTCCAGCAAGGATATCACATGATTCGCTGGACTTACTAGCCAGTGTTGGTGGGCTGCATCCCTTCATTATGGTCCCATGTCCTTATGCTGGACTAGATTGGCGAGGGTGTCCCAACATCCTCCTCACTCCTGATGAGCCGCCAGATGATAGAGGTAATATTACTGTTTTATTTATATTTATTCTAACTGCATGTTCTTTAACTTGTTTTTATTAAATTGTGTAATTATTGTTGTGTACTTGTATATATTTTGCAGACATTGGCTCTTTTGATGGCGATGAGATGCCAGATCCACCACATGATCCAGGTGTCAATCTTGATGATTACGATCAGGAGATGGCTGATGCGTCAGAGGATGAGGTCGGTGGCACAGCAGAGAGACGTGTTGACCCTGCGCCTCATGGTGCACCGGTACCGCCTTTTTCTAGGCGTGGTCAACCTGAGACCACATACCAAATGGAGTTGGGCAACCAACTCTGTGGATTGATTTCAGATGCCGGCATCAGGCCCACTCATTACAGAGAGATACAGCGTGATGATAGACTGTTACGGATGTAGAGAGGCATGCCGCGTGACATGTACGACCTGATGCGGCATGTCGTAAGAGCTACGTCGACAGTTGTTACACGATTGAGGAGTATTGTCCGTAGCTATAGGCATAGTTGAGCTGCGGCACATGATGGACAGTCCGCCAGCAGCGACTCAGATGCATCTCTTGATCGTTTACCTCGTGGCGTGCCTGATGATCAGCATAAGGCTCCACTAGCAGCATCTGACACTTTTCATCATGGAGATGAGGCTGGACCATCAGCCACGTCTAGTCAGTAGCCTTCAGCATCCATTAGTACTAGTCACGATCATCATGAGCAGGTTGGACCATTGACCGCCGAGGTTGTAGTACTATTGACTAAGTAGGCCTCCACTACTACTGTGCCTCATATTGATCATGTTGTACTACCACCAGCAGATGCATCCATCAGTACTAGTGATCATCATGATCATGAGCAGGCTAGTCGACCATCGACTGTCGAGACTACACCCAGCTTTACTGAGTAGGTCGCATCCACTTGTACTATTGTTATTTATGTTGTTATATTACCACCAGCGCCTGATCCATGACATTTATATTACAATTGTATATTTTTAACATTATTCAGTTATATATATATATGGTCCACGTATTTTATGTTCATGTTGCAATTGTACTTAATTTTCATGTTGATGATCATCATGATGTGGGGCATATTGTTGGTCATGTTAGATATGTTCATTTAATGTTTAGCTTGCAGATAGATGTGTATATGTGATAGGCGCATGAGTTATTTGACATTATATTGAGATGTATATTTGATGTTTGTGTTGTGATGATGTTAATATGTATATTATTGGTTGATGTTAATTAGATGTGTTTATTAATAGAATATGATGTTTGTACGATGGTTATCATGATTGTGATGATGTTTATTAATTAATTTGATATTATTAAATGACCATGATATTTATTAAATATTATGTCGTGAATGTAATTGTAATTTAAATTTTAATTCTATGTAAAACTGTAAAATTGTATTTGTATTTGTACTAATTGTAATTTTAAGTGTAATTGTATGTAAAATATTTATCAATGTAAAATTTTAATTGTAATTGTAATATTTAATTTATTCTGAAATGATTGTAATTGTATATATGAAAAATTGTAAAATTGTAATTCTAATTCTAATTGTATGTAAATTTCACAAATTGTAATTGTATTTGTAATTGTAATTTTAATTGAATTGTATGTAAAATATTTGTAAAATTGTAAATGTAATTGTATTTGTAACTGTAATTTTAATTGAATTTTCTGTAAAATATTTGTAAAATTGTAATTGTAATTGTAAATGT
Organism: Pinus albicaulis; assembly: GCA_034641835.2. Classification (NCBI taxonomy): domain Eukaryota; kingdom Viridiplantae; phylum Streptophyta; class Pinopsida; order Pinales; family Pinaceae; genus Pinus; species Pinus albicaulis. Next base: position 1,320,383,784 of record CM076575.1, read on the forward strand.
AATTATATGTAAAATTGTAAATGTAATTGTATGTAAAATTAAAATTGTAATTGTAATTGTAATCGTAATTCATGTATGTGAAATTAATGTAAAATTGTAATTGTAATTTTAATTCTAATTCTAATTGTAATTTTAATTAATGTAATTGTATGTAAAATTTTAATTCTATTAATGTGAAAATTTTAATTGTATTAATGTGAAATTATTTTATTAAAATATTTAAATTTGTAAATTTGCAAATAATTGTAAAATAACATATCTAGAATAATACGAATTTTTTTAACATAAAGTTTTAGAAAATAATGAAAATAAATTCATGTACTTTATAATTATCATTATTTTACTATGATCTTACATACAACAAAAAAAAAAAAACTTTAAAAAGTTCAGTGCGCTTACCATCCTAACAGGCCCCGGTGCGTCGTATTAATACAACGCATCGGTGCGTCACATTTCCCTGCACCAGAAACGAATAAACACAAATAAAAAAAACGCAACTCTATTTTGTTTAAGTTAAAAAAAGCGGCAATTTGAAAAATGGGCGACAAAATGTTTTCGAAAATCTAATTTGATAAAATAATTCTTTAAATACTAAACCCTTTTCATTATTTCTCTATTTTGCTAAAATATTTCAGTCAGATTTTTGCAGGAGACAGACCTGGAGCAAGAGAGCACGAGGGCATTGTTAATGGTGAAATGCATTCGAACAGAAGTATTCAGACAATCAGAAACTAGAACTCTGGTGATTCAAGCCCTTTATCATAAAATTTCAAACCATTTCGTGATTAAATTTAATTCTTTTTTTTAACTTTTTTTTCTGCAATTTTTTATTTTTTCCTGCAGTTTTATCCATTTTTACCCTGAACCCTTCATTTTTTTGTTTTTGCCCTTTCTTCTCCCTATTTCTATGATTTTAGAATTAGGGTTTTTCATTTTAGATTGATGTCCAACCCATGGGACGACTTGCATAGTCGGATCCAAATCCATTCGGCCATTGCGTGAATGTTTGAAAAAATGGATTTTTCTTTATCAATGCGCCCTGTGTACGACACCGCACCGGTGCTCTGTATTATTACAGTGCATCGCGCAAGTTCTGTGTCGTAAAAAATTGAAAACATTTTTTTAAATCCGTGCGCCAAATCTGAAATAGGGCACCGATGCTCTCTTTAACTAGGAAAGCACCGTACAATGTATTACACCATTTTTGTGGTGCGTTTATAATACCCCACGCTCCGTTAGGTCTATTACACTATTTTTGCAGTGCGTTTATAATATCGAACGCACCGTACGGTGTATTATACTATTTTGCGGTGCGTTGTTAATATATCCACGCACTGGCGACGGTGCAGATTTCATGAAAGGTGCACCGATGTCTCGAGATTTATTTTCTACGTGAAAATTTGAGAATTTATTTATAAATATATTAATGAATGATATGCTACAGGTTTCATATTGATAACGAAATGACTGACAAGATATCAAGTAACAAAAATACTGTTAACACATCAAGAAAAGAAAAAAAGGCAAGTTCTTTGTAAATTCTTTATAAAAAAATATTATTTTTGAACTATATGTAACTTTAACTAATTTGTATTGTTTACTGTATATTATGCAGAGCCACAAAATGACGAAGCTCGATATGATTATTTCTGATCTACGACCAGAAGAGCGTAAAAGTTTAATGGAAAAATTGCAAAAAGATGAATCATGTGAATGAAACAATACTATCGATCCAATATGAGTTTCTTTTTTTAATTATCATTAATAATATACTTAAAATTATTAGATAACATGTGTCAAACAGTCTACTAATTCACATCTGTTTAATGTTCTATAGGGACCAACAACTCAGAAAAGGAATGTTGTTCTAAGAAAAGAAAAAAAAATAGAACATGCAAATGAAAATGAATTGCTCCTTGGCTCATATGGAGTGGTGTTGGAAGTTAACAAAAGGGAGAAAAATTTTACAAAATTTTGAGGGATATAGTGGAACGAATACAACAACGTGCTTCAAATGTAATATGTAATCATTGATTTTTCTGATCATTAGGTACAATAAATAAACAATTTAGCATTAAATATTAATTTTCAAGAATTTTATTGCAGAAAATAAAAGAAAATGGAACCCATTCAGCACATAAAACAGGACGACAAGGAAGAAAATGGTTGATCTCTAAGTTTGTGAGTAATTGTTACTTCCTTATAACAATTTAACTAGATTTCATTTTTGTATTTTTTAAGTTGTTTTACAAAAATCATCATTGAATGTCTTCAAACAGGTGCTAACATACAAAGAAGAACCATCAGACGAATTGATTGAAATTGGGTTAAATATGGGTTGTGAGTATATGTTGGCATATTAGAATTTAATTGTGGAATTTGTGAGCATCTATCGATCTTGTTTTAATTAGCTCCGTCTATAATTAATAGAACAAAAAAATATTTTATATTAAATATATGATTTGTTACGGGGTATAAAACTTGCAGGAAAAAAAGTATGGAACTGCGCCAACAGATGAAATTTTGAAAGATGGCATGGTACATGGTTTTGAAAGAATGTGTATAGTTTATGAGTCAATTGTTGCTATGGTACGTCATTTTTCTTTTCAATTTACATTGATGTATATTATTTAATATTGGAATTTTCATTATTCTCACCAATGTATATACACTCATTTCAGTTTATTTTTATGTTTGTAGATGGAAAGTGAAGAAGAAGAAAACAATCAATGTCGTGAACACAACATTCTTGAAAATAACCTAAGTCATGGAAGTAGCTCTGGCAGTGACAGCAGTTGAAGCGAAGAATGATGATCACTATGTAATTTGGATATCAAAGCAAGGCGTTTTATTTTTTGAAATATGTTTTTTGAAATATGTCTATGAAATCAAACATTTTGTTTAATGTAATGGACATAGTGTCCTAATTGAAAGACAAAGGGATACGAATAATTGTCACATTTTTTATGATAAAGAGTGTCTTATATATATATATATATTTGTGTGTGTGTGTGTGTGTGTGTGTGTGTGTGTGTGTGTGTGTGTGTTTTAATTTATTCTATTGCATTCTCCATTGTCGCTATTGCGTTCTCCATTGTCGTTCTCAAATGCACTAATAAAAATTTAATTCATATGAATATTGTTATAAGATTATATATATGTGTCGACTTTTGATGAATAATGAATTTTAAAAAACCACAATAATTTTGATATGATATAACAAATTAATCCAACAGCACATTCAAATGCATTAATAAAAATGTAATTAATATGAATATTGTTATAAGATGTGTCGACTTTTGATGAATAATGAATTTAAAACAATCACAATAATTGGACTATCAGAGTTGGATGTTTCTAAAAAAAAAAATGAAAATCGGTTCTTTTATGTGTCTATACGCACCAGTGTGTTTATGATTCTATGGGCACCGTACTAATACCGATTCCAGTTATAAATATCAATGCGTTTGTGTGATACTGCGCACCGGGGCGTTTATGTATCTATAAGCACCGATGCATTTGTAGATGCCATGTTCACCGAACGAATACCGATACCAATTATAAATATCGATTTCTTTCTGTGATACGGAGCATCGGTGCATTTGTAGATACCATGTTCACCGCATGAATACCGATGCCAATTATAAATCTCGGTTTCTTTCTGTGATACGGAGCACCGGTGCCTCATAAAGATACACTCACCAATTCGCTTATATGACCTATGGGCACCGCTCAAATCCCAATACCAATTAGAACGGCCCCGTGCATTGTATCACCAACACCAGGCCCAGTGCTGTTGTTTTCCTTAACGGCCCAATGCATTCTCCTTCGACCACCCTGGTGCACTGTCTACCGATACGCACCAATGCGTTAAAACCTGATAAGAGCACCGATGAAAAAACATCCGTAATAACCTTCGACCGCCCATTTTTTTTTAGTTGTGTTGAATCTCCGTTAAAAGCTCTGCCAAAACCTCCGTTACCAGAAATGGATGTGGTAGCATATGTTTTTTTGACATTTTTTTCCAATTTTATAACACTAAAAACCTCCTTTATAACCTCCGCTAGAGGGTCTTTTCCTTGTAGTGTTTCTGGGTCTTGCTAATTTCTACCGTAGGTTCATGTTGGGATTATCTCATATCACTTGGCCCGAGGAGCGGAAGAAAAATTATTTTGGTCAGAATCTCAACAAAAGGTGTTTGTAGAATTGAAAGATCGCCTCTGCTCTGCCCTAGTGCTCACATTACCATACTTGCAACAACCATTTGAGATCGAGACATATGCCTCTGACTATGCTATTGGGGAATTTCTAACTCAACAGGGGCATCCAGTGGCATATCACAGTGAGACATTGTCTGACACAGTCCACAAGTATCCCACTTATGACAAAGAAATGTATGCTGCCAATGGAAGCATTACATTTTGGGGAAGGAAACGGTCATCCACACAGACCACCGACCCCTATAGTTCATACAGACACAAGGGAAGTTGCAGAACGATCACCATCAGAAGTGGTCCACATATCTGCAACAAGTTCATTTGAACATCAAGTATAAGAAGGGAAACACCAATAATGTTGCGGACTGCCTCAGTCGACCACTGATGGTGGCGCTAACCACCATTCTCAACTCTTGTGGGCATGAGACTTCTGATTGGCCACTTATCTAGAAGATCAATCCAGAATTCGACCACACATACAAGACACTCTTGGAGGGTACGCAAGTTCCAAATTTTCACCTCCTAGATGCAATGCTATGTCACCTAGTAAGCACACTACAGTTAAGTCGGTGGGAATTTTGGGTCGATAAAACAGTGGCAATATTTCAGAATTATTTCTATTGGTCGAACCTTCAAAAATATGTTGGGAAGTTCATCGGATCCTACACTACTTGTGTCATTTCCAAACCGACCATCAAGAAGAAAAACCTCTATATTCCACTAACTACCCCTAGTCGACCTTGGGAATCCATCTCCATGGATTACATATCGGACCTTACTTTTACTAAGCATGGAAACGACTGTGTTTTCGTGGTCATCGATAGATTCTCAAAGATGACCATTATGTCGGCCTACAAGAAGAATATCACAGTATAATCTGCTGCTAAACTCTTATTTGAATGAGTGTGGGTGCACTTTGGGATCCCACAGTCTATCATCTCAGATCGGGACAACATGTTCCTCAACACATTTTTGTCCAGCCTCTGGTCAATTCTAGACACCAAGCTCACCAAGTCCGCAACTTTCCATCCCCAAACTGATGGCCAGACAGAGGTCATCAACAAGATGATTGTACACATTTTGTTCATGTAAAATTCAAAGCATCCATGCACATGGGATGAGAGCCTTCCCTATGTACAATATAGTTATAATTGGGCTCTCCACAGCTCAACTAGCCACAACCCCTTTCAGGTGGGCCTTGGGTTCCAGCCACTATGTCCCATTGACGTATCCATGTCATTTGTGGCTACTCAGGCTGATTCAGCTTGTGTCCAGTCTGAAGCTAACAAAGCGAACAACTTCATTGAGCACATCGGCCAACAGGTTCATGACATATTGGAAAGAGCCAATGCTAAGTACAAGCAATTACATGATCAACATTGGGTGCCACACAACTTCTAGGTGGATGACAAAGTGTGGCTACATTTGTAGCAGGAGTGCCTCACTGGACCCCACCACAATCTTTGCCCAATCTGATATGGGCCATACACCATCACCAAGGCTGTAGGGAAAAACACCTTTGAGCTCAATATTCCACCATTCCTTGGTCTACACCCAGTATTCAATGTGGACCTCCTTCGGCCCTACTTCCCACCTCTACTGGACACCTCTGACATTGCAGAACAATTCACACCAACAAAGTTAAACCGATACTATATGGAACATGCCACCACAGATTGTACCATGGACACGAAAATCAAGAACACTCACCAGCAAAATATCCAACTGTATTGGGTTGTCAAAGTTGGCCAACTCTTGCACCATGGAAAGTCCTTCACTAGGGACCAAGTTCAGCAGAAGTTTCCTTATCTCATGGAGGAACTCAAGTCAATGGGGACCATTGCTTCCTAGGGGGGAGGAACGATCAAGGTGGATATTGGTGGCCACTCCCTTATTCCACTTGGGGCCTCGCTAATGTTTCTTTCATTTTTTCAGTATTTTAATTATAGCACAGTTTACTATTTTTAGCAGTTTTCGGGTCCTGAACTTCCGGAGCTGTTTTGAGGCCCTAAATGACGCTTTTTGGGAAAAACGGGAGCAACATGGGGCATGATAGCCCTATGTTTATCACTCAAAATATTTATTCCTCGGATAAATATTTCTAACGAGGTATTGAGTGCATCAAAAAAATATCGTATGCCAAAGTTATGTCCCCGGGAAATTGATGTACCAATTTACCCAAACGGGGCCGATAGTTTTGGTGCTTCATCTCCTAAGGCCTATCTTTTTGGATGTTTAGGGCTTTCCAATATTTCTCAATAAAATAGGCCCATGAGCCTCATTATAACACAGTTCATAGGCCTGTAGCCACCACATCTCTTCTCATAGATAAGTTACCAGCGCCCTAGCTAGTTTATTTCCATTCTGTCTATAAAAAAATTTCAGTTATTTGATATTAATGAAATGAAGTGTTATTTCCACTGAATTTTTGTATTTATGGTTATATGTGTATTCTGTTTCATTCCTGCATAAATCTGGATCAATATGGGAAGTAGGTCAATTGCACTCTCTGGTCAAAGTGCAAGTTCAGTGCCACTGGGTTATACTTCTCTTGGTGATCTTGTTTCAGGATCTTCTGGCGTGACTTCACTTTATCACAACCCTATATGGCCATTTGGTGTCACTCCTATCACTGGCTCATTTGCTCCAAACATGTCAATACCTACTTCTCATCCTATAATGGATGTAGGCCAAATGCGGGTTACTCTTGGGACTTCTGCCCCATTGACTCTATCCATGGTAACCGAAGTTCCCCATTTCAGTGGTCAACCTACGAGTTCATCAATTCCAAATCCTGGGGGAAAACCTACATACATGATGGTTTCAGTGGGATTTATGTGAAGTATGGACCCACGTCAGGGGCAAGTCATCCCACAGTCATATGTTGTACAACCATATGTTCAACAACCTCAAATCAAACCGTCGGGTGTTTTGAGCAATCCACAGGTAGGTCCCAAAATGAAATATGGTCCCAATCCTTCGTTGGTCAGACAGATTCTTTTGTGAAAGATTCTGCTTCTTTTTTTCATGAGTTAAAAAGCTAGGTTTGTGAACCTAATGACTCTATGGTTAGTTTTGATTTTTTTATCTCTAAACAAACATTCCTATCATGGAGGCAGTAGAAGTTATCAGGTGTATCACTGATCCTGATACTGCTAATTTGGTGGAAATTTTCCTCACTTCTACCTTTTTTAGTTTTGAAGGAGAATTTTATGAGCAAACCTGTGGTGTCGACATGGATTCCCTGCTCTCGCCAGTAGTGGCCAACCTATTTATGGAAGATTTTGAATCTAGAGCTTTAGCACCTACTCCTTTAAAACCCAAGGTTTGGAAGTGGTTTGTAGATGATACTTTCATCAATTGGTCTCATGGACGACAAGAATTAAAGGCTTTTCATCAGCACTTGAATAATCAATCTGATTCCATCAAGTTCACTATGGAAACGGAGAATGAGGGGAGCCTTCCTTTCCTTGATGTTCTCATCTCTAGAAATAATAATGGCTCTTTCTCACACCATGTTTTTCGGAAAAAGACGCACACGAAGCAGTATCTGCATTCTGGTTCTCATCATTTTCCTGCTCAGAAAATTGGGGTTTTGAACACTTTAGCTACGAGAGCTCTTAGAATTTCTGATGATGATCATTTAGATGAGGAGAAGGCCCATCTCCTTAAGGTCTTCGGAGAAAATGGATATAGTAGAAGTCAAGGTTTGAAGGCTTTCATGAATGCGAGCAAAGGTCCTAGACAGAAAATGATGATGGATGATGATATTGGTAAAGTTCATTTAACTTTTATTCAAGGTACTACTGACAATATTGCTCGGATTTTAAGGAAGCATAAGATCTCGTCTTCTTTTAAGCCTTTAAACACCATTCGAATCTCCCTTAAATCGGTTAAGGACCAGTTGGACCCAAAAAGCATGAAAGGTGTTTATTTGATCCCATGCTCTTGTGGGACTCCCTACATTAGCGAAACTGGTCGATCGATTAATAAGAGGATCCAGGAGCATTCTGCGGATATTAGGAATGGTAGAACCAAGTCCTCAGCGCTAGCTGAGCATGCGGAGAAGACAAAGCATCATATTTGTTTGGAAGACGCTAGAATCCTTGCTAGGGTTGATCATTTCCATCACCGGAAATTTAAGGAGGCAATAGAGATTGAGAAGAGGCCATGTACGTTGAATAGGGATGATGGATGGAAGGTTAGCAGTTGTTGGATTCCATCTCTTCACTCCTTGTAAGTGTCCTTCCTTTCTTTTTCTTTGGTATTTTTATTTTTATGTTTTGATCATATTATTATTATTCTATTATTTTATTATTTTATTTTATTTTAGTATTATATATATATATATATATATATATATATATATTTTATTTATTTATTAATGTTTTTACTTATTACTTTATTAATTTATTTATTGATTATATCCTTTATTTTTATTTTTATTTTATTATTTTTATTCGAATTTTATTTCTAATTTTATGTATTTATTAATGTTTTTATTTATTAATTTACTTATTTATTTAGTGATTAAATCCTTTATTTTTATTTTATTTTATTATTTTAGTTATTTATTGGTTTAGTTATATAGATAAAATAAAAATAATAATTCTTTATTTTTAATTTTAATTTTATTTGTATTTTAATTCTAGTTTTTAAAATTTTATTAATGTATTTATTTATTAATTTATTAATTTATTTATTGATTAAATCCTTTATTTTTAGTTTTAGTTTATTTTTATTTGTATTTTAATCCTAATGAAAAATTTTATTTATTAATATATTTATTTATGGATTAAATCCTTTATTTTTATTTGGACTTTGATTATTATTTCACTTTTCTATTTATTTTATTTTATTTTATTTTTTATATATATATATATATATATATATATATATATATAGATATTTTGATGTCATTTTAGCTTTTAGTTTTGATTTTATATTATTTTTAGTTTTGACTAGCATTTTTAGGGTTGGGTTATTTATGTTTTTTGTTTTTATTTCTATTTTTATTTTTATTGTTGACCATTTTTAACTTTTGTAATTTTAAGGTTGGGCTAAATTTATTTTTGGTTTATATTTTTTAATTTTAACCGTTCTTTAACTTTTCTTGGGTTTTGACCGTTGCTTCTCTCCTCCTGGTATAAATGTGTTTGTCAGATCAGCCAATCTTCATTATCCTGATGATGAACTACAGTTGGTAGTTCGAAACGCGTCGTTCCTAAAATTCTCATGCGATTTCCCGGAAGATTTATAATTTAATACCTTATATCATGTATAATCCTCAATTTCCATTTTTGGAAATGTTGGAATTGTCAGATGTGTCAAGGCTCACAAATGACCCAATACTGCACTCACTGTATTGGCCTTCGGTACCAAAAAAAATACCTGGTGATTGTCCAAAGTTTGGAAGAAAGGCTGGAAAATACCCCCAAGCACAAGTTATGACTCACCACCTTTTTATTTCCTCTAACTCTTGGATCGATGATTCAATCTAATTGTGCCTTTTCCAGCGCACTCTCATTGGTGTTGCCGCTAAATGGTACATCAAGCTCCCTGGAGATACTTTTCAAGATTTTAATTCTTTTTCCATGGCTTTCCTCACTCATTTTCAATTGCATTTCTACTATGAGACTGGAATCCATCTCCTAAAATATTTGGAACATACGAAATCCACTCATATATATGATCACATCCATGAAGGGAGACGCAGACGTCGTCTTATCAAATTTGAAATCCTGGATCAACTTTTGACGGAATGGTTTACCAAATCATTCCTCCCTCATATCGCCAAATACATAGTCATGGGAGGTTATGTAACTGAATAACAAGCCATCTCTAGTGCCCATTATTTGGACTTGGTTTATTCACAATATGGCATGCTATATGAATTAATACCCGATGCCCTGCAACCTTCAATTGATCTCACATCTTCCAGTTCTGCAGATTCAAAACCTATTGATGATTTCATTGGATATGTCACTCAGAAATCTAGCAGTACTCTTGCTAAGTCTATGAAATCCAAATCTACTCCTGACGTTGCAAACAATCAAAAGAATCCTGGTAAAACCTCAGATGTAAATATTTTCCAATCTACCACAATAGACAAATTCTCAAAAGCTAAAAATAATGGTAAAGGAAAATTTAAGCAAGATACCCTTATACAAGATTCCCTGAAGTCGTCTTCTAATGATTCATCAAAACTAAAGCCAAAATATCCTTGCCTTATTTGTGATGAAGATCATTACACTAAGGATTTCCCCCGTCATGACGAAGGAAGTTGTCTTTTGAAAGGCACCCCTAGGAGGCCAGATGTGCTAAAGGAAACTTTCCCATCTCATCAAACGCAATTGGTAGATCAATCTCAAGGTAAAACCTTCAAAAGTTATCAAGTATTCATGAGTGGCACGAAACCTATTAACGTAGCCACCAGATCAAAATATTATCTGACTCCACACAATCTTGGTGCTCTCCATATCGAGAAACCTAGCATTGATTCCATTATCCAACCCCCCTCCCCCCAAATTTGTTCTCTAGAAATCAACTTATAATTTGAATGTGCGAGCTACTCAACAATAAAATATTTAAGATTTAACTCAATCACCCTCGATGATGTCGGCCTTGGAAGTCCTTTAGATGTGTCCATCACAAAATAAGGATTTTATATCTTCCAATGGAGTAATTTATCCCATGGATTCAAATTTGATCACTTTTGATCTTGAAAACCATGTCTCTTTCCTACCACCTCAAATTTATTTTCTCATCTAAGTTGTCATTATGGTCAAACCTATACATAGGATTTTTGTCAATGAAGGATCCTCCACATGCATCATGTCCATTTCATATTGGAAAGCCATCAAATCTCCTCCTCTCAACCAGTCCTTGAATACCTTAGAACCTTTCTATGTTGGAGGTTTTCTCCCGTATGGTATTCTCAATGCCTTACATATCAAGTTGGAAGGTAAAACTGTCAATATGGAGGTATAATTTGTTGACACAAATCTCAATTATTACCTTCTACTTGGTCTTAGTTGGACTCATGCAATGGTTTGTTTGGTTTCTACTCTATTCCACGTACTTATATGTTTCCCCCATTAATGGAAGATTGTTACAGTAGAACATATAGCCTTCTTTTCCACTGACTCTTCTACTGGTAATGTGCCCTATGTTGGGAAATATATTGTACCCCATGAGAGCGTTGGAGTGGGTATTTTCAAAGACTCCTCTTTGATCGGAAAATTTTCCCTCCCCCCTCCCACTAATGTCGCTTTACTTAATATGATCACATATCATCATGATCCTTGGATCATACCCAACCCTAATTAGATTGACCGTTTGGTGACGCCATGCCACTCAGCCCTGTTGAACAAGCTTATCAAATTGTCCTCTTGGCTTCCACAGCTGCATCTACAACCAATTATTAATTGAGTACGGTTCTAGACTCGTATTTGAAATCCTCTTGGCTTGGTTCTTTGGATTTTGATGATCCTTTGAACAATACTTTCCCTACTGATGAAATCATCGTTGAAGTCATGTCTCTTGAAGAAACTCCATGGAATGATATTCATCATCGTTCCTCCTTTATTCCCCCCTTCAGAATCCCATTTGAGTTCATGATGTGTTGTCTCAAGGAAATATGGGGAACATCTCAGCAACTATACCCATAAAAACCTCTATGAAACTAGGGATATTCGAAAACATCCACAATGGGGCCTCTTGTTCTCTTGTTGATATCAATATTTTCACGGCCCTTTTCAAATAATTTCGTGATGTGCTTGCTTGGTCATATGTAGAAATTCCTTGCATTGATCCAAGCATTGTGGAGCATGAAATACGTACCTATCTAGATGTGAAACATGTTCTCCAATGTCCCCATCTAGTGCACCCATGAAAGGAAACTTCCATAAAAGGTGAAGTTGGAAAAATTCTCAAATTTGGTTTTATTTACCCCATACCCCTGACAAATTGGGTTTCCAATATTGTTATAGTAACTAAAAAGCAAGTAACTATACGTGTTTGTGTCAATTATCGAGATATTAACTGAGCCTATCTTAAAGATAACTATCTGACTCCCTTTATCGACCAAATCATTAACAAATGTGATGGGAGTGATATATTTTCCTTTATGGGAGGATTTTTTGGATATAAACATATTAATATCATTCTTTCCAATCAACACAAGACCACCTTTATCTGTCCTTGAGGGACCTTCTCCTAAAAAAAGCTTCCATTTGGCCTCAAGAATTCTGGCTCTAGCTTCCAACGGGCCATGTATTATGCTTTCCATGATATCAAACATATCGTTCAACCCTATCTTGATTATTTTCCAGCGCGCTCTTCCTAGTGCCATGATCACACAACTCATCTTCGGTGATATTTTTGTGATATTGAAACTATAATATCTAATTAAATTTGCATAAATGTTTCTCTTGCGTCGAATTTGGATGTCTTTTAGGGTTCTTAGTATCCAAGAAAGGCATCTGAATTGACCCTATCGAAGTGGAGGCCATTATCAATTTACCACCTCCATCTTCTTTACATCAACTCCATAGTTTGCAAGGGAAGGAAAAATTTCTTCTTCGATTCATTCCTAACTATGCAAATATTTCTAAGGTTTTATACTCACTTATTGAAAAAGGGGATCCCATTCATTTGGGATGATGTTTCCCAAAAGGCCTTCGATGCATTGAAGACTTCCCTCATCAACGCACCATTATTGCATCTACTGAACTATTTTCATGTTTATTTCCTATACTTGGCCACTGCTGACATTACCATTGGCATGGTGTTGGTTCAGGATGACGATAATGATGACGAACATGTGATATACTACCTGAGTCAAAATCTCTCCGATGTTGAGACTTGGTATGCTCATGTAGAGAAATTATATTTGGCAATAGTACATGTTTTCCAACGCTTTTGTCATTATATCCTTCTATGCAAAAGCACAGTGACACCCGAGTGCAACCCCATGACTTATATTTTGTATCGTTAGTTGCTTGGGGGAAAACAATATAAATGGATAGTTATCCTGTAGGAGTTTTAGTTTGATTTCACTAAGGCTAAGTCAAATAAATGAATTTCTTTTTCCAAATTGATCTGCAACCTTCCCGCTGCAAACACAACTGCTACTTATGATTAGCTAGTTCCAGACGAATATATCTTCCTTATTATCACCCATGATCCATGGTATGTAGATATCATCATCTATCTCCAAACTCAAACCTTTAGACCAGAGTTATCTTGCTCTGAAAAATGATGAGTCTGATACCAATCCCAATCCTATCGCATTGCTGGAGATACCTTATGTTATCACACATAAATTTTAAATTTTGATTGATAGGGTCACTCAGCTAGGTTTCATTTTTTCTCAATAGGTTGGTTCATGCAATTGATGAAAAAATCCATGGAATAAACCTTTATCCTAAGTCTAAAACACTCCATTAGTCATGTCATGTCACTCATATCCACCAAATTCCACTTTATGTTCACATGCATGGTTTCAAATCAAAGTAAATCCACTTGTTTGTTTTTTCATGATTTTGCAGCAAATATAACTGTAGAATGGAAGATTTCGCTACAGAATCACCTGAAAATTCTGTAGCGAAGCTGCCAGGTTTATAACTGTCTTCACTACAGAATCATGTTTTTTTGTATAAAAACAAAGGACCATGAGTTTTCAAAGTTCTAATGGTTAGGGATAAATGTGAGGTAATCTAATTCGTTATCATGATCACCCACGCATGCAAAATTGTGAATACCCTCATCATTACAGATTTATCCATCTGATCATGAAATCATAATCTAAAAATAATAATTATTTTGAGAGATCCCTCTCAGGCTGAAGAGGCTAATTTTTAGTCAAAATCTGGTTTGAAGTAGTTACTCTAGGTTTTCTAGTGGAGCAGCCCATCTGTACCAATTTAGAGATAAAATTTTGGTGCGTTTGTCAGGAGATTGAAGACATATTCCCTGAAGTTTGTGCTCAAACAATGAAGCTGAACTCTTGGAGGTAGCAGGAGCTTAGATCATTTCAAGGCTACAGAAACTACCTTGGTGACTCCACTAAATATCTTCATGCTTAAAGGTGGCTTCGAGAAAGAGATACACAAGGATAAATCTAGATCCTGACCCACCTACAATTGTGGATAATCCAGAAAGGATCCTCAGAGGCATTGGAAGCATCTCTTCAAAATCAATTATTCCATCACATTCAAGAGCATTTTCCTTTGAAATTATTCGAAGTCTTGAAGATAGGAAATTTGAGGATAAAATTGAAGAAGTGTTTTTTTAGGTCTAATACTGAAAATAAACTGAATGACATAATACTAGACCTACAAATATTGGGTATTGACACATCATCCCTAGTATCTAAGGAGGAAAAAGAAGAATTTTGGAAAATATTCACGTCAGAGTTGTTGTTAGAGAGGCAGTCTTTTGAAAAGTTAAAATATTTAGATCCATTTGAATTTTTGTTGAAGAGAAAATATGGTATACCTTTGCCTGAATGTATTTCATTTATATCTAGACTTCAAATACCATCTACACCACCTCCTAACAGTTCAACCTCACCTACCGTGTTTTCCAAAAGTCGGAATTTAACCTCATCTTCTGTCCTTCCACATATCATAGACCCTGTCATCATGGCTAGAATTGTTCCTCCTCCTCCTCTTCCTGTTGGACTTTTTACCAAGTTTTTGATGGTAAGAATAAGTTGATTCCTTTACCTTTGAAACCAATATATTTTTAAGCTTCTTTCCAGCAATGGGGGATAGACATCATTGGTGAAATACACCCAGCATCCTCAGGGCAACATCGTTGTATTTTGATAGCCACAAATTATTTCACTAAGTGGATCGAAGAAATCCCAACAAGGCGAGCTACTGACTCAGTCATAATTCAATTCTTGGAGAAAAATATTTTGTCCAGGTTTGGTTGTCCTATGAAGATTATTACTGATAATGCACAAAATTTTAAATCCAAAAAATTAATTCTCTTTTGTCATCAGTATCATATTACACTTGGACATTCCACAACCTATTACCCTCAAGGTAATGGCCTTGCAGAATCATCCAATAAAAGCATAGTGAGGATCATCAAAAAGGTTTTGCAAGAAAACAAGAGATCACAACATCTAAAGTTGAATTTTTCTCTATGGGATGATAGATTTTTCACAAAGCAATCCATTGGTACATCTCCCTATGAATTAGTATATGGAGCTTAAGCTACTTTTCCCACCTCTTTGGGAGTTCCAGTAATGAAACTATTGCAAGGACTTGAAGAGGAACCAAATGTTTTCCAAAGGAGGATAAAACGGCGTATATATTTACAAGGGAAAAGAGAAGAAGTGTATGACATCCATCAAAAATCACAAAACAAAGTGAAGAAAACCTTTGATAGAAAAATTAAAGAAGAAAATTTCCAAATCTAAGATACAGTTCTGAAATGGGAAGCTAGAACCGAAGAAAAGGGGAAGCATGGAAAGTTTGAGAACATTTGTAAGGGGCCATTTGTGATAGTTTCTTATTATGGAAACAACAATTTTATGCTTCGGGACATGGGTGGACAACTAAGTGGAGGAGGACCTGTCAATGGCAATTTTCTAAAGCATTATTCCTCCTAATTCCTTTTACTGAATTTCGCTCCATTGTACATATTTTTTTTTGTTATGATGTTTTGCTAATAAATATGAGTTCATCATTAGGCTTTAGCCCGAGGAGAAAGCCATAAGATTTTGAATACGTCTTCATAAATTTCAGAAATGTTTTTTTTTTCTTGAAAGAAGGCATTGGAACTACAAGTTATTTGTTGTACCATAGGGGCACACCATCCCTAGTGGATCCACTGTTATCACACATAAATTTTTAAATTTTGATTGATAGGGTCACTCACCTAGGTTTAATTTTTTCTCAATAGGTTGGTTCATGAAATTGATGAAAAAATCCATGGAATAAAAAGTCTAAGAAAAATCCAAATCCAAAAGCTGCTCCATCAAATAAAAATGATAAATCTCTAGCTGTGACAGAAGGTGTAAATGAAGAAGAGGCAGAGCTTATCCTAGAGCTCATGGATGTAGAAATAGAACCCATACAAGAGGCATAAATTCCACAACCTTCATCTACAAGGAACAAATAGAAGATTAGTAAGCATGGTAGTAAGAGAATAACTAGAAGTCAAACAATTCGAAAGGGAAATCTTGAAGACATCCTTTAAGCTATAGATATTGAGGAGACTTGATCTAGGTGGATAATGGTGGCCACCCACCTATTCCATTTGGGGCCCCCCCATTGTCTCTTTCAATTTTTTATTTTCCTTAATTATAGCACAATTTACTATTTTTAGCAGTTTTTCGAGTCCTGAACTTTCAGAACCGTTTTGAGGCCCTAAACGATGTTTTTTGGAAAAACTGGGAGCAACATGGGTCCATACATTGATATTTCTGACTAAAAATTTGTATTCCTCAAATAAATATTTCTAACGAGGTATGGTGTGCGCCAAACGGAGATCATATGCCAAAGTTACGTCCCCAGGAAGTTGATGTACCAATTTACCCAAACAGGACCCATAGTTTTGGTGCTTCATCTCCTAGGGTTAGGTTTTTGGATGTTTAGGGTTTTTCATTGTTTCTTAATAATAAATAGGCCCTTGAGCCTCATTGTAACACAGTTCAAAGGCCTATAGCCACCACATCTCTTTTCAGAGATAAGCTACCAACGCCGTAGCTAGTTTATTTCCATTTTGTCTGTAACCAAATTTCAATTCTTTGATATTAATGAAATGAAGTGTTATTTCCGCTGCATATTTGTATTAATGGTTATATGTGTATTCTCTTGTGTTCCTGCATAAATTTGGATCATTGGTATCAAAACGATCAACTTTTTCTCAATCCTTCTTTGCATGTTCCCAATGAGGTCGGGTTATAAGGAGTTAGGGCACGATCTGGTTGAACCTTTGAAAGATCAGCCTCACAAACTCTAATGAACACCCATGGGGGACGAAAATAAGATGAGGGAGTAGGATATCCTATCAAAATATTGCTTGAGGAGGCCCTCGAAAAAAAAATGAATGCGATGATGGATAAATTTTCCCAGATCCTTCAACGACTACCTGCCGGCAGTGCATCTGCATCCAACAACCACTCTGGAGGTGTGACTCCCTTTAAAGTACAAGTAAACTTTGTAATTCCCTTACTTGAGGGCAAAATAGATGCAGATGTCATATATATATGGTTGAATCTATTAGAAGTATAATTCTCGGTTAATGAATTTTTCGATTGGGAGAATATTATTTTTGCACTCCTCAAAGCTACCCCCCATGTCAAGGACTGGTGGGAAACCTATTTGTCAGAAAAAGGATGAGACAGAACCCTCTCTATTCTCGGGTGCACCCACTTGGAATTCTTTTTGAGATTCCATCAAGGAACAATACTATTCCATGGGGAGCTATGATGGCAAGTACATACAATGGACCACGATGTAGAAGCAAAGGGATCAATATGTGCATGACCTGATGAATCTGTTCCATACCCTGTGCACAAAGTTGGGTATCAAAGATTCGAAGAAACATTTGGTGATAATTTAACACAGTTGTCTGCACATATACATTCAGGAGGAAATGGAGTTCCTCGACATCTCCTCGCTTGGTACGGCACACCAGTATGCTACCAATATTGAGCAGAAATTCAAATAGAAGAAGCGAGACTTTGGATTTGTGAATCAAAAGCAAGGGAAAGGTGCCCCCAAACTACAGAACAAAGGAAAAATTAAAGACATGGCGGCCCAAGACAACCTGCCAAAGCCACAAGCAAATAAAAACACCGCGAAGCTAAAGAAGGATATGGGAAAGTGGTGTGAGTTCTATAAGAGCTCCACTCACAACACAAGTGAGTGTCGGGCCAAGAAGTTGTTGGTGGCCGAGGTGAGGGCTTCTGAATCATATGCATGCTCCAACTCTAAATCTAAACCTGAAAATGGGAATGACAAAGGGAAACATATTATAGATGTGGAGCCCAACACCATTGTTGCCACTGCAAAGATTCAAAAGGAGGAACTAGAAGATCCATAGTAGGACGACCGTCTCTTCCACTCCCATATGTGGGTAAAGGGTTCCCCACTACAGTTCATTGTCGACAGTGGGAGCCAAAAGAACCTCATTTTAGTAGATGTCATGAAGCGGTTGGGCTTGCCGACTACAACACACCCATAGCCATACACCATCGGGTGGCTTCACCAAGGTCAGGATCTCCGCATCAGCCAATAGTGCCACCTTCCCTACAGCATCAAGCCCTTCACGGATGAGGTATTATGTGACATTTATCCTCTTGATGTTTATGATTTATTATTAGGCCAACCATAATTTTGGAAGCGACATGTTGTGTATGAGTCCCAACCTAGCGTTTTTATTATTACTTTGCGCAATAAGTTGTACAAGATACAAGAGGTACCACCGCCTGGTGCTATCTCTTTGGTTACTGCAAAACAATGTAGTAAGCTCATTTCCAAAACTGGGAAATTTTTTTTCCTGATGATCTGCCCTGAGGACAAGAAGAATATTGTGGTCACGACCTCCAGGCAGGGCTCCTCCACACGACAACAACAAATGGACAAGGTCATCGAGGAGTACGGGGACATCTTCACCTCACCCACAGGGGTGCCTCTACACTGTCAGGTCAAGCACCCCATTGATCTGACCCTAGGTGCACCTCTACCCAATGGACCGATCTATCGGCGCTCTGTTCTGGAGAACGATGAAATCAAGAGGCAGATTTAGGAGCTGCTGCAAAAATTTCACATCTGGCTGAGTTCATCGCCCTGTGGGAGCTCGATCGTGTTGGTACAAAAGAAGGATGGGACTTGGAGACTCTGTATTGACTATCAGGCATTGAACAAGTTCATTGTCCGGAATAGGTACCTGATCCCATGGATTTATGACCTTCTGGACCAACTCAAAGAGGCGAAATATTTCAGCAAGATTGACTTGAAGTATGGGTATCACCAGATACCAATCGAACCCTCTGATGTGTGAAATACTGCCTTCAAAGCCAAATAGGGCCTTTTAAAATGGTTGGTAATTCCGTTTGGGTTAACAAATGCTCCTGCAACCTTCATGAGTTTTATGGAAGACATCTTGTGGCCATTCACCATCTCATTTGTAGTGGTTTACTTGGATGGCATTTTTATCTTCATCCAAACTTGGGAAGAGCACCTCCACCACATCCGACAGGTCCTCCAAACACTACGACAACACAAGTCATGTGCCAATTTGGAGAAGTTCACTTTTGGCATGTCCTAGGTTTAGTATCCGGGATACATTATTGATGAATGGGGGGTGCATGTGGATCTAACCAAGATCCAAGTCATTCAGGATTGGCCAGCCCCAACCACTCTAACAGAGCTTCACATCTTTCTGGGTCTTGCTAATTTCTACCACAGGTTTGTGTTGGGGTTCTCTCATATCACTTGAACCTTGAGTCAATTCACCAAGGGAGGAGCAAAAGCAAAATTATTTTGGTCGGAATCTCAACAGAAGGCGTTCGTAGAATTGAAACATCACCTTTGTTCTACACCAGTGCTCACATTACCAGACTTGCAACAACCATTTTAGATCAAGACAGATGCCTCTGAATATGCTATTGGGGCAGTTCTTACTCAATAAGGGTAGTGGTATATCACAGTGAGACATTGTCTGACACCGTCCACAAGTATCCCACTTATGACAAATAAATGTATTCCATTTTGCAGGCTTTACGATAGTGGAAGCATTACATTTTTTGGAAGGAAACAATAATCCACATAGACCACCGACCCCTGTAGTTCATACAGACACAAGGGAAGTTATAGAAATATTTCCATCATAATTGGTCCACATATCTGCAACAGTTTCATTTGAACATCAAGTACAAGAAGGGTAGCACCAATAATGTTTCAGACTGCCTCAGCCAACCACCGATCGTGGCACTCACCACCATTCTCAACTCTTGTGGGCACGAGGCTTCTGATTGGCCGCTTCTCTAC
Source organism: Pinus albicaulis (assembly GCA_034641835.2). NCBI lineage: Eukaryota > Viridiplantae > Streptophyta > Pinopsida > Pinales > Pinaceae > Pinus > Pinus albicaulis. The sequence continues at coordinate 1,320,404,017 of CM076575.1, forward strand.
AAGAGCGATTCAAAATTTTGCCACACATATAAGACACTCTTGGAGAGTACACAAGTTCCAAATTTTCACCTCCAAGATGCATTGTTATGTCACTTGGGACAACTTTGTGTTCCTTCAAGCGAGTGTGCCAAGATGATTTTGGAAGCATGCTACAGTCAATTCGCTAGGCATTTCGGTGTCGAGAAAATAGTGGCAGTACTGCAGAAGTATTTCTTTTGGCTAAACCTTCGACAAGATGTCAAAAAGTACATTAGATCCTGCACTGCTTGCGACATTGCCAAATCAACCATCAAGAAGCATGGCCTTTATACTCCGCTACCTACCCCTAGTCAACCTTGGGAATCCATCTCCATGGATTACATGTCGGGCCTTCCTTCTACTAAGCACGGAAATGATTTTTTTTTCGTGGTCATCGACAGATTCTCCAAGATGGCCATTATGGCAGCTTACAAGAAGAATATCACAGCAGAAGCCACTACTAAACTCTTATTTGAACAAGTGTGGGTGCACTATGGGATCCCACAGTCTATCATCTCAGATTGGGACAACAAGTTCCTCAGCACATTTTGGTCCAACCTCTGGTCAATTTTGGACACCAATCTCACCAAGTCCACAACTTTCCATCCCCAAACTGATGGCCAGACAGAGGTCATCAACAAGATGATTGTACATATTCTGTGAATGTACAATTCAAAGCATCCATGCAGATGGGATGAGAGCCTCCCCTAAGAACAAAATAGTTATAACCAGGCTCTCCATAGCTCAACCTGACATAGCCCCTTTTAGGTGGGCTTGGGATTCCAACCACTATGTCCCATTGAGCTATCCATGCCATTTGTGGCTACTCAAGCCGATTCAGCTCATGTCCAGTCTGAAGCTGACAAAGAGAATGGCTTCATCGAGCGTAGTCAACACATCCGCCAATAGATTCATGACATATGGACAGAGCCAATGCTAATTACAAGCAATGACATGATAAGCATCGATTTCCACACAATTTCCAAGTGGGAGACAAAGTGTGACTACATTTGCAGAAGGAGTGCCTCACTGGACCCCATCGCAAGCTTCGCCCGCTCCGATATGGGTCATACACCATCACCAAGGTTGTAGGGAACAATGCCTTTGAGCTCAGTATTCCACCACTCCTTGGTCTGCACCCAATATTCAATGTGGACCACCTTCAACCCTACCTCGCACCTCTACTGGACACCTTCGACATTGTAGAAAAACTCACACCAACAGAGTTAAACCCAGACAGCATGGAACAAGCCACCACAGATTGTATCATGGAAATGAAAATAAAAAACACTCGCCGGTAGAAGATCCAACTGTATCGGGTTGTCTATAGGTTTTAACCCTGAACAGAAATTATCTACACATGAATCTTATAACAGAAAATAAACAATAGCGAGAGCATAAAACATAAAATAGATAAACATAGATATTTTCCCCTGGATCCCAAATCAGGACGACCACCTTGATTTTTAATTATATTCCTTTTAGTGTTAGAACACATATTTATACATGTTGAAGCATACATAAACCCCAATCCATTAACCTTGGATTAGAATATAACTGTAGTTCCCTTGACCGGATCTAAGAAAATACCAGGGGCCGAAAAGCATCATACCCCAAAACCATGTGCAAAACCATGGGCGTGGACCACCCACCAGAAATTAAGGACCAAAAAATTTTCATCGGGGAGCTGCCCCGAACCTCGACAGGGGGGGCTGCCGCCCCCCCTCTTACCCCCCCCCCCGCGCGTGATTAATCATGGAAAGAAAATAACACATACCCAACATTCTCCCACTTGTTGTTTTCTTTCCGCAAGGGGCCACAGGAGAGCTTAGTCATAGGGCCAATTCTTCAACACCCATTGTTTCTCTACACCAAGAGAACTTTTGAGTGCTCACAGACTTCGTCAATGCATCTGCAACATTATTCAAAGTGTCCACCTTTACCAGAAACACCCTTCTAGCCTCAACCATATCTCTAACAAAGTGATATTGAACATCAATGTGCTTTGTCTTTTAATGATAAGCAGGGTTCTTAGCCAAGAAAATTTCACTTTGGCTATCACAGTCTATCCTTATAGCTTGCTATACCAACCCCATACTTGAACACAATCTCTGAAACCAAACTGCCTCCTTGCTTGCATGAATGGTTGCCATGTATTCTGCCTCTGTAGTCGAAAGAGCCACTACAAACTGTCTTTTACTCATCCAACTGACTGCGCCTCCAAATAGGCTAAACACATACCCACTTGTAGATCTTCTTTGGTCCATATCTCCAGCCCAGTCTGCATCAACAAAACCATGAATTTCCAACATTCTTTCCAATCCTGGTCTTCCCTGGTAGCACAAGCCATAATCACTAGTGCCATGTAAATATATGAAAACCCGCTTCACTGCTGTCTAATGCTCCTTCCCTGGGTTTGACATAAATCTGCTCAATACTCCCACTGCATGTGCAATGTCTGGTCTAGTACAGACCATTGCATACATCAGGCTACCCACTGCACTTGCATATGGAACATGGGACATATCCTCCTCTTCTTCTTGTGTCTTGTGACACTGTTCAACAGACAGATTTACACCTACAGGAATAGGAACATTCACCGATTTACTATCCTGCATATTGAACCTCTGTAATATAGTCTCGACATACTTCCTCTGGTTTAACCAGAGCTTCCTCTTTGCCTGATCTCTCTTAATTTTGTTATGAATATAATTCATAACTAATTGAATAAATACAAATAAGTATAATTACTAAATAGTCAAATAGGATTATGTTAAGTAGTCATTAGTTAATTGAAAAGGCGTGTCTAAAATACATGCCTAGTCATGAAAGGTCACCTGCATAGGTATAAAAGCAGGGCCTCATTGTATCATTCAATCATCTTATTATATATATCATATTTTATTAATAAATAATTATTATAAATACCTCTTGTGTATTTTTATAATTAAAGCCATTTTTCTATTAAGTCAACAAATCTACAAGTCTTGTTGCTACAGAAACCAAATCTACAAGTTCCGCTGCCACAAATTTCCATGCCCAAAATATAGTTTGCAGCACCAAGATCCTTCATGTCGAATTTGGAGAACAGTTGGGTCTTCAAATCTTGGATAATTTCTTTGTCATTTCAAATCAACAACATATCATCCACATACAAGACCAAATAAATAACATGGTCACCAATTAATTTAAAATAAACACAGTGATCTTCCTTGCTTCTGGTGAAGCCAAGTCCCCGTATATAGGTATCAAATCTCTGATACCACATCCTTGGTGACTTTTTTAACCCATACAGAGACTTCTTCAACCTGCATAACAATTCTTTCTTACCCTTCACCATAAAGCCTTCAGGTTGCTTCATGTAGATTCCTCTTCTAGATCCCCGTGAAGAAATTTTGTCTTCACATCCATCTGTTCTATCTCAAAATCAAATGCAGCAGCAACAGATAAAAGTAATCTAACAGAAGTAACTTTGGCAAAAGGAGAAAAAATATCACCAAAATCAATTCCCAGCACCTGGGAATAACCTTTTGCTACCAACCGAGCTTTGTATTTCTCCACCTTTCCTTCTACATTCATATTCTTCTTAAACACCCATCTACTCCCAATGGGTTTCCTTCCAGCCAGCAACTCCACTAGATCCCATGCCTCATTTTTGTGCAAGGATGCCATTTCATCAACCATGGCCTCCTTCCAGAGTTTTCCATCCTTTGAATCTACTGCCTCCTTGACAGTTCTGGGATCATCATCAGTTATAGTTAAGGAAAAACCTGAACAGAAAGCAGATGGACTATACCTTTCTGGTTTCCTTCTTTCCCGAACTAATCTTCTCATAGCTGGAGTTTGTGGCTTTTCCTCTTCTGAATATTCTTCTGCTGTAAAGTCTGATTCATACTCCTTTATCTCAAACTCTATCTTCTTAGGTTCCTTTGGTATGGCTTCATGTTTAACAACATATTTAACCTCTCTAAACACCACATCTTGGCTATACAAAACCTTCCTTGTTTCCGGGTTCCACAGCTTGTAACCTTTTAAACCATCCTTATACCCAATAAAGATGCACCTTTCAGATTTATTATCCAACTTGGTCCTTTTCTGCTTTGGAACATGTACATATGCATCACATCCAAATACCCTTAGATGTGAAAGAGAGGGTTTCTTACCAGTCTATACCTCATGTGGAGTCTTATCCTCCAACGCTGATGAAGGTGATCTATTAACTAAGTAACATGCAGTCTCCACTGCCTCTGCCCAGAATTCTTGTCCTAACCCGGTACCACTGAGCATGCTTCTTGCCTTTTCCATCAGTGTTCTATTCATTCTTTCTGCAACTCCATTTTGCCGAGGTGTGTATGGAGTAGTCTTCTGCCGTGCTATACCACACTTCTTACAGAACTCTTCAAATTCCTTCTTGCAGAACTCCCCACCATTATCTGTCCTCGACGCCTTTATCTTCTTCTCTGTCTGGTTTTCCACCAGAGCCTTAAATTCTTTAAATTTGTCAAAGACTTCAGATTTCTTCCTCAAGAAATATATCCATGTATTCCTTGAGAAGTCATCTATGAATGAAACATAGTACACAGAATTTCCCAGTGATGGAACTGACACAGGTCCAAACACATCACCGTGCACAAGTTCTAATATCTTGTTCGCCCTCTTAGCACCAGAAGGAAAACTCACCCGATTATACTTCCCATATACAAAATGTTCGCAGAAATCAAAATCTAGAGAGAAATTAGACATACCTTCTACCATACCATTTCTATGCAGTATCCGAAGGCCCTTCTCTCCAATATGTCCAAGCCTTTGATGCCATAGCATGGTCTTTTCTCTAGATACAGCTAGGCTTTCCGCTCCAATTTCAGGAACCATAGAACTGCTACACCCATCAATAACAGTGCTACCTTGTAGCTTGTACAGAGTTCCAGTCCGAACTCCCCACATTAATACCAGTGCTCCCCGAACCATCTTACAGGTATCTTTCTCAAACATTGTTTTTACACCCGCATCATCCATCTTGCTTACAGAAATTAGATTTCTGGCCAATGCAGGAATGTGCAGAACACCAAGAAGTGTTCTAATCCTTCCACCTTGCAGCTTCAACTTGACTTTTCCACGTCTGATGATTCTGGCCTTCCTATCATCACCTAAGAAGACATCGCCGCCATCATATTTCTCATACTTGCAGAACCACTCCCTATGGGGAGTGAAGTGAAAGGATGCACTCGAGTCAATAAACCATGACTCATGATCTACATTTATATTTGAAGAAGAAGCCAAATACACATCCCCATCTTCATCCGAGGTGGTTTTTGCCTCCGCAGAAGGAGCATCATCAGATCCCTTTCCTTTCTTAGGAGTTTTCTAGATCCGCACCCCTTTGTAGTGCCCTTCCTTTCCGCATTTCCGCATACCTTCTCACAAAATTTCAGGAGATTTAGATTCCCTCTAGATTTGGATCTCCCACTCAAAACCTTATTCTTGTGTCTATTTTGGGACCTTCCTCATATAGATAAGGCATCTCCATTCTGGCCCTCTATATTTCTCCATCTCATTTCCTCCGACAACAAGGATGAGACAATGTCATCAAATTCAAGGTAGTTGTATTGCTACCTATTGCAATAACCAGACTGTCCCATGAGTCTAGTAGAGAACACAACAAACTGATGCACTTATCTTCATCTGAGATTTTAATATCAATAGATGATAGCTGACTTACCACAGTATTGAAGGCGTTCAGATGCTCTGTCACCAAGTTTCCATCCTTCATCCTCCGGTTATACAGTTTTTTCCGCAGGAACAACTTATTCACCACAGACTTAGATTGGTACAAAGTCCCAAGTTTTTCCCACAAATTCTTCACCGTAGCTTCCCCAGATACATTAAACAATACTGAATCTGAGACACACAACCATATTGTGCTCTTAGCCTTCCGATCCAATTTCTTCCAGTCTTCATCTGACATTGTCGTTGATTTACTACCTGGATCTACCGCGATCCACTGATCTTTATCCACCAGCAGATCCTCCATCTTGAGCTTCCACAAACCAAAAATATGACCATTAAATTTCTCGATCTCTATCTTTCTACCGCTCGTCATCTTCTTTCACCGCAAGAATCGATCCCGCAGATCTCCCACTGAACAGGGTCTACCTCAGGCTCGAGAAAACAAACCCTCAGCAGCAAAGGCATCCCCTTGAAGCCGAAATAACTCTGATACCAAATGTAGGTTTTAACCCTGAACAGAAATTATCTACACAAGAATCTTATAACAGAAAATAAACAATAGTGAGAGCATAAAACATAAAACAGATAAACATAAAGATTTTCCCCTGGATCCCAAATCGGGATGACCAGCTTGATTTTTCATTATATTCCTTTTAGTGTTAGAACACATATTTATACATGTTGAAGCATACATAAACCCCAATCCATTAACCCTGGATTAGAACATAACCATAGTTCCCTTGACTGGATCTACAAAAATACTAGGGGCCGAAAACCATCATACCCCAAAACCATGTGCAAAACCATGCACAAAACCATGGGCGCAGACCGCCCACTGAAAAATAAGGACCAAAAAATTTTCACCGGGGCGCTGCCCCGAACCCCGACAAGGGGGGCTGCCACCCCCGCTCTTACTCCCCCGCACGTGATTATTTATGGAAATAATATAACACATACCCAACATTGTCAAAGTTGGCCAACTCCTACACCAAGGCAAGTGGTTCACCAGGGACCAAGTTCAACAGAAGTTTCCTCATCTCATGGACGAACTCAATGCAATGGGGACCATTGCTTCCTAAGGGGAGAGGAATGATCTAGGTGGATATTTTTGGCGACCCACCTATTCCACTTGGGGCCCCACCATTTTCTCTTTCAATTTTTGAGTTTCCTTAATTATAGTACAATTTACTATTTTTAGCAGTTTTTCGAGTCCTAAACTTCTGGAGCCGTTTTGAGGCCCTAAACGATTTTTTTTGGAAATATTGGGAGCAACATGAGTCCATGGACAAGTTGTAGTCCTAGGATAGATATTTCTAACGAGGTATGGTGTGCATCAAACGGAGATCGTATGCCAAAGTTATGTCCCCGGGAAGTTGATGTACCAACACTAGTACATTTGGCGGAAATTCCGACAATTTTGACGAAATTTCAGAAATTTCCCCAAATTTTATGAATTTTTCAAATCCCGCCACAAAGTGTCGCTATACTGACGTTTGGAGACAAGTTTCGGTATTGCGACACTTAGAGGTAAGTGTCGGTCTTGCAACATTTTCAAAAAAGCGTCGTAACTGCGACGGATTTCTAGAAAAGTGTCGCTCTTGCGATAGTTGGTGGTAAAGTGCCGATATTGCGACACTTAGAGGTAAGTGTCAGTCTTGCGACCTTTTCAAAAAAGCGTCGTAATTGCGACGGATTGCTGTCAAAGTTTCGCTCTTGCGACGGTTGGTGGCAAAGTGTCGGTATTGCGACACTTAGAGGTAGGTGTCGATCTTGCGACATTTTCAAAAAAGCATCGTAATTGCGATGGATTGTTGGCAAAGTGTCGCTCTTGCGACGGTTGGTGGAAAAGTGTCGTGCTTGCAATGGTTGGTGGAAAAGTGTCGCTATTGCGATGTTTAGAGGCAATGTGTCGCTCTTGCGATGGTTGGTGGAAAAGTGTTACTATTGCGACGTTTAGAGGCAAAGTGTCGCTCTTGCGACGGTTGGTGGAAAAGTGTCTCGAATAATCAAAACATCAAATAATGGGTTACAATTTCTTTATTAACAATTTTCTGTTATCCTGGGTCAGAGAAATAAGTCAACAGGCAAGCACTTCTTTTAGCCTGAGATCGTAACTTAATGCATGAATCTGGCCTACAAGAAACGGCGAGAAACTACAACCAATATATACAATGCTATAGAATTCATGAATTTGGTGTATAAAAAAGAAATCGCAATACTTGGCGACATATTGTCGGCGTCGGCATGCCGTCCCCTATTCTATTACTTTATGATTTTCGTCTGGCCATTCCATCTTTACAAGAATAAATGTTATTCTAATGGTAGTGTTATGGTTGAAATCTATTAAATAATTCTGCACTGCATGGCAGGAATCTATTTCTCGTTGACTGGAACTTAAAGCTAATAGATAAATAGGATGGCAAGGTCTAAGCATTTCACCAGTCGAATTCTCATCTATAGTCGTGCTGGTAGTTGTTTTGTAGAGACGCATCTGAGAGTAGTCTCCTATATTCTCTTCTTTTCTTTCGAGTATAAAAACCTCCGTGGACAACTCATTACCATGTCTGCGTTCATTTCGCATGTGATAATCACATTAAACAGACAAGTTGTCTTTCGTAAATCAATTGAGTTATGAAGAAATTTATTATCAATATCATATTTTAGCTTGCAACACCGTTAGGTGAAGCTACTCAGATTATGGCCTTCAAGCCATTCTCTCTTAATAACAATTCTCAGGTTAAAGCGATTCCTGCAACTATTTACCCACTGGTCGATGAAAGGACTCCTGCGAAGGTGTTCCTAGAGCTGAAGGAACCCTTTGGCAGAAGAGCTGACATTGAAGAACATTCTGGTTTAGACGCTAACTTGAAGCCAGCTGTATTTGTAAACTCGAATGCTTCAGATCAACGTTCTGGTGGACTTCTTCAGGAATTAATTCCTTCCCTAAAATCTGAAGCAGTTCAACATGAAGTGAAGAAAACTATTTCACCCTTTGAACCTTTAGGTCACAGCCCTGGGATTGGTCACGACGACCCCCCTGGGTCGAGGCATTGAATGGCATAACCTGGTGAAGATAGTAAAACACATTGGAGTACAGGGGAAAGTAGATCTCTCAGTTAACTTTTATAATAAGACGTTGTATTGTTTGTCATCCATGCATGTGAGATGTATTGGTTGTCAACCATGCATGCGATTACTAGCTTGTATTGTCTCTCATATCGCATGAAACGAAGTATTCTGTGGTCAATAGTCCAAGTCATAATATGGTGTGTGATATGTAGTTGTATATACGAAACACAGTTTAGCTTTTTCTTCGGCAAGTAGCTATATTTCACTGTCCACTGCCTATAATTTAGTAACATCACCTCCAGTGTATAAAATGAAAAAGCCTCACAATCAATATGTCTATTGCATTGAGATGTGAATATTTTTTTCCATGGTACATGACATTTATAGATATTGATTTCAAATGATGAGTTCAACTCATGGGCAAAAATTATCCTAATCTAAAATCTCTATGATATTTTAAGGAATGTGTTTAAATATGAATAAAGTATAGCCACAATCCCATATATTACTTTCACAACATATTAATGTTTAGTCCGAGTTATCACAGGTGTAGTCATGAATGTGTGCAGTGGATCTTTAGTGATGGTTGATCTTTAACATGTTTGTAATGCCTTTTATCGATAGGCTCTGAATTACATAGTTTGCCAAGATATTCAATTGGATAGGAACATATTACAACTTACTACTATAGCACTAGCCTTGTTGTCAAAGTCTCTTTATTCTCTAATAGTTTGTAGGTTTTTTTTAGAAATTTTAATCAAAGTTTCTCAAAACAATGAATATATATTTGTTTTTAGTAAATTCAAAAATAATATTCTAATTTTTGTTTTGAATATTTATTTGTTTTTAGTAAATTCAAAAATAATATTCTAATTTTTAAAAATTTAATTTAATTTTTTATTAGCTGAGTTTTTCTATCACATAAATCTCTTAATAGAAGAAAAATTATTTTATGTATTTGTCTAATAAAAAAAATTCTAATTTTATGCGTGGACATTTCATGAGACATTGGTATGTTATATCTGACATTACACTACTATTACTCTCTCAATGATATAAAAAATGACAAGGTTTCAAGTACCTTATGTACCCAAGGGCGTTGGCACAAGGAAGGGAGAAGAGAGAAAATTGAAAAAATATGTAGATAAATCTCTTATATATATATTTAATATCAAAATATCAAACTGCTAATATTTTATTATGCAGAAAAAGAATATGTGGAAAGTGCAAGAGAGTTTGTGATCATTCCTGATAAACACTTTTTCCTACACTTCCCATGCAAATATGTGTTTTATTAAAATTATCTCCACTGATTAAAGTAAGATCATCGTTCCGTTTCACTGCTTTTGCATGGAGCAATGGGAATTTATATAGTATTTTTCTAAACACAAAGCCTGAAGCAAGAAAAGTTGTCACTACATTTCCCAAATAAAAATACTCCTATCGAAGAAAAATATTGGCCAAAGCATATCAACGAGATTAGATCTTCTTTTCTTTTGTGTTGACCCTTGCTCCCGTTCAGGTGGCCCGTTTTCTCCATTGTGGCATCATTCGGTCGGGCGCGCAGTGTCACGCCATGTGAGGTCGCCCGACCGGGTATGTTCAATTCAGGCCATTTCGTTCGAGGGTGCCCGTATCAATTTTTCTAGGTTGTGACCACCAAGGTGCCTTGTGCACGTTCGAGCAGCCTGTTTTCCATTTTCTCCCTTGTGGCATCATTCGGTCGGGCGCGTAGTGTCGCGCCGTGTAAGTTCGTCCGACTGGGTACGTTCGGTTCAGGCTGTTTTGTTCGAGGGTGCCCGTATCAGTTTTGATAAGTTCATGTGACCGCCCGAGTGCCGTGTGCATGTTCGAATGGCCCGTTTGCCATTTTCTCCCTCGTGGCATCGTTTGGTCAGGCGCGTTGTGTCACGCCGTGTCATGAGGTCCCCCCACTAGGCGCGTTCAGGTCGGGCAGTTTCGTTCGAGGGTGCCTGTATCAGTTTTGCTAAGTTGTGACCACCCGGGTGCCTTGTGCACGTTCGAGCAGCACGTTTGTCATTTTCTCCCTTGTGGCATCGTTTGGTCGGGCGCGCTATGTCACGTCGTGCAAGGTCACCCGACCAGGCGCATTCGGTTCAGTCCGTTTTGCTCAAGGGCGCTGGTATCAGTTTTGCTAAGTTGTGACCACTCGAGTGCCTTGTGCACGTTCGGACGGCCCGTTTTCTTTTTTCTCCCTTGTGGGATATTTGTTTGGTCAGGTGCGTTGTGTCGCGCCATGTGAGGTTGCCCGACTGGGCACGTTTGGGTTGGGTCGTTTCGTTCGAGGGCGCCCGTATCATTTTTTCTAAGTTGTGATCGTCTGGGTGCCTTGTGCATGTTTGAGCAGCCCGTTTTCAATTTTTCTCCCTTGTGGCATCGACGTTCATTCGGGCGCGTCGTGTCACACCGTGTGAGGTCGCTCGACTGGGCATGTTCCGGTCAATCCATTTCGTTCGAGGGTGCTCGTATCAGGTTTGCTAAGTTGTGACCACCCGGGTGCCTTGTGCACGTTCGGGTGGCATGTTTGCCATTTTCTCCCTTGTGCACGTTCGGTTCGAGCCGTTTTGCTCAAGGGCGCCCGTATCAGTTTTGCTAAGTTGTGACCGCCCGGGTGCCTTGTGCACGTTCGAGTGGCCCGTTTTCTATTTGCTCCCTTGTGGGATATTCGTTCGGTCAGGTGCGTCTAGTTGCACCGTGTGAGGTCGCCCGATAATTGATGGTAACTCATGTGATTATGACTAGCTTGGAATAATGAGATGAACACAATCAACTAATGAAGTTGAATAATTATGGTAATAATGAAAGTAATTTTGAAGGAACCTATAAAATATGATGAAAGTAATTATTCTACCTAAAAATATTATATTTATTAATATTTTTTATTACTTATAAATAATAATTACAATGAATATTATAAGTAATGATTTTTACATCCAAAAATATTGATAAATTGTTTTTAAATAAAATAAAATAAGTTTATTTTGTAAAATATTACAGCAGTTTACAATAAATATATAAGATAATTTAAATAAAATAAATTATTCACTAATGTTTGAGTGGGAAATTGTCATAGTTTCAATTTTTTCCCGCTCAGCTTGTTCGACCTATTCAAATTTTCTTAATCGACCTATTCAATTTTTTTTTCTTGCTCAGCTTGTTCGACCTTCTTCTCATGAACTCTGAGCATGGAAAACAGCCTCTATTCGACCTTTTTGTCATGAACTCTGAGCATGGTAAACAACCTATGTTTGGAACTCTTAGAATTGAATCGAAGAGAAGTCGATGTTCAAACAACCTCTGTTCGGATAGATTTGGTAGATCGGTCTATCAAACCGTGTGATGGATTTCTGTTATCCATTAAAGTGCTTGGAAGGCTTGTTAGAAGAAAATTACAGGTTACTCGTAAGTGAATGTATGAATTTCTCAGTATATTGTTTATTTTTTCATTAAAAAAAACAGGGTATAGCACATGGGGTTTCCAAATTTCAATAACAAAAGCCAATAAAAACATCTGACCACGACAAAGATCTTGACAGAAATATTGCTGAGGAAAAATGAATGTTCCCTAGTCGTTTGCAGCAGAAGAGGAACATCACGGATTGAATTTTGCTTCAAGCTATCTCCTCGTGTAAGTGTTTCAATCATTTCAAACTTTGTCTTCTATTTAAAATGAATATTTCAAACTTGTTTATTCAAAGCATGATACATCTGTCTGGTGTTTATTTTCCTCATTTAATTAGTAGATAATGAAGAGTGATAGATCTGCACCCTTTCTCATGTTTTTTTTACTGGCAGAATGATAGATCTGTACACTTCTCAAGTTTGTTTACTGGCGGAATGATAGATCTGTATACCTTTTCTTCAATAGGTCAGTAAAGATAAGGGATAAGGATAATGGATCTGTATACCTTTTCTTCACTATTTTCCAAATGATAGATCTGTACACTTCTCAAGTTTGTTTACTGGCGGAATGATAGGTCTGTATACCTTTTCTTCAATATGTCAGTAAAGATAAGGGATAAGGATAAGGGATCCAATTGTCGCTACCAGTCCTGGTCACTAATTCATCAAATGCTTTCTCAAGGACTGAGAAAGCCCTTCTAAGAAAGCTCTATCTAGATTCTAAAGAAACTGAATTCCCCATTTGACAACTTCCAAAAGAACAACGATTTTTAATTTTGAAACTTTCCAGCAGGAAGCTCCAAATTCCAATGTAAAAAAATATGCGTGAAACCGGACACTCTAACACCTAAGACTACATCACTTGAAATTTAGAAAAAAAAAGCACTATAGGAAAAATAAATCTCGTGGGATGTGGTTATCATCTTGAATATCTCACAAACAAGCATAGCAGAACTGTTACTTGACTCATGCCATACTTTCTGGGTTACCTTTACTTGATTCTGGTCAAAATTGACAGAGAATCAAGGGGTGGAAGGATTTCAGTTGTATCACCTAAAATCACCCTTACACCTACATTTGACACAATCAAATCAAATGTATGACATCTTCCCAGGCAAAATTCAAATGTTTTGGGTTTGTAAATGTTGTGTTTAATGCCCATGTGAGTGAAGATATACCTGACAAAAATTTGATATATTTTGAATTCACTGCTGATATGTTTCCCATTGAAGCAGATAACAGTTTGAACTGCTTGTAATTCATACTGTATACTATTAAAAGTATAATTTTTCTAGCTTAAAGAAAAAATATGAGGTCTGCACTAAGGAAACTACTTGCCACCAAAAAAAGGTAGCTATAAAAAAATATACATATACAAAGAGAAAAAAGAACCATCAAAGAGGAGATGAATGGTCACATAAAACTACACCAGCGAAAAACACTCAACTCCCACCCTCTGTAGTCAATGCCCACAAGCACAACAATATTTTTCAGTAGAATTCACAATCGTAGGAGCAGCCAAGGTTTCTTGCTCCCAAGTTATATGTCCAGATGCATACAAAGCTCTCATTGCAGAGTGATATGCACGAAGTTCTAATTTATGTACTTTTGCTGCTCCTTTCTCTTTAGTCAAAGATTTATCTTGCCTCTGGTTTGGACATTCACATGAAGACATAGCATCATCGAAAGAGCTATAGACTATAGGTCCTGATGAATGCCTTTGATTTGAACATAAAATATCATTTGACATATAGCTACTACTACTACTAGCAACAGAACAATGACAACTCGCAGCTTCCTCAATTGAACGATTTAATTTGTCTTCAAATGAAGACATGCATACACATTCCTCACCCACATGTTTTCTGGGGAAAGGAAAGGTATCTACCTTTTCTAACAGAGGACGTGATGACTCTCCCACTGCCTCATGGTTCCTAGATTTATGGATTGCTCTCATTTTCTGAGGAGCAGCCTCCATGTTGAAGAAATCTTCCTTGTATGCAGATTGCATTTGAATGCCTGATTTTCTCTTTGTAGCCTTTAAAGGGACATGAGATGTCAAAGGGTTGCACAAATAGGAATCTTTTTTTTCTTACTGTAGCACTTAGAAGGCCTGTAACAGTAGTTACATACAGTATCAGCTGTGTAACAGAGGCAGTGTCACCCATCAAGACTGTAACAATGCTAGGCTTGGGTTGAATTGGAATTTGTATTTTAATATCTTGCATTTGACATAAAGGTAGTAATTCCTTCCAACCATGGTCCAATTTTCGCTACCAGTCTTGGTCACTAATTCATCAAATTCTTTCTCAAGGATTGGAAAAATATTAGCTGCGAATATGACATTAATCTTACGAGCATTTGCTAGGGGATGAAATGTGTGTAACTGACAAATATCTGTTGCTACCAAAGATCCTGTATTTGGTTCTTGGTTGTTGGAACCATATACTTTGGCTCCATAATAGAGGATAGATTAGTGGAGCTTGTTGGCTTACTATTATCAGGTTGATGAAAATTAGTTTTAGCTTGCAAAATGCTAGGTTGCATCGAACCAATATCTGTATTAATATCTAGCATTTGACATCAGGTGTAGTAATTCTATCGACTCCCCTCAGGGTTTGGCCTTGTTTAATTTTCTTTCCTCCAACTATAGTAGATGTAGCTGAATTCATGTAAGATCAGTTTCAAATTTCAATAATACACATGCATTAGGTCTTGTAGATTGGGCCTTTCTTCTATCCCCAAGCATTATTTGACTAAGGGTTACAGGCATTTATTCTATCCCCAACAACAGTTGACCAAGGGTTTCACGATTTTGTTAGTACATGCCCGGCGGTGTTTGAGAAGCCTTGGAAATTCACTCCATAGAGGGCATCAATCTGTGAGGAAAAAGTCATCTTGTCAGGATTGCACACAAGTTGTGACCTTTGCATTCATCTCCTTGTAATTTAGGAGTACCCCATGAGCTGCTTGTTTAGAACCAAAGAGCATGCAAATATAATGTTTAACAACTCTGCAAAAATTTTAAACATGGCAACAACTAGACTCTGAATTCTCATCATACTATTTATGTGTCTTGACATGGCAACAACTAGACTCCGAATTCTCATCATACTATTTCAAGGTTGGTTTTTGTATTGATACCTAATAAATTTAAGATCATTATGTGTTGTCACACTATGTTATTTCCTGAATATACATTCTTGACAGAAGTAGCCACTAGTACCTTTCAGTGAGTTTTCTATTGGCTTCAATCTCAAATTGTATATTGGTAACCTTGATAGCTCCACCTTTTGGTAGCTCCAAGATGGAGTATTTTCTAGAGGAGACCTTTTCCCTTTTGGAAATAGGGAACTAAGCCCATCAGCTGGTGTCTTCAATTATGGACAGGTTTGTGGAACTCTGTTTTATTTATTTTTCATAACATATTTTATTTTGGGCATTAAAATTGTTTCCTAACATTGTCCTTTTGCCTGTTTCAAATCCAACAATTCATGCCTGTAATTTTTCTTCAAAAGTATCTTGAACTTTAGAAGGCTATTTTCAAATTTGACCAATATAGTTTGCAAGGTTTCCCTTGAATGAGCACATCAGCACATTGCATATGGTTATTATTTGGTGTATATGCATTGACCCATTTAAAATGAAGTGGCTTCTTTTTCTGAAGTGCCACCCTTCAGTGAGTGGGAAAAACCTATCTGGTTGGATCATATGGGAATGCCTATTAGTGGATGGAAAACGTGCAGCTATGTTGGAAACTACTGAGGTGTATTCAGTATCCATATTAGCATTCTTTGTAGGCCAAGATCATTAATATTCTATTTCCTAGTACAAAGGTTTTCTTTCTAATATTCTACTATCCAGTATGAGGTAATATTTTGAGGTGCTTCACTTCGAGCAGAGTATTCTCAGTTGTCAATTGGGTCTTGTCTGAGGGGCCGAGAGGAAATTTGTTATCACTCAAAACCTAGGTTCAAATCCCACTATGTGACATGTCCACTCTTTGTGAGCTAATTGTTGATTGAGGCTGGCAAGGTAACACAATCACATCCTTTCCTATGTGATGGAGGGTGGAAGCTTGGAAATATGGATAGAAAAAAGCAAAATGGATCTTCCTGAGCTGCTAATTCATAGCTCATTGACCTCTTACTTGTAGCTTCTATGTGGCTACAGTCACATCAGACCAGGCAAATTTCCAATACTAAGTCAGTCAGACAGTGTGGAATCTAGATTACCCAACCAATGGATGGTAGGAATCTTGTCACCAACTTCATTTCGGGCTTGAGTGTTAGGATAGCTGATGGTTGGCAGAATTTCTGTTGGTATTTTAGGGTTTATTTGAAGGCTTAAAAGCCTATAGGAGAGTTTATGGAAGGATCGTGCTCTTTCGTCCATAACAGAATGCATTGTGACTCACAATGGGTGTAGATTGCATGTGTTTGCCAGCTCCATCAGTAGAACAATTTGTGGAGGTTGTAAAACAAACAGTGTTGGCAAACAAGCGTTGGGTAAGATTGTACTTCTATTTGAACAACTTTAAAGGCTTTTTCTTTTCCATACCCCAAATGTTTCATTTCTAACAGAGTGGATTTGGATTATTTATGCATGTTATTTGGTTGCAGATACCACCCTTTGGCAAAGGCTCTCTTTATATACACCCACTACTTCTTGGTCTTGGAGCCATTTTAGGACTTTCTCCAGCTCCAGAGGTTACTTTTCTTATATATGTTTCCCCTATTGGAAACTATTTCAAGGTTGGTTTCTGTATTGATACCTAATAAATTTAAGATCATTATGTGTTGTCACACTATGTTCTTTCCTGAATATACATTATTGACAGAAGTAGCCACTAGTACCTTTCAGTGAGTTTTCTACTGGCTTCAATCTCAAATTGTATATTGGTAACCTTGATAGCTCCACCTTGATAACATATCCCTTTCTCTCGTTGGTTTTCTCTTGCCCCAATTGTTCCTTCTATGTTAATGGAATTATTGGATGAGATGTCGTTTAATTGGACAGGTTTCATCAGTGCAATGTCATCGCATATTTCTTTTACCTACAGAAGTATATATTTGAAGAGTTTCACAATGATGCTACCAGGAAGATGAAAATATCCAGAAATATTTTCAATTATTTGAAAGAGTATTGCTACAGGTTCCATGATGGCGAAATACCTCTCAGTACCATTTTTGAGAATTTACAAGACAAATGTTGGGAGGATAGTAATAAGCTTTGTAATTTGTCTTGTATTGCACTGCATTTGCATTGCCATTGCTGATAAGACATTTTGAAGTCTGGGAACCACATCAACATCCATATCAGGCTTTATCGATTACATCTTTGTGGTAGAGGCTTCTACAAGTAGATTAACATTGTCACTATAGCATATATGTAGAAACATAAAAAACAAATTATCCAGTAATAATGGAACACGCCCATATTTATTTTAAATGAATATAGTATTCATGACAGTTGAATGGAGCTTAGTTAGTGTTGGTTCTTGTTAAAAACCTTGTCTTTCATTATCCGAGGGAACTTTCATTACAGTTTCATTACAGTTTCCAATTCATTACAGTCTTTCATTATAGTTTCGAATTCCTGTTGTCGTTTATCAAATAACCCATACTGCAATGACCATGGGCTATTTCATTTTTTTTATAAAAATTTAACCTGTCATCGCTCGAACGATGTAGTTTGCGAATGTAGATCTGAGCCCTATTCAAGATTTGCATCGGAATAAAATTATTGATGATGTGAGACAAGCCCTCCCAACAACATCTACTAACGATCATTCAGAATATTTTCATTTTTTTTTTTTAAATTGAACCCGTTGTCGCTCTTCCAATGCCCTATAAGCGTCAATCTTCCAACACCTTATAAGCGTCGGTCTTCTGACGCCTTGAACTTTTTCCATTTCTGTTGGTCTTGTGACGCTTTTGAAAGTGTGGTGCGATGCTTTGTGAGCATCAGTAATTGCGATGCTTACAATGTGTCGCAATACCGACACTTGTGGAAAACGTCGGAACAAGCGTCGCAATACTGATGCTTTATGGAAGTGTCAGAATTGTGACTCTAAGGCTAACCACGCTTTTTTCGGCCTCAAACTGTCGCTCTTGCGACGACTGGGTGTCACAATTATGACACTTTGGCCATCGAAATTTGGGCCAAATTTACTAGTACAATTTACCCAACGAGGCCCATAGTTTTGGCGCTTCATCTCCTAGGGTTAGGTTTTTGGATGTCTAGGGTTTTTCATTATTTCTCAATAATAAATAGGCCCTCGAGCCTCATTATAACACAATTCAGAGGCATGTAGCCACCACATCTATTCTCATAGATAAGCTACCAACGCCCTAGCTAGTTTATTTCCATTCTATCTGTAAGAAAATTTTAGTTCTTTGATATTAATGAAATGAAGTGTTATTTCCGCTGCATCTTTGTATTTATGGTTATATGTGTATTTTTTTGCGTTCCTGCATAAATCTGAATCAAGAATCCAGTTTTCAAATCTGAATACATTGAAGGTGACAAAAAGAAGAAAAAGAAAGGTAAGATTGTTAAAAAGATTGATTTTGCAGGAGAAGATGCAGGTTTCTTATTTCAGCGAAGGAAACCACTTACTAGGCTACAACTTGCAAAGGGTGTCATGGAAAACAAGAAGACAAAAGATGTTAACAAAGGAAAGCAACCTATCATAGAAGACATTATAGAATTTTCCCAACAATAGAAGAGGTCTTTGTGGAAAGGGAAGGAAAAGAGAAGATGGTTGAAAAACCTGAAGTACAGGTACTAAAGGAACAGCTAAGAGAAGCCAGAGAAGAGGTCATTGAAATCAAGTTAGAATTACAAGAGACTAAGGTGTAGAGAAATCTGATGGAAGATTTCAAGGAAGAAGTAAATGATTAGCTAAATCAATATGATCAATCACTAAAAAATGCCAAAAAATTGCTGAAAAGAACACTTCCTTTGAGAAGGGTAATGAAACGCACCATAAAAAGAAACCTATGGTTAGAGTCCAAAAGGAAGAAGCTCAAGGGATAGATTAAACAACTAGAGGATCAAATGGAGATGATTCAGTTAGAACTGGAGAAAAGAGGACTTAAAATCAAAGTAATAAATTAGCCTGAGGAGATACAACCTTCTACTGCTAAAGATGAAAGTCCCAAAGCTTGAAGAGTTGGCCTGAAACATTTTTGACAATTTTGCAGCACTTAAGAACCATCAATTCTAGAATTTAAAGTGAAATTTGGAGGAAAAAGGAAAATTTTGTGTTTTTCTGTCAATTAGGCAATTTCGTAGCAAAGCCCAAGCTTGAAGGCTAGATTTCGTTATGAAATCCCTATAGGTTACTTTTTGCAAAAAAATCACAGTTTGGGTCGAAATCAAAGGAGGATAAAAATTTTATTTAGCTTATTTTTTCCAACAAACATATCCAAATAAGAGAGGAAGACTAAATATCGACCTAGATATGTGAAATGGAGTTGCTACCAAATCACACTACGAAACTGCCTATTTTACTTTGTTTTTGCAATGAACAGCATTTGATAGTATTTTAGTGTTTTGAAGGTGTATTAGAGGTTAGCCAACCACGTGGAGGCATTAAAGGGTGTCAATGGAACACAGCAAATGTTTTCTCCTCAAAAAATGTGTCATCTGTTCCAGCTCAGCATAAAGACAATGACCAAATATCATGATTATAGTTTCCTTAATAGTAGGGTGATTGGTTACTATAACTAGTGGGGGTATATGTGTCTTAATTATGGCTAGTGCCACTCAATCACTTGGTTATTATTGATGTAATTATCCAATTATACAGTTAGTGAATGTAATAATTAAGATGTAGAGTCCTAATAGGCTTCTAAGTCTAAATTCATTAGGTGTTTGTTTTAGTTCCAGGTATATAGTTTATTGTTAAGCGAGGTGTCAAAGATGATTGCTCGATGATCTAGCCAGATGGGCAGATCCAATGTAATTGACAAAAGCCTATTAATAGGCATAAATTCGAAGAAGAAAGGGCTAGAGAATGTTACTTGACACTACCACTTTGTAAATATTTTTTGATGATCAGTAATATATAGTGACTGTGTTTTCTTCTTCAACTAAGATTATTTTGGTGTTTCAATGAGATTTTGTTCTATGTCTCTTAATATTTTTCTTTTAATATCTTGATGTTTAATTACTCAAAAATTGTTTTTCTCATGCTTTGACTTCCTTTGAACATTAAGCTATTGAGTACTTCTATGTGTATGTTGTCCTATCATTGAAACATTACAAGCCTCAGCTTTCACTAGGAGAGCCATTGTCATTGAATTTCCTAACACTAACTCCATAATCCCAATGGTAATTAACCCTACACATTTTTCACCTACAATCAATCACATCCAAGATAATATCACAGATTTAGCCATCTGATCAAATCATAATTACTTTGAGAGAGCCCTCTCAAGTTGAAGAGGCTAATTTTCAGTCATAAACTGGTTTGAAATAGTTACTCTAGGTTGTCTAGTGGAGCAACCCATCTGTACCAATTTAGAGATAACACCTTATATCGCCTTGGTGTGGATTTCATCCTTTGACGGTGCCTAACTCATGAGGAAGATGAGAAAGCCTTGAATGACTTCCATTTTGGAGCCTGTGGTGGTCATGTTTCAATATATGCTACAACTCAAAATATCCTTCACACTGATTACTTCTAGCCTTAAATATTTAAATATTGCATTCTTGCAGTCCAAAAATGTCATGCTTGCCAGACTTATAATCATAAATAGTGATTCCCACCCACTCCCTTACACCCAGTTATCATCGTTGGCCTATTTTCCAAATGGGGCATTGACTTCATGACATGTAACCTTCACTCAGTCGGGGGGCATGGGTACACATTAGAGGAAATTTCAGCCTAAAAGTGGCCTCCTAAGAAAAAATAATAAAATAAGAGTTATAAATTTTGGAGAGAAAAGAAAAAACTACTTTTTTAATTGTATGTATGACATATCTTTGTATATGTTTACTCAAATTTAAAGTGTAGATGCAAGTTGGATGCAAAATTAAACTCCACATCCAACGAGTACCCATTATGCATACTTTTGTGAAGGCCCACATTGATAAAAATTGCAGATACATTAAAAAACGTGTTCAAACAACGATTGTATACACTTGAAATTTGACTAAACCTATAGAAAGATAAGCGAAAAATACAATTAAAAAAAGTAGTTTTTTTTCTTTTCCCTCCAAAATATTTACATGTACCTCTTTTTAAATTTAAAGTATTTGATTGGTTCACATATTATGACATCGATATTACATTAAAATTTCATGGGAACTTTAAGAAATAAAATTCCTCTAATGTCATTACTGTTGTGGATTATTTCACTAAATCGGCCAAGGCGATGCCTACATACAATGTTGACAGTGAAAATGCGGCTCAATTCCTTTTTAATCACGTTATCACTTGGTTTGGTGTTCCTTAAGCCATATTTACTAACCATGGCTCCCATTTAAGAAATTATATGATGACAAAAGTTACTGCTAAGTTGGGGCTACGTCATGATAGTTCAACTCCTTACTACCCACAGGATAATGACCAAGTTGAAGTAGTCAAGAAATTCTTAGTCACTATGCTTCAATGAACCGTTGGGAGGCACAAATGAAATTGGCATCTTATGTTATTTTCGTCTTTATGGGCATACCAAACCGTTGCCAAGACAATGATTGGATTTATGCCTTTTCAATTGGTGTATGGTCTGGAAGCCACTTTTCCAATCGAGTGTGAGATTCCTTCATTAAAATAAGTTGTCGAATTACTCCATGGTACTTCACTTGAGAAGTAATGGTTGCTTTATCTAGAATTTCTTGATGATGCTCGTTGAATCAATGCTTTGGTCACTAAGACTCATAAAATACTAATTAAATCACAATATGAAAAATACGTAACCCCTCATGTATATGTTGAAGGTGACTTGGGCTTGTTGTATGATTAAGCTAAATACAAGTTGGGTGCTGGAAAATTTGAACCTATGTGGCACGGAACCTATATTTTTAAACGATTATTACAAAAGGGTACCTATGAGTTAGTAGACTATGAATGGAATCAGCTGGCTGAGCCCCACAACAGGCTTTACCTTAAGAAGTATTATTCTTGATTTTGCATGGATACTTTGTACATTAGTGTGCAGGTTTTGGTGTGATTTGATTTCCTTTTTGCAAACATGTTTTCCCTTGCTTACCATGTTCTGCTTGGTTTGCAGATGTCGACAAACCCTCTTCCTCATGTCAGTTTCGTTGATGGCGCTTATCGTAGTACATGGAATATTTCTTCCATTGCATGGGCACTTTATTCTCCCAATGGTGAGTTAGTGAGTTTACATGGCATATGTCTAGGTCGTAAAACGAACAATATTTATGAATATAGTGCGGTTATCGAACTATTATCAGAGGTTGTTTATCTTGGTATTAGGGTGTTAGTTTTAAAACGTGATTCACAAGTCATTGCACTACAACTAAAACATTATTCAATTAGAAACCCTCATATTTTAAGGATGTATCTACATTGTCGTCTCTTGGAAAGAAATTTTGATTACATCACTTATCAAAATATTCCAAGAAATCTAAATACAGTAACATATACATTGGAAAATTATGTATTAGATATACACTATATCATATGTAAAAAAAGGAAACCATGACATAACGAGAACATTAAATGGCATCAGGTAAAACATGTGTATATGTATATAGATTTTTCAAAATGTGTGCAACATCAAAAATAAAAAATATGAGTTCTGATATATATGGATCGTCGGGCCTACATAAACGCAAAATGAAAAATCAGAAACATGTCTATCCACTGACATGGTGCTCGTGGTAACAATAAATAGCCCTAATTACTCAGCCTAATAGCTGACATAATCGAGCAGACACTCCTACATTATGCATATGATATCGAAGAGGTATGTCATCGATGGTCGCGAAATCCAAAATACCTCTGGTTAAAGCATCCATATTTCACTCTATCTCAACTATAGGATCAACCCCCTAGACATAAGGAGCATCCTCAAACTGGCGAGACTCTCCTTGTAATTGGAGAAATCCATGGATATCTCTATGGTCCAACATATACAACTTATTATAAGTCCAAATCTCAGTTCACACATAAAAAAATCGAAAAAAAATTAAAAATTTAAATACAATTCTTACCTGAGTTGTTCCATCGTCCCCCTAGTGGCAAAGGCTGATCTGGACCTCCTCTGAAATTTTTCCCCATGTAGGCCCAATAATCTATCATGGTGATCTTTTGTCATAGCCATCTAAATAAATCAAGTGGAAAATACATATATTTCCCGCACCCATGGTGAGGCATTAACTCACTCCACCTCAGTATTTTTGGGTCTCTTGGTGCAGGAGGTCCGACCTCTATCCTCTGGTACCTGAAAAATGGATCTCACTCCAAGAAAAGTGTTACCAATATTGCCCCGTAGCCAAACTAATTAAGTTTTCCCATCTTTAATTTTGTGATTTGGACCTTCATGTTGAGAAGCAACCCCTCACTCCAGTTGAATATAATTGATCCCATAAAATCCACTGCGTACTAGAAATGAGACTTGATTTCCTCATGCAAGGCTTGTACTCGTGCCACTCAAACAATGGTGTTTAGGAAAATTCTCAATGAAGGATCTACAACAGTCTTTATATCAATTTTCCCACTTTGTGTTTTGCGGGATTTCTCATTGTAGTGTCTCGCAATGAGCATGTCAGTATTGTCCCGTCTGGCTCAGGAACCAAATAGTTGAACTGGTTTTTCCCTATTGGACAAACCAGTAATGACATAGATGTCAGAAACCTCTATATTTAGCTACTGATCTCCTATCATGAACAGTTGGTGGTCTACATTCCACCAAGTCACCAAAAATTTCAATAAATCCACTTGGGATTCGATCCCAGGGTTCCGGAAAAACTTCAACAATCCACAGTTACGAAGTGCTCTTATGCATTGTGGGTTTTGTGCAGCTTCTTAGTATTTGGCCTCATGGCCCCTTTCCTTCCATTCAATCACCATTTTTCACCTACAAACATCATTAAGCAAAGATTAATTACCTTCTATGGAGAAAAATTAGAAAAATAATGGGTCAAAATGCAGCTTTGGTGAAAAAAAATTAACCCTCAGTGCCAATGCGACTATGTCGAAATTTATGTGTTGGTCTTATGGGGCCCAGGGCGAACACCGTGGACCCGATGGGTAAATCCCACGCTGGCCTCCCATGAGCCCTAATTTTTTATATCTCCACTATGCACCTAGTATATGGCTTAACATGTGGCATAATACAACCAACATGAAGAGAAAGGAAAGGGATGTTACCCGTGACAAACGACTCGAAAAATTGTCCTCCAGATTGATCATACTTCGCACATGAAGATCGAAGGTAAATGTGGGTAAAATTCTCTCCAAAGTCACCAATGGTAGAAAGTAATTTTTATTTTGACTTTTTAGTTTATATAAACTTGTGAATATATATATATATTTTAACCATGGTTTAAATGCATCTTTACTTATATTAATATTTTTCTCGATCGGAATGATGTTTGTTCACATGTGCAACAACAGGCTTGTTACAAATTGGCAAACGTAACTGGTAAAAAGACGAGTTTTTTTTTAACTTTTTTTCGGACTAGTGAAAAAAAATGAAAAAGGAACCCCCCCTGGATTCATCTTTTAGCTCTATTCTGACTCTCAAAACATGAAAATATTATCGAGCACTTGTCATTTAGAACTCATTAAAATAAATTAATTTACGTCGTCTCAGTATATATTTAACCAT
Source organism: Pinus albicaulis (assembly GCA_034641835.2). Taxonomy (NCBI): domain Eukaryota; kingdom Viridiplantae; phylum Streptophyta; class Pinopsida; order Pinales; family Pinaceae; genus Pinus; species Pinus albicaulis. The sequence continues at coordinate 1,320,429,066 of CM076575.1, forward strand.
TTTTAGGGTTGAGATAGACTAATTATGAAAAAGGAATACCTTAGTCAAACATCACTAAGAGGTTCTCTCGAATATCATTTTCTATATTTTCAAATTCGAGGGACTATGTTTTATTTTCCGCCTCTTTTTCAAACTCCCTAAACATGAAAAATATGTCGAGTTACCCCTCCATCAGACTCGTAAAACTTAAACGACATTGGACTTGTCACCTTGACGACACCGAGTTACTTCTTCCTAAGGGTCGTTAAAATTACTAGGATAGATTCATCCGAATGGTGAAATTATATGCTAACCATATGGTATCCTCTTCCAGCTTGCAATAAAAAATAAAGAGGTACTCGCTAGAAATAGTGGGGAAAAATGGAATTAAACGTATCATGTATTTTTTATCAAAGGAATCATGTCACTCTTGAACATGACACTCAGTCGCATCTCATGTTGGGTTTGAAATATCCTCACTTCGTCACTTGCCTTCCTAGGTTTGAGAAATCCATTTGTCTCTCATTCAACCATATCCTATTCTCACCATGAATATTGATCCCATTTTGAGTCAGATGTTGCCAAAATCCAGAGTCGTGTCGCCGATATGCTCAAGAGAAGTCTAGTCTGCAAATTAAAACCTCTTGCGCCTCAGCTAACCTTCCCTGTTGCAATCTTGAATCACTCTCATCAACTTGTAAAAATCCTTTGTTTTTGTCAATGATGTGGGAAACATTATGTCCCTCCTTCAATGGATCACTTCCTATCGACTCTAGGTAATTATCTAGGAAGATGATCTAGAAACCGCATTTCAGTACCTTAGAGCTTGCATACCTCAATGGCAAGTTCTTCACGTTCGACAAAATATTCACATCATTTCCCTTTGAAAGAAATATTTTGTGAGTGTTCAACTTAAGTTCCATTATTCACACTCATAAATTGTGTTTTTGTACCTTGAGATACATTTTCATTATTGGCGGTTTCTCTCGTGCTTGTTAACGGTCTACCTCATTAATCGATAATTAGGTAATTTTTTCCATGTTCGACTTCAACACATCTTTTCACATGGTTAGATTCATACTCTGGTTGGGTCGAGATAGAATACCATGGATTTCTTTTTCTAAGATCCAGGTTGTGAGGTGTTATTTAGTATTCATGATTGTACACATAGATCTCTCTAGTCGAATGGTTGCGCCCATGCCATAGATTCATAGTCATATCCATGATCCTTTTCATTTGGATGGTTGTGTCCATGCCGTGGGTCCCTATATTTTTTTCTCGTAGATGTATTATTGATCATATATCAAAGATGTCATATGTATTGTATTATGTTTGATTTGCAGATCTCCTGACAGTGGTTTCCTAATTCCGTTCCATGAATTGTAAAGCACTTCAACCATCACTTCTCATTATGCTTGCATGCTTTAGGTTTCATATGTTATATAGTATTTTGTCGCACTCTCTATCTCATGCCCTGAGATGTCTAACTTTTCCATTAATGTTGCAAAACGACAAAAATTTGTCAAAGTGTTTACCATGAAAAACATGATCAGAGCATCCTTGAAGACCTAAAAGATAAATACCTTGAAGCAATGTTTTAAAGATATTGTGACAAACCCTATTTTCAGACCCATCATTTTCCCTATAGTTAAACCCTCGCTCTTGTCACCTTCACCATGACCTATGTATAGTGTTATAAGTGTGGGAATTAAATTGAAAAATAATGTTGGTCCTCTTCAGGAAGGTTCTCCAAAAATGAAGGAGAAGCTTCTCCTACTAGAAGCCTCCAGAACATAGCTTTGGTAATAGTTGAATGAGGATTAGGTCGAAGGCTCCCATTTTAGGCCTTTGATCCTACTATTAGGGATCTCCCCCTTAATATGTGGACCTTATCCCCCCTTTTCTAGATCCCTAACCTCTCCTCCTTCCCTATAAATAAATGACATGTTTTCCCAAAATGGTTGATCAATGCAGGTTACCATCCTTGTGCTCAGTTGTGCCTAAATGCTTCCATTTTATGAAGGAAAAATGAATTCTTGAAGGTCATGGCGAGGAATTGGAAACTCATCTAAAGGTGGCTTCCAACATGAGATCTTAAATGGTTGTATACTTCCATTTTTTATAATAATAATACATTATATGTTTGCCTCCCATAAATGTGTAAATAATTATGCATTTAGTGTGTTACTCTCTGATCTTTCACATATTTTATGTTATAGTAAGTTATGTTATATATGCTTTCGTCGATTTGGTTTTATCTTCCTTGCAGGTAAACATCTGCGAAAATGCTTAAAGGATTGAAATTGGAAGCGAGTATATCAGGGAACGACACTAATGGGTGTTAGCATCAAAGTGAGGTAGGCTATCTATCTCATTTTTTATTTGTCAGGTTTGTTGTTATATCCTTTGTTTATGACTAGAGAGATTGTTGTGTTAGTACCCTATGATTCATAGGATCTCAAGGCGATTGAATATCTCATCTTCTTTGCAATTTCATATTGAAAATTTTTTCAATATTCAAATGATTTCCAAAAAATATAAAAAGAAAGAAAAGAGGGTATAAAAAAGAAAAAGAGAAAAAAAGGAAAAAATAAAGAAAAACCCCAAAAAGAAATAAAAATGAAAGTCCTGCAAGTTCAAATTCCACTACTCATTAGATAAGTTTGTTCAGTCATACAGTTTAATCATGACTGGAAAGTTTTCAATTTATGTTGATAGGTTAGAAAATAAATATTTTCCAAACTATCTAATCTTGGCTTATCAGTAGATAGGTAGAAAATGAAATTGGCTCAACAGTTTAAACTGAGTCAATGGCTGAAATAAGGATAGGTGTTAGGTTAGAAATTCAAAAGAAAAAATGATTTAAGGGTTTTCTAGTCCAAATGCACCCTGAAAAAGAAGAAAAAATGTTAGATGAGTAGTTTTGGGTAGGTAGATATGTTTAGAAGGAAGAATGGAAGGAAAGTTTGAAGTTTATTCTACAAGGTGCAACATCAAAGCTTGAATTTTTTTCCTCTACTGCAAGAATAAAATCAAGACATAGAGTGTTTATACTCAAAAGGATAGAAAGGGGATTATGTTATAAGTTTGGGAACTATATTGCAATGCATTTTGACATATTGTATGTCACAATGCTATCCAAAGTCCCAAAAATGTTAATATTCCATTATTCCTAACCTTCAAACTCTCGTATTTTTCATTTATCCTAAAGTTTAAACTACCCCCAGACATTCATATTTCCCGACCCCACCATCCCATCATACATCACATCTCATGTCCCATCTGTGCTAAATTACCTCCACCTTATCTGCCATCCCCACACATCACCCCACATCTGACGGTCCTCATTTCTTTTCGGCCCCCCCAGCCTCCGAAATTTAAAACTTGGGGGGGTCCGAAATGGGTGGTATCCATTACCACTGATCCCGCTACGTGGCGTGTCCATGCTAATTCACAACCCTTCCCCCTCTGATACAGTTCACCTCTCTTGACCCCCTCCGAAAAGTGGTTTTCACCACTAACAAAACCACCGTGCTTATTCAAATTTTTAACTTACCGTTAGCACCATGATTGTTCCCGCCTCCCCTCCATCCAATCATATCACCTCCCACCAACAAATTATTTGTGCCATTAATAGCCAATTCATTATCCAACAAGCCCACACCTAATCAAAGGCCACCAGATCGCAGTATTAAAACTCAAATTCGGCTTAACGACAGAGTTTACTCTGCTTGTTATTGTCAAATGGTTGCAGTTTTTGAATTCGCAAATAGTTCATAGAGAACCACAATTGAAGAAAGGATTGCATTTATCAGGGAGAAATCATCAGGTCTCCACAGTTTCACTCAAGTTTTTTTTATAACTCTTACCATTGTTCCTTTTCATTTTTCCCTTCCCCAAATTCTATTTTGTGGCAATTTCCCTTTCTCTATTCCCCCTTTTGTCATCCCATTATTCATTGCAAATTGAGAACTAATTTATAGAAGACATAAAATGCTTCCAAAGGCATACCAGCAACCTTTCAATCCCATGGTCTACCCTCAGGTAGATTTATATCATATACCCCTCACTGATAGAGACTATAAAATCCATGAGACACAGTCTGATTTTGACTTGTTCGATGTCTAATGCTAGCTCGCGTATAAATTTCTTGATGAAGCAAATGATATAGGCTTGTGGGACACCAATATTCCTTATTTCATTTTTCCCAAAACCCATAACTACCCTAAACTGATCAGAAAATTTCAATCATGTTATGACATAACCAGAGAGACATAGTGAACCCTGCAGGAGAAATACTATTTTCCATCAATTCCCAATCCATTCAAGAAATTATGCAGACCCCCATTATTGAGAATATCATTCCCTTTTCATACAAATCCCTAAGAGAATTATACCAGAAGTTATACTTTTCTATCAGGGCCAAAACCTTAGAATTATTCATGGCCACAAATGCCCCAATGCCTACCAAGAATCCCCCATATCCATCATCCATCTTCCGTGATAGGACCCAACACATCATCACTGTTTTATCTTAATTATTGGGTATCAAAATGATTAGTGGGTAAATGAAGCCATGATTATTTTCTTGTCTATTCTTTCCTCAGATGCTAAAGCCACAGTGATGTTCAATTATGCTCAGTTTCTTGTTGATGCAATTCAAGAACAGTTCCTAAAGTTTCAGACAGAATAATTTTTTAAATACACCTCTTTGTTGGTGTATATGTTTGTTTATTTCCAATCCAGCAGGTTTCAGTTTGATATGATGAAGTTGAATGATGATTCTCAGACCCAATCAGTGATTTTCTAGACTACTTTATTGATGAAAGAGCAGAAGAATTACTCCTACAAGAGATTTGTAGACTTTTTTGTTCATCCAACAATCAGTGCACTCAGCAGTACTACAGAGCCAAGGATTAGTGAGAAAATAAAGAAGGTGATGCAGTTGACAGAGCAAATCAGAATAAAATATCGGTACCTCTACCAAAACTACACATAGATCAGGGTTTATGGCAGTGAATTGGCCCCCTATAAATTTCCCAAGTACCTCTCTATGAGAATATTTGCACTTGATTATATCAGACAAATGATAAATGTAGATGAGGTGCATTTTGTCTCTGCCAAGAAGAAGTCACAATTTAGGATCAAATCACAAATTGGTCCATTTATTTTCAATAGCAAAGTAGCAAGGGATGAGGTAGATAAAATGTTGAAGGAGATGAAGTTCACACATAGCTTCACTTGGTTCTATGATCCAATGGGGTTAATCTCCAAGAAGAGGGTGGAAAATAATTCCACACCCTACATTCATTCCCACAGATTGGAGATGGATCATTATATGAATAAATAAGAATGGGAAGCTAACACTCTCTAAGAGGCAAAAGAGCAGGTCATCTCTACTTCAGGAATTCAAACACCAATTCCACAAGAAAGAAAAGTTGTAGGAGCACAAGATGACAAAGGAAAAGAACAAGAAAGGAAGTAGGAAGCAAGAAGACTAGGGAAGATTAAACATACATTGATATTGATTCCTCCACTAAATAATTCAAAATAAAATACAAGAACAGGGCCAGAATCTGCATACACATTGACCAGAGCAGTGAGAAAGATTAGCAAATAGTTATCACAATCAGATATTCACCAAACTCATCTCTAGCAGGTGGCCAAACAATTTTCTCAACATCCTCTGCCACTGTGCCTTTCCAACAGCAGAATGTAAAGACTCCAACTTCTACTACCACTACAGGGTAACAAGAGGATGATATCTATGATACATTCAAGGAGATCAAAATAAGGAATGAGTTTCTTAAGACCAACACATATAATCAGTTTTGGAAACAAACAAGCAGCTCCCAAAGCAAACTTCTTTCATCTTTTGACTCTGAAAAGGGGAGGATGAAAATGACTTTCTTAGAAGCACAAATCCCTCAGCCCAAGACTGTAGCATACTACAAGAAGACCTCTTTTGAGTTTGATATAAAGAGAATTTGTCCAATAGACCAAATGGAAATGCATAAGCAGATAGAAGAAATGATCTTCTCCACCCTAATTAGTACAACCATGAGTCTCTCAAAGTTGAAGGTGAATTTATCCAAAACACAGTCACATTTAAAGATGGAAAATATCTCCTCCATGGCCAAAGACTCGAGGATTAAATCCCTGGAGGATTTAGTGGTACAAATTGGGTAAAATCCATCAAACCTGCCAGTGGAAGAAGTACTTGTGAAGAAGAATAATGCAGACATAGCTGCTTTGAAGAGGCAGCTCAATATGCCAGTGACAGAAGATCCTATGGCCAAAGAGATAGAAGAAAATGAAACACAGAAGGCATAAATTCTGCAATTGATCATTGAACAAGTAGATAAACTTAAGAAAATGGAGAATGAGATGGATAAAATGATAAAAGAAAGACAAAAATCAATAAAATATGTAGTGAAGGAAGCAAAAAAAGAAGCAGCTAAGGCCATGATTCCACTACAAGAAATCCCTCCTATAGTGATTCCAACAACTACAACAACAACAGGTACACCAGGTGAAGGCACTAAGCAGTTAACTAAAGCTATGGAGAACATGTCCTTACATACAACAGAAATTAAAAAGCTGGAATATCAAGTCAATGACCTACAATATCATATTAAAAGGAAAGATTTAGCACATGCCATAGAGTTGCATATCAGAAAAAAGTTAAATGAAGGTTTGTAGAAGTCCCTTTAGGAGTCCTCAATTGGAAGCATGGTAGGAAGAGTTAAACAAATTATTTGGTTGGATATAATTGAATATATGAATGATATATGGCCATCAATTCAAATAATTTTTGAACATAAGGATTTAATTGCTTTAGTGAAAGTTGTAATTGAAAAATAAAATGATAAACTTGGAGATAAGACCCAAACTGCCAACAACATCATCAGATTCTTGAATTCTAAAAGCAGTCGCGAATTGGAACAACTGCAAGTAGCAGACAAAACAACCACCATACTTGAGGTAAAAAGGGTGTTAAAAAAGAAGATTCTAGTTACACAGATAGAAGAAAGTTGTCATCATCTGGTGATTGGAGTAACTATATTTTTCAATTGGATTGAGCCACTGAACAAAAATGGATTGCCTTCCTTATTTGTTATCAATAATAAGATGATGCCTAGGACAGATTATGTCAAAAATATCACATAGATTTCAAAGGATACATCCAAGCATACCAATATGAAGAACACTATGACAAGGAAAACATTTTATGACTTATTAGCAATGATGTCTTCATACAGCATGAAATTAGGCACATCTTTCAGTTGAGGCCAACATTTGGGAAGTACACCGAGACTGATGAAGTGTACGGAAAGTTGAATAGAACTAAGATTCTGACTCAAACGGAATGGTAAAATTTATGTGGACTCCAGGGAGGATGACAACTCACCATGATGAAAAAACAGGCAGCTCAACGAATTATCTAAATCAGCAGATCCAGTGTATCAGAACAACTTAGCAGTATCAAATTTTCCTGCACATCAGACCACTACAGAACTAAATAACGACTTTATAATGACTTTAGGAATCTGTTAAAAAAATCGTTACAATGTATCCATTCATGAGACGCACATGTCAAATTTTAGTTATTTTGTAATAAATGAACAGATTTCCTCTTTTGATACGGAAATCGGTTGCAAATAGTTTAAATATAACATTTTATTCAGTATTGGGGGTTCGACCCTAGATTGTAAGTGCTTTTCATTAGAATTTTTTGTAATTTTCAAGCTGGAACATCAATAAAAGATTGATTTTTCATGTGTTGTGTTATCCTGGTGATGTTTTTCATTATTCCTGCTTAATGTTTTCCCGCTGTAATATTTTCATGTGCATCATTTAGACTTATAATTTTAAAATAGGAAATTTAGATTAATATTTATTGTCCAGAGTACCTTAATTCTGACTATCTTTAAAATTTAAATGTTTTCTTCTGATGTATGATTTAAGAATTCTTAATTTCTCTTAAGTCATTACTGAAAACGTTTTATCCATTTCATATTATCACTCAGTTATAAAAAACCAGTATTCATAGCTAGCTTTCATTGTATTTGTTCTAAAAATTGGTGCATACACCCAGCCTATTTTGACTCCATAGCCCAATGGAAATCGTTTAAATAAATCCCTTAAATCCAACCACAAACAATCAAACAAAAACAACTCTCACATTTATTTTAACTAGCCTAATATCAAAAAGCTTAAAACAAATCTAAATCTTATATAGAGAGATCCCTCTTTGAGTCTAGGAGGGCTAGATCCTAGGCTTCAAGTGGTTTTGATTTTGTTCTTTATAATTTAGTCTTGCCGATCTTATAAATTATAAATCCATAACATAGTGGCGACCATACTGGAATTAGGGGAATTTTGAGGTCTAAAATGGGCCTCCTAAAGAAAATGTACAATCAAAATTCACTTTATTAGAACCAATCACATTTTAGGGGATGACATCATCCCTAATGATTGAGGTGGCATTGCTTGAGTTAAATGTACTTACTTGTCACATTCTCAATGGTGGATAAAAACTCATGGTTAACCATGGTAGTGCTCTAAGTACTTTTAAAGTCAAAGTAAAGTACTCATAATAAATGTCATTTCACACTTTTTGAATAAAATAATATTATTTTCATTTCATATTTCTTGAAAGAAACAATGCATATCCCTATACATTTATTATATTATATTTATATAGTATATTAATTACATGTTATTATACAATTTAAATAATATAAATTTTAATTAATAACATATAATATAATTAAGAATTTATAAATTTATATTTATATTTTATTTTAAGTTATTTAAGTACAAAGGAAAAATGCATTAGTTGTTCAATGATAATGGTTTTTCTTGAAAAGCTTATTCTTATTTATAGTCACATCAATACAATTTTTTCATTAATTTTATTTTGGTACAACTTTTGAATAGAATTTAACTATGGTTACATGGATTTTGGTGAAAAAAGTGAATTGCGAATTCACAAATATTATTTTATTGTTTTAGCTATTATTTTATTATTTCCTTAGGAGGCCCATTTTAGACCTCAAAATTCCCCTAATGGGAACTATTGAAAATATTGACATTTCATCCGAATTCAGAAAACCCCAATTAAAAAATAATTGTATGATACAAATTTCTTTCGAGATTGGTTTATTTTAGTTTTCAATAATCAATTTGTCTGTGATTTTGAAGTAAATTCTGGCTCCCAAAAGAATATCCACCAGATCCAAATCCTCCTCTTATTGTAGACAATCCTGAGAATATATTGAGGAAAACTCCCAGAACAGAAAGTCAAACCAGTAATAGAGTTCTTCATAGATCTAGCTCCTTACCTGGTAACTTTTTCACTTTGAAAGACATTCAATTTGATTTTCATTTTGAACAAGGCCTTTTCAGAACCAAATCTCAAAATTGGACTGACCATAAATTTTTTGATCCATCCATATTACATCAAAGTCTAGTGAGAGAAGCATATTCCCAACTTCAATCTGATATCCATCTTCTCCAGGATTTTCATACTCTTCAAGATCTAGTGACATAGTTTACTTCCACTATTGATGAGGCCTACCTCCAGCAATCCGTAGAGTTAATTTCCTTAACCATAGTAGCTTCTTCTATTTCATCTCAAACAGTTCCTCTTAGGTCAGTTAATCCTACAGCCTCCATTATCCCTACCACTACTATTGTTCATTCGCATACTCAAATTCCTACACAAACATCTTCTCCCACTACTTCTACCCATCCTACTTCATCCACCGTTCATTTCCCTGCACCACCTCCACTAATCATGGCAGCCAGATATGCCCCATTGGTGCTGCCAACACCCTTACCTCCCATGCCCCAGCATTACCAATCTAATATTCCACAATTTGATAGCGGTGGTCCTATGACAGCCCATCAACATTTAGATAAAATGAATGACTATTTTGACCTGCAAGAAATTGATGATGACAGTGTCAAGTTGAGAATGTTTTCTCAGAGTTTAGGAGGTGAAGTCAGAAAATGGTTTAAAGTTTTAACTGCTAATAGTATTCATGATCTCCCCGATTTTCACCAAACATTTATAAACAGATGGGAAGTCAAGAAAAATCCACTACAGATTTTGTCAGAATATGAAACTATTAAGAGATCTCCAGGAGAGAGTGTGCAAGACTACTGTACTAGATTTAACAGCATATACAACGCACTCCTTGCTAATATGAAATAACCCCAAGGGATAGTTTTGCTTAAATTCCCATATGGATTTGACCCAGACATGGCCTATCATCTTAGGGAAAGAGACTCATCAAATTTAGAGGAAATGCAAAAATATGTTGTGAGTGTAGAAGCTAATTTATTAGAAAAAAGGGCTAGGATGAGGACTGAGAGGAGAGTCACAATAAGAGAAGAACCTGTAGCATCTACATCTGATGCCAAAATTGACAATTTGGTAAGGACCATGGAAAGGATGATGGAGAGAATTAGTCTTAATTAAAGAGCAATACCCAGAGAAAATCAACCAGCACCCCAAAAGAGAAATTAGAACCCAAGAAAAAACCCTCCATGGGTTAGACAGAGAGAGCAAAGGGGTCCTGATCAACAGATTAGACCTCCTTTTCAAGAAAACTGTGTTGATTAAGATGAAGGAATGGTGGATGAATTTGAGGCAAATTAGATTAATTTGATGGGGATTAATGAAGATGATTCTTGTTTTCTTACAGAAGAAGAGAAAGACTTGTTTTCAATAACCCAAAAAGAGCTCGAATCTGAAGAATTTGATGATTACAAATTGGGTTTTGAGGATGCCATTATGGAGTTCCATAGACAATACAACTTAAGAAGTAAGAAAAAATTAGATAATTCTAATAAAAATAATTTAGAAATTCTGCCAAGAAAGTATCTGAATCTGAAGTCAAGAAAAAAATAGAAAACACAAAGAAAAATGTAAATAAATCATAAAATAAAAACACAAAAAACAGTACCAAGAAAACAATAGATCTCCCTGCTAGAAATGCTCAGACAGACATTCCTAGTACAAGCCAATAGACTGAAATTACCCAAAAGGTAGTAACTAAAAGAATTCATTTGTCAAACCCACTGAAAACTCAAACACCATTCAGTATTGAGAGTGAACTTGCAAAAGTGAAGATATCAATCCCTCTCACTAAATTGATCAATAAAAATGTATACAGATCTCAGGTCCTAAAAGTGTTAAATGTAGGGGAGGTTATAGATACAGTCAATTTAACTGATGACTAGCCTGAACCTTTGTTTGGACTAGAGGTTGATGGAAAAACCTAAGAAGGAGGTGTTGGCGCTGGAATCAACACTTGGACTGCAGCAAACGCCTGACCAGACACATCTTAAACTCTAAGGCAATTTTAATATTTTGTTTTATAGGATTGGAAGATGGTATAAACTTTGATTTACTAAAGAGAGATTTAGGTCAAATCCATAGTTCTACTAAAGAGGGTATTATAACTTGATGTGGTAGAAAGGTGCAAGTTTTTAGTCTGTGATGAGATGAAATTGAAATATTAGAAGAGAATCAATAGGTCTGTAAAACAGAAATCTACTGATTTAGTAGAAATTGACAAAAGTAGTAGTTTGACAGTATTCCATTGAGAGAAAGCTATTTCTAGTCTGATAATATTTTCACTGAAATATCATGAAGAATAACTATCATGATTCATGCTCTACCACTGTTGTAACATATATTTTATCAGGAATTCTCACTGTGTGAGACTAACAAAAACTGATAAAACACATAACATGCTTAAGATACTAATAGAAACACATAACAATATGATGATTTACAAACTGGAACTGGAAGAAAAGAGATATGGAAACACAAATAAAGTAGACAATACACAAAAAATTAGTAATAAGTCCTCAGTATTATCATTCTATTTCATTCACAAAAAAAGATTACAGTTCATATAAGTCAAAATTCAATAACCACCAACCAACCCCGACTTCATATCAATTTGGCATATATATACAAAATATGATATTTTCCTCTTCCACAGAAAAAGGTAAATCTGTTTCAAAAGTCATTGCAACTTCTTGCAAAAGCTGAGTCTTATCCCTTAATCCTAATTATAAAGTGATACATTAAAAACAATAACAACATTAAGGCTGACAATTTGAAGAGGTTTGTATGATGTGGCAGTTTTATGGGAAGACTCCTCTTCCGTTATGGTGCAACCAACTCCATAAAAAGTGAAAATAGCAGTAAAATGGCGTGTGGCTATTCCTTGAATGCTACCCGATGCCTAGTCAAAACATGCTGGTACTGAGAGTAGTGGTAGAAAACTGTTTGAGAGAAACTTTGCCGCTAATCTGTTGTTCCTTTATATTTTTGGTTGAAAACCCTTTGTAATGGCAGAAAACTCGAAACTTTTGGATAGAATGACAGAGTTTTATTTTATGAGAAATTACAAATAAAAAACAGGTCTAATTGATAGAGGAGACCTGGAGTAGAATAAATGATAAGCAAGGGGGTGGTGGCATGGAGAAGAAGTGGGATCGATCGCAGATCACGCATCAAAAGTTTTACTGTGAAATGCAGGAGTTAAATGTTGAAAATGGCGAAGTGCGATGTGCAATGAGGGTGGAGGTGACGTGGCAAAGAAATGGGACCGATCACAGATCCTGCATTGGAAGTTTTTAAAACATACATATGCGTACAATCAACATCATTTATCAGAACTTTAAACAAATCCACAGTTTTTCCCAAACAATATTCATTCATGCGGAATTGTGGTTCTTGGACCCCACAACCAGTTGCCCAATAGGAAGCAATCGCAGATCGATTGCCTGCAGGTTTAAATCTACACTGATAACGGCTAAACCTTAAACTTTGTGATTTTCAAAATCGCACTGGTGCGCTACGCCGACATGTGCCCCTCACCTCATTGCATCGCAGATCACTTAACAAACCATGCAATTTGATTTAATGATAAAACTTAAAAATTGTGCTTTAATCTGATCTACGCCCAGATTTGACGGTCTTCCTTGCTCTCTCTTCACCTCATCGCATCGCAAATCACTTAATATACCATGCGATTTGACTTAAAAATAAACTTTAAAAACTCGGTTGTGCGAAATTTCCCCATGTGCACTTTAATCTCATCCTTCAGTTTCTTTCCTTTCGGATCTGTGATTGGATCTTGGTCATCTACTCATTCTACACTCGGTTCTTCTCCATTGCTTCATTCCTTAGTTTAATTCTTGGCGAGCTCCCTTTAAACATTCTCTGTTTCTTTTCTCTGGATCTCCCGCTCTGTTGGTCAATCTGTTTTCTTCATGTTGCGCTTTGTTTTTAAAGGACTTTGGTTTCCACAAAGCCTTAATTTTCCTACTTCGAAAACTAATTACTTATTTACCTGTAGCCTCTTTACTGAGATAACAAAAATCTTAGTGAAATAACTACGCTTTTCACTATGTGGAATATATGACTTCCATTTCTGAGAAGTAGCTGCCCTTCACTGTATTATTGTTTTGACAATGAATTTTCAACAAAGGTAGCTATTATTCCAAACCAGATGACTGCAATTTTATTACCCAAACATCGACTAACCTTCAACACTACCATAAGTCAAAATAGATATTTTAACTTATTTTAGGACTCTAAAACACTATGACACCTATTCACTTTAAAATACCTTGACGTTGGGACTCTTTTTTAACTTTTATTGGAAATGACTCAAACTTTGGACATGGACTAGTACATAAAAAAAATTTGAAAACAGTGACACAATGGCGATTACACCATTTATATTTCAGTTCTAACAGTGGCTTCTATTGGGGATGAATTCCTCCCTGTGAGGCTTTAAGGACTGTAGACTCGATGCCTCAAAAACTCTTGAAACTCAGAAGTCTTTTTGAAAATAATGACTAGGATTGACCATTGACATACTGGACTTAAGACTGACCATATATACAAACATAAGTACCATTGGGCATGGATTTTATTGACACATCACAAAAAAATTTTACAATGGAATGACTCAACTGAATTTACTAAATAAATAACCTTTTAATAAAATGACATTGATTGGGCCTCCAGTCAGTTGATCATCATCCAGATGTTTGAGCAGAAAAGTATTATACTCCAAAACTTCAGCAATTTTAAATGGCCCAAACCACAGATTATCTAACTTACCATGCTTTCCATGGTCTTCTCTTCTAGCATCCCAACGCAGTACCAAATCATTCTCTTGAAACAACTGCTGATTTTCTCTTTTATAAAAAAAAAATGAATTTAGCCTGATACTTCTGAACTTTTTCCAGCAATGATTCTCTAATTTGGTGTGCCTCTATCAACTGTAGCATTCTCCTTTGAACAGGGTTTTCATGATCAAATTCATCTTGTAGTAACTTCATCACAAGAAGAGCTAATTGCAAAGGTATTACAGCATATGTACCATATAGAAGCTGAAATGGGGACATTCCAATTGATTTTTTATCACTTACTATATCTGCCCATACAGCATGTATCAGCTAAGTATCCCAATTCCTCTTATTTTCAGGCAGCATTTTCTTAATAATCCTTACCAAACTTTTATTGGATGACTCAACCAAACCATTACCTTGAGGGTAAAAAGGTGTGGAATGAGTCAATTCAATCCCATATTGCTGAAAAAAGTTGTGCATATTAGCAGACTTAAAGACCATTGCATTATCAATTACTAGTTTCTGTGGACAACCAAATATTGACATAATATTTTCCAACTGAAATTTGATAATTACTGTATCAGTAGCATTCATGGTTGGTATAGCTTCAATCCATTTACTGAAATAGTCTGTAGCTGTGATAATCCATATATGTTGTCTTGATGAAGGTGGATGAATTTCACCGATGAAGTCTAGCCCCCACTGCTGGAAAGGAACATCTGCTGAAATAGGGATGAGAGGTAATGGTAGAAATTTCTATTTACCAGCAGATTTCTGACATTCGACACAGCTTCTAATTTTGGCATAGACATCAGAGAAAAGATTTGGCCAATAATATCCAGCTCTTAAAAAAAAATTTGCAGTAGTTCTCCAATATAAATGCCCTCCACACACTCTTATATGTATCTCTGTCATAATCTCCTAAGATTCTGCTTCATCTACACATCTTAACAAGACTCCAACAGGATTCTTCCATTAAAGTTGGTCTTCCAAAATGCAATACTTCACAGCTCTCAATTTAAAAGCTCTCCTTTTAGACTTGTCCATTTCAGGTGGATAGTTGAAATTTAATAATAAGTAAACTATATCCTTGTACCAATCTGAATTAAATATTTCAGGATAATTAGCATTACCTTCTATATCTTCTCCTTCAGTTGCGTCTACATTCAGATTTAAAGCTTTGCAGTTAGATTCATCCATCAAGCGAGCCAAGCCCTAGCCCTTTATCATTTTAGTTGGTTTGATTTCAACATCAAATTCCAGAATTTTAGTCAACCATCATCCTCTCCTTCCATCGGTATCTAACTGTAACAACAAATATTTAACAGTGATATCAAGCACAAAAGCAATTATTTTTTAATGCAGCACATAAACTCGAAAATACTTCAAAGCATTAACAAGTGCATGTGCTTGTTTTTCAGTCAAGTTGTACTTTAATTCAGCATCCCTTAAAGCACGACTGAAAAATGAAATTGGTTGCTCCAAACCTTCCTTGTTCTTTTGTAGTAAGACAGCTGCAATTGTTTCTTCTGAAGCATATGAAAAAATCAAAAAATCCTTTTCAAAATCAAGACTAATCAAAACTAGTGCTTCAGTCAAGGTGGACTTAATTGCTAAAAAAGAATTATTTGCTTCATCTCACCACTTAAATTTTGCATCTTTTTTCAACAAAACATTTATTTATTTGATCAGCTCTGCAAAGTTAGGAACAAAACACCTCAGAAAATTGATTTTCCCTAAAAATGACTGCAATTCCTTCTTATTTCTTAGCAAACCAATATTTTGAATAGCTTCTACTCTTCTTGGATCAATACAGATGCCACTTTTTGTTACAATATGTCCCAATAACTTACCTTCATGGACATCAAAAGATGACTTTTTGGGGTTTAAGGACAAACCAAACTTTCTACATTTGTCAAAAACTTGCTTCAAATTTTTCAAGTGGTATTCATCATATTTTGAATAAATTGTAATGTCATCCAAATCGATGACCACAAATCTGTCCTTTTCTCCCGCACAGGCAATATCCATTTCCCTTTGAAAGGTTGCACCTGCATTCATCAAACCAAATGGCATTTTGTTGTACATGAATGTGCCCCAGGGTGTGGTAAATGTTGTCTTTTCTCTGTCTTGTCTGTCAATTGAAATCTAATTATAGCCAGAAAAGCCATCAATCATTGACAGTATTTTGGATCCTACAACCTTCTGCAAGATATAATCCAACTTGGGCAGTGGATAGTTATCTTTCAAGGAGCACTGGTTCAGGTTGTGAAAATCAACACAAAACATTATTTCTCCATTCCTTTTCTGGACTAGGACTATATTAGCTACCCAATTAGAAAATCTCAAAGGACGAATAATCTTTTCTTCCCATAACTTTTTTATTTCTTTCTCAATGATTGGAAGCAGCACGGGATTGATGTGTCCGATTTTTTGTACTACATACTTTGCATATGTTTTCAAAGGGATCATGTGCTCCATTATTCTCTTGTCATAATTTTTCAACTCACTATAAGACTATGCAAAAATATCATCAAATTCCTTCAGCAGTTTGATATATTTTGTTCTGGTTTCCAGAGGAAGGAATTTGGACACTTTGACTAATCTTGGTTGATCTTCTGTACCAATGTTACACTCTATTGTACTCTCTCCATTAACCTTACTTTCAGTCTTGAGAAAAACATCATTATTATCAAACAGTATTTCCAAAGGAACCAAACCCTTAGGAATAAAGTTAGTTTTCAGATATATAATGTTTTTCCCAGCCATAGTTTTCTTAAAAGGGTTTCTATTTTGGTTTTCAACAATTTCCTGCTCATCATCAATTTGTATGTCTACAAACCCTTCTACACACTCCGAAAATTTTAGAATCTCCTTGTCATCTTCAGATACTTTCCAGTGTTGATGTTATCAGGAATTGAATGACTGTTTTTTATTTGAACATCATAGACTGCCTTGACATCTAGAGGAACTTTGAAATTACTAGAAGCAATAGCTAGTGAATCAGCAATTTGATTATCTTCTATAGTGAAAAAATTTATATTAAATGTTGAAAAGTAGTGTTCAATCAAATCCCAGACTTCATTCCTATAATTCTTCAATTTGGAATTTTTCACTTGGTAATTATTTCTCACCTTCTTAATCACCAACTCTAAATCACCAAAGGCAATTAGTTGTTATGCTCCCAAATATTTCACTACCTTCATACCCAGCACAAGTGCTTCATCCTCAGTAGTATTGTTAGTGGTAGAAAATTGTAGTTTGTATGATATGGTCACCTTTTTCTAAGTAGGAGAAATAAGGACTACACCAGCTCCCGATCCCTCTCTTGATGAGGCTCCATCAAAGTACGATTTCCATATATGTCCTCCTTCTTAATGCTGCTCATTTCCACTTTGAAAGTGTTTTTTTTCACTTATTTCAGGCTGGAAATCATTATCATCAGCAGCAAGGTGCATAATTGATGACCCCGATTCTTTTTCTTCATCATATATGGGATGGTTTGATGGATTGTGTTGATCACTAATGATGTAGGCCATTTGAGTTTCCCTATACAACCTTCTGAATTCCTCTCCAAATACTAGGATGGTAGTATATGACATGTCCATCTGAAGGGTACCTCCCAATTTCTTAGAAAAAGATCTGGAAAGTAACATCCCAAATCTAGAAGGAATGTCAACAACCACAATGTCCATCATTAATCTCTTCATAGGCAGCTAGGTAAGGGAAACAACCAAATCTTTAATCACTCCTAGACACTTGACTTTTATGGAGTTAAAGGTGTAAATTTCATGGTATTTCTTGGTGATCTCTAATCCCAATTCATCGATTAATTTCTTTGGCATGAGATTGTGGGAAGCTCCAGAATCTAACAGAAAATTATGCAGCAATTTATCGTGTGTATTGAGTGACAGGTAGAAAGGAGGTGAGTTATCATCATTTTGGTCTTGGACATGACAACCTAGATAAATGGTGGGATGTTCATCCTTAAGGTTGGCTAAATTAGGGGTGAGAGAAGGTTGCAACAGACTCATAAAAGACTCTTTATATGTTGGATTTTTCAATAATTCCAAGAGTGGAACTGGAATTTTGATTTAATTCAATTCAAATTTGAAACTGAAATAAATTGGAACTAATTCCTTATTTTGTGCAGTAATTTTAACAATTGGGGCAGAATTTTGAGGTGGAGGAAACTCATTTACCTTGGCCTTATGTTTAGCAACTTGTTTATCTGAATCTGATTTTTGTTGAGGCTGCTGAATAGGACCTTTTGACCTCAAAGGGTAATTTTTGTTTTGAACTTCTTGATGTTTTTTATCATTCTGTTCATAAATTTTAGCATTCATATCATCATAAAACAAACAAATTCTTGATCTATCTTCATATTCCTACAATGTCAAACATGTTTATTGTGAAGTTTCTCCCACATGGTTTATTTCTTCATTTTCTTCCTCATTTTCTTGTTGTTGTTCTTCAGAAAAATTATTCAAAGGGGGCTAAACACTCTGATCATTAGCATTCCTCCTTTGGAATTGTAGGATTTTTGAGGCTGAAAAGGCCTCCTGAAGGGAGGCTGATTTCTATTAGCTTCGTTTTGATTGGCTCTAGCAGCTGGTTTATTTTCTACCTCTAAATTTGACATCTTAGAGGCAATTTCCTTGATCAAATTGGACATTTGATCGATCTTTTCTTCTACTGAAATAAATTTAGAAGAAGAAGGTTTTTCTTCTTTCATCTTCTTTTTGTCTTTTGCTTCCTTTTCTTCCTCCATTTTTAATTTATTAGACGCCATGAGTTTAGAATGCACTCCAATTGCAGCCTCTTACATAGTTGTCAGTGTATATGATTTTTCAGCCCTCAACCACAAGGTAAACTCATAATCTAAAGCATTTGCAAAATTTATCATAGCTGTGGTTTCAATGGGTTTAATCTCTTCAAGAATTTTCTGATAAATCATATTAAACCTCTTAGTAAAATCAGCTAAAGACTCATCTACCTTTTTCTTCAGAGTTCCAAATTATTTAAGATAATAAACATAGTATTTCCTATCACCCCAATGCTTTGCAAATATCTCTTCTAATTCATCAATTCCTGTAATTGAATCTGGAGCCAAACTTCTAAACCATTTTCGAGCTTCACTATCCAAGCTCTGAACAAAGAGTCTTGACCAGACATCTTCATGTTCAATATCCTGATTTTCAGCATAACTATAGAAAGCCACTAAATGTTCTTCAGTAGAAACTCCTTCTCCTTCCCCAATGTATTTTGGAAGATATTTCAAGTAATATCCTTGGGGAAGTGCATGCATTTGTTGAGGGAGAACAAGTGGCGCATATCTCGCAGCCACTATCTATTGCATCCTTGTAATGGCAGGCTAAGCCATATTTTGCTGATGTACAATTGATGTAGTTGTTTGGGAAATAGGAATTACAATTGGTGAATTTTGATTTTGATTTTGGATAGCAGAAAATTGGGGGCCTTGAGCTGATTTTTCAGGGTTTGGAACTGAGAAGAGTGGGTTTTCAAAAATATGAACAGAGGATGTCTTGACTTCTCCTTCAGTAGAAGAATCAGAATGTAAAGTTGTCTCTTGAGGGGATGGAGTTAATTCAAACTTATTTTTTTGAGCAAGGAAATCAGATAAACTAAAAGTAAGACCTTTAGGTACAGTCTCTTTAAGTGGATGAGAGGAAGATGACCCAAAAACTAGGTTTGGAAAGAAAGGAATATATTTTTGCTGAGGGGCGATAAGAGACTGGTATTCAGGATGAGTCTGAAGGAAATTTTAAATAGTCTTGAAGTCTTGTTTAGTCAAAATATCCCTATCAAGAAAGGGTGCAATAGCCAATACTTGTTCTAATTCCCCTTCAGTCAGCAGAAACTCTTCTGACTTCTTTTCAACACTTAGAAATTCAGTTTCTCCTTCTTTAACTAGAATATTACTTATTTCAGATTTACTAGGTGACGAGTAAGAAAAACCTTCAGTCTAGCCTAGGTTAACAATATCCACTTTATTTTCTAGAGGAGTAGCTTCAACTTGATATTTTCAGCAAAATTTTTTGAAACTAAAACCTCTTTAGATTCTAAAGTAGATAGAGGTACCTTTTGCTTCAAAACATACTTTTTTGTGTACCTTATTCATTGACTGAGATGTGGCTTCAACTGATCTTTGTTTTCCTTTAGCATCTTTGATGATTTTCTTTGGGTTACCAATTGGAGTTACAGTTGGAGATCTCTGATTCCTCCTTGTAGAAGGAGGTCTTGAAACCCCTCTTCCCCTTCATGGAGTCGCTAGGTGAACAAATTTGCAGTCTTCTTCAGGTCACCAATTCTTTTTCACCATCAAGAACTGATTATCAACAATTCATACCAATAGACTCGGGAGAATACTTTGTTACAATGCCTTCATCTCCCGGTAGACGCACCAAAAGATGTTGGCATTGGAATCAACACTTGGACTGTAGCAAACGCCTGACCAGACACATCTTAAACGCTAAGGAAATTTTAATGTTTTGTTTTATGGGATTGGAAGATGGTATAAACTCTGATTATTAAAGAGAGATTTCGGTCAAATCCACAGTTCTACTAAAGATGGTATTGTAACTTGATGTGGTAGCAAGGTGCAAGTTTGTAGTCTATGATGAGAGGAAATTGAAAGATGAGAAGAGAATCCATAGGTCTATAAAACAGAAATATATTGATTTAGTAGAAATTGACAAAAGTAGCAGTTTGACAATATTCCATTGAGAGAAAGTTATTTCTAGTCTGAAAAGATTCTCACTGAAATATCATGAAGAATAAATATCATGAGTGATGCTCTACCACTGTTGTAACATATATTTTATTAGGAATTCTCACTGTGTGAGACTAAACAAAACTGATTAAACACATAACATACTTAAGAGACTAATAGAAACACATAATAGTATGATGATTTGCAAACTGGAACTAGAATAAAGGAGATATGGAAACACAAATAAAGTAGACAATACACACAGCAAATTGGTAATAATTCCTCAGTAGTATCATTCCATTTCATTCACAAAAAAATTTACAATTCATATAAGTAAAAATTCAATAACTAGCAACCAACCCTAATTTCATATCGCCTTGGCATATATATACAAAATATGATATTGTCCTCTTCCACAAGCGTAAAAGGTAAACTGCTTCAAAATGTATTTCGCAACCTCGTGCAAGAGGCGAGGCTTATCCCTTAATCTTAATTACAAAGTGCTACATTAAAAATAATAACAACATTAAGATCGGCAATTTGAAGAGGTTTGTATGATATAGCAAACTTTTATGGGAAGACCTTCCGTTCGTGCAACTCCATAAAGTGAAAACAATAGTAAAATGGTGTGTGGCTATTCCTTGAATGTCAGCCTCTAAGGCTCGGTAAAAATGTGCTAGTACCGAGAGTAGTGGTAGAAAATTGTTTGAGAGAAATTTTGTCGTTGTTTCATTGTTCCTTTATCTATTTGTCAAAACCCTTCAGAATAATGGTGGAAAACTTGAAACTTTTGGATAGAATGACGAAGTTTCATTTTATGAGAAATTACAAAGAAATTCCTTTGAAACAAAAGGTTTAATTGATGGGTTATATTATGAAGTAGAATAAATGATAAGCGAGGGGGTGTGACGGGCGAAAAGTGGGATCGATCGGCAGATCGTGCATCTAAGTTTTATTTTGAAATGCACGAGTTAAATGTTGAAAATGGAAAAGGGCTGTGTAATGAGGGTGGAGGTGACGGGGTGGAAGATAAATGGGACCGATCGTAGATCCCGCATCAAAGTTTTAAAAACATTCATACATGTGTAATCAACGCTCGCTTATCGAACTTTAAACAAAACCACAATTTTTCCCAAACAATATGAATTCACACTAATTGTGGTTCCCTTGGGCCCCACAACTAGCTGACCAATGGGAAGTGCAATCGTCGATAAATGACGCCCACAATATTAAATCTACACTGATAATGGCTAAACCTTAAACTTTTCAATTTGCAAAATCACGCTGGTGCGCTACGTCGACACATGCCCCTCTCCTCATCGCATCGCAAATCACTTAACATACCATGCAATTTGATTTAACGATAAAACTCGAAAACTGCGCTTTAATCTCCATCGTTGATTTGCGCCCAGATCTGACGGTATTCCTTGCTCGCTCTTCGCCTCATCTCATCGCAAATCTCTTAACATAGCATGTGATTTTACTTAACAATAAACTTTAAAAACTGCGATGTGCAAAATTGCCCCATGTGCGCTTTAATCTCAACCTTCGGTTTCTTTCCTTTCGGATCTGCAATTGGATCTTGGTCATCTGCTCGTTCTACACTCAGTTCTTCTCCGTCACTTCATTCCTTAGTTTAATTCGTAGCAAGCTCCCTTTCAACATTCTCTGCTGCTTTTCTCCGGATCTCTCGCTCTGTTGGTCAATCTATTTTCTGCATGTTGCGCTTTGTTTTTAAAGAACTCTGGTTTCCATGAAGCCTTAATTTTCCTTATTCGGAAACTGATTACCTATTTACTTGTAGCCTCTTTACTAAGATAACCAAAATCTTAGTGAAATAGCTACGCTTTTCATTGTGTGGAATATATGCCTTCAATTTCTGAGAAATAGCTGCCCTTCACTGTATTACTGTTTTGACAATGAATTTGCAACAAAGGTAGCTATTATTCCAGATCAGATGACTGCAATTTTATTACCCAAACATCGACTAACCTTCAACACTAACATAAGTCAAAATAGAGATTTTAACTTATTTTAGGACTCTAAAACACTATGACCCCTATTCACTTAAAAATACCTTGATGTTGGGACTCTTTTTTAACTTTTATTGGAAATGACTCAAACTTTGGACATGGACTAGTACATAATAAAATTTTGAAAGCAGTGACACAATGGTGATTACACCATTAACATTTTCAGTGCTAACAGGAGGTGTCCCTCCTTTTTGTGTCATTTTAAACATTCATGACAAGATTCTACATAACATCATTTTGGATTCGGGTGCTTCGCACAATATTATGCCAAAGGCTGTCATGGAGAAGCTTGGTCTTTAAATCACTACACCCTATAAATATTTATACTCTTTTGACTCTAGTAAAGTTCATTTCAGTGCCTATGTCTGATTAAATATCTTTGTGTCACTCTAGCTCAGACACCTACAAAGAGTTTAGTGATGGACATTGTTGTAGCTGACATTCCCCCTAAATATGGAATGCTTTTATCTTGCTCATGGGGAGAAAAATTACAAGGGACCTATAATTGGACATGACATATGCTACCATCCCGGTGTTTGGTCAATCTAAGTGACTATATAGAGAAACATTAATGAAGTACATGGTAAGTAGCCAAGAAAAACCTCACAATTACCCTTTATACTATGTTCACACTGACTTTGATTCTTTCATTTTATATAATGATGGAATCATTGATTCACAAGTTTCCCATATAGAACATGATTCCAAAGAAAATAATGACAGTCAACTACAAACAGAATGACCAAATCCAGCAAATGAACCTCTTTGGAACATGAGTTTTGATGGCTCATGTGGCAAAGTTGGCTCAGGGGCAGGAATTTGGGTGTATAATGCAGGAAACAATAGCGCATAGGGTCATTCATACAAATTAAATTTTCAGTGCACAAACAACATTGCAGAATATGAATATTTTCTTTTGGGATTACAGATGTTGAAAAAAATAGGAGCAAAAATGATCTTTGTACATGGTGAATCTGATTTGACTGTATGAGCTTATAGAAATGTTGTAATTTTTTTCTTGAGAACTTTTGATGAATATGATTTAGCAGTAATTCCCAGAAATTAGAATGTCCTAGCAAATGGCCTAGCTTTTTCAGCAAGTACCTGTAAACTGCCTCACCCAAACAAACAACATATAATTGAGGTTAAACATCGTCCTTCTTTTCCAAATAACATGAGATACTAACAGCTCTTTTGCAGTGATAAACAAATCGAAAGCTTCTTACAATCTAAAGATGAATTTGAAGACAGTAATATAGACCTGGATTGTGAGGAAGATAGTCTTACTGATGAACAAAGTACTGAGGAAAAATAAACTATTGATTTAGATGTAAATACCGATGTAAATATTCTAGCTAACCAAACTATACATAACACAGAAAATCAAAAATACCTGGAAAAAGAAGAATTTGAAATACTCCAACTCAAATACAATAATCTGCCTAAAGGGTTGGTCCTTTAGAGGAATTATTTGCTTTTAATGATGTGGCAAAGAAACCCAAAATGGAACCAACTAGAAAAAAATATTGAGGAATGTAATATAGGCACTGAACAGAATCCCAAAATCATCAAACTGTCTAAATCTCTACCTATTATTACAAAAAGAATATATATATCTCTGTTCAAAGAATTCATTGATGTGTTTGCATGGAGCTATGAAGATTTGAAGTCTTATGATACAAGCACCATTCAACATAAAATTCCAATTAAATAAAATCAAAAACCATTCAAACAGAAATTGCAAAGAATAAATCATGTTTTGATGCATTTAGTTGAAAAAGAAGTTAAAAATATTTTTGAATAAAAAATCATAGTACCACTCAGATATTCCAAATGGGTCTCCAATTTTATCCCAACTAGAAAGAAAACAGGTGAAATTAGACTTTGTATTGACTTGAGAAATCTTAATAAAGTATCTCTTAAGGGTAATTACCCTTTACCAAAAATGGATCACATATTGCAAAGAGTAGTGGGTTCCAGTAGGATATCTTTGTTAGATGGTTTTTATGGTTACAATCAAGTGTTAGTACACAATCATGACCAAGATAAGACAACTTTTACAACTCCTTGGGGGACTTTCATGTATGTGAAAATGCCCTTTGGATTGATGAATGTTGGAGCTACCTTTCAAAGGGCCATGGACATTGCATTTTCTAATGAAATTGGTCACTTTATTGTAATTTATTTGGATGACATCACTGTGTTTTCTAAAACTGATGAAGAAAATTTAGCACACTTGAGGAGATTTTTTGAAAAATGCAAAAAAATTTGGAATTTCCCTGAATCCTAAAAAGACTTTATTTGGATTAGAAGAAGGAAAATTGTTAGGTCATATTATATCTCACGATGGAATCAGAATCGACCCTAACATAATTTAAGGAATATTAAAAATAAACCATCCCAGAAATCTTAAAGAACTCCAATCATTCATTGGTAAAATCAAACTTTGAGGAGATTTATACCAAACTTAGCAGAACTTTTGAGGAACATTACCAATATTCTCAAGAAAGAATCAGAAATAAAATGGACCATAGAAGAAAAATATTCTTTTGATTTAGTCAAGCTAGCATTGACAAAATCCCCAATCTTAATCAGTCCATATTTTACTAAAGATTTCGTGATTTTTTCTTTTGCTTTTGAACATACTATTGTTGTTGTTTTATTACAGAAAAACAGTGAAGGACATGAGCAGTCGATAGCTTTTTTCAGCAAGGCATTAAGAGATGCATCATTGAAATATAATATCATGGAAAAACAGGCTTTTGATTTGGTTAAAGCATTGAAAGATTTTATTCTATATTTTACATTCACATATCATTGCTTTTGTTCCAAACACAGTTTTCAAAGATATCTTAACGCAGAATGGTCCAAATCGTAAAAGAGGAAAGTGGATTGCAGGGATATTAGAATATGATTTGGAAATCAAGCCTACCAAGTTGATTAAAGGCCAAGGAATAGCTAAATTAATGGCAGAATCCAACTTTCATGCATTGGACATCAACATGGTACATTATTTAGATGATTAAGAGGAACTGGGGACTCCATCGATTGATGAAGAATTCCTGAATTCTCCATGGTATGCTGATATTTTTTATGTATTTTCAAACTTGAATGCTCCTCCTGATTTATTTAAAACAAAGGCTAGATTTCTAAAACTTAAATTTGTTAAATTCTGCATTTTGGATAATGTTCTGTATTGGAATTATATTGGAGGTATTCTTCTTAAATTTTTATTGAAATATGATGTAGACAGAGTAATGTAGGAGTTCCATGGAGGTGACTGTGGTGGCCATATCTATTGGAAAGCCACTACTAACAAGATCATGAGAGCTGGTTTTTATTGGCACACACTTTTTCTTGATGTCCATTAAATGGTCACTTCTTGTCATAAATGTAAAATCTGTGAAGGAAAGAGAAATTTATTTCCCTTACCCCTAAAACCTCTTTCTGTAGAAATCCCTTTCAAACAATGGGGATTAGACTTCATTGGAGAAATCCATCCTCCATCCTCTGCCCAACATAAATGGATCCTCGCTGCTACAAATTATTTCACCAAATGGATAGAGGCCACTCCTTCTAGAAATTTCATTGACTCTGTCATAATAAAATTCCTATAAACCAATATCCTTTCTAGATTTGGTTGTCTTAGAAAAATCATTACAGATAATGTTACAGTCTTTAAGTCTAAAAAGATGATTCATTTCTGTAACAAGTATCATATAACATTGGGGCATTCAACAGCCTATTACCCCCAAGGTAATGAATTGGCTGAATCTTCAAATAAAATCCTGGTGAACATCATTAAAAAGATTATAGAGGAGAAAGAAATCATGGCACAATAAATTGATCAATGCGCTTTGGGCTGATAAGATTACTACAAAGAAACCAATTGGCATGTCTCCATACCAATTGGTTTATGGAATGGATGCAGTGTTCCCTTCTTCCTTGGCAGTTCCAGTAATGAAGATAATCCAACAGATTCAAGTTGAACCAAATGACATTCAGAGGAGGATCAATGACACCATACAGTTGCAGCAATCCAAAGAGGAGGTTTACAACTGAACACAAGTAATTCAAGAGAACATCAAAAATATCTTTGACAAGAGAACCAATGCCAGTGATTTCAAATTAGGAGATAAAATTATGAAATGGGATTCCATAAGAGAGGATAAAGGCAAGCATGGAAAGTTTGATAATATTTGGCAAGGGTCTTACATCATTGAGGCTTTCAGGGGAAACAATTCTTATTTTCTCAAAGAGTTGGATGGTATATAATTATATGGAGGTCCTGTCAATGGTAGGATGCTAAAACATTATTTTTTCTAAAAGAAGGTTGAATTTTCATCCTTGTAAATACCACAGTCTTACAATTTTCAATAATTCAATGGACAAGGTTGAAGCCCGAAGTGAAGGCCCTAATCCTAGTTTGATGAGCAGAGATAAAAATAGAAAATAAATCAATTGAATATGTTGCAGATATGGGGCATTCAAGGCTACTGGTCTCAGGTTCTTGACACTTCATTTGGAGAAGTGCCATCCCCAGCTAGAGCCATTGTTAGTACCCTATCATTCATAGGATCTCAAGGTGATTGAATATATCATCTTCTTTGCAATTTCATCTTGAAAATTTTTTCAATATTCAACTGATTTCCAAAAAATATAAAAAGAAAGAAAAGAGGGTATAAAAAAGAAAAAGAGAAAAAAAAGGAAAAAAGAAAGAAAAACCCCAAAAAGAAATAAAATTGAAAGTGTTGCAAGTTCAAATGCCACTACTCATTAGATAGGTTTGTCCAATCATATAGTTTAATCATGATTGGACAGTTTTCAATTTAATTTGATAGGTTAGAAAATAAAGATTTGCCAAACTTTCTAATATTTTCTTATCAGTAGATAGGTAGAAAATGAAATTGGCTCAACAGTTTAAATTGAGTCAATGGTTGAAATAAGGATAGGTGTTAGGTTATATATTCAAAAGAAAAAATTATTTAAGGGTTTGCTAGTCAAAATGCACCCTGAAAAAGAAGAAAAAATGTTAGATGAGTAGTTTTGGGTAGGTAGATATGTTGAGAAGGAAGAATGGAAGGAAAATTTGAAAGTTTATTCTAGAAGGTGCAACATCAAAGCTTCAATTTTTTTCCTCTGCTACAAGAAGAAAATCAAGACAGAGAGTGTTTATACTCAAAAGGTTAGAAAGGGGATTATGTTCTAAGTTTGGGAACTACATTCCAAGTCATTTTGACATATTTTATGTCGCAATGTTATCCAAAGTCCCGAAAATGTTACTATCTCATTATTCCTAACCTTCAAACTCTCATATTTTTCATTTATCCTAAATTTTACACTACCCCCGACATTCATATTTCTCGACCACACCATCCCATCAGACATCACATCTCATGGCCCATTTGTGCTAAACGACCTCCACCTCATCTTCCATCCCTGCACATCACCCCACATCTGACGGTCCTCATTTCTTTTCGGCCCCCCCTCAGCCTCTGAGCTTTAACAACAGGGTGGGGGGGTCCGAAATGGGTGGTATCCATTACCAATTATCCCTCTACGTGGCGCGTTCATGCTAATTCTCAGCCACCCCCCGAAACCGTTCACCGCTCTTGACCCCCTCCGAAAAGTGGTTTTCACCACTAACAAAACCACCACGCTTATTCAAATTTTTAACTTACCGTTAGCACCACGGCCGTTCCCGCCTATCCCCTCCATCCAATCATATCACCTCCTGCAAAAAAATTCGTTGTGCCATTAATGGCCACTCTATTATCCAATGGGCCCACGCCTAATTAATGGCCACTAGATCGTAGTATTAAAACTCAAATTCGTCTTAACGACAGAGTTTACTCTGCTTGTCAATGTCAAATCGTTGCATTTTTTGAATTTGCAGATAGTTCACAGAGAACCACAATTCAAGAAAGGACTGTGTTTATCAGGGAGAAATCATCAAGTCTCCATAGTTTCAATCAAGGTTTTGTTATAACTCTTCCCACTGTTCCTTTTAATTTTTCCCTTCCCCAAATTCTATTTTGTGGAAATTTCCCTTTCTATGTTCCCCCTTATGTCATCCCATTCTCCATTGTAGATTGAGAACTGATTTACGTAAGAGAAAAAATGCTTCCAAAGGCAGACCAGCAACCTTTCAATCCCATGGTCTACCCTCAAGTACATTTAGATCATATACCCCTGGCTGATAGAGACTATAAAATCCATGAGACAAAGTCAGATTTCGACTTGTTCGATGTCCACTGCTGGCTCGCGGATAAATTTATTGATGAAGAAGATGATATAGGCATGTGGGTCACCAAGCTTCCTTATTTCATTTTTCCCAAAACCCATAAATACCCTAAACTGATCAGAAAATGTCAATCATGTTATGACATAAACCAGAGAGCCATAGTGAACCCTGCAGGAGAAATACTATTTTCCATCAATTCCCAATCCATTCAAGAAATGATGCAAGCCTCCATTGTTGATAATTCCATTCCCTTTTTATAGGAATCCCTGAGAGAATTATACCATAAGCTAAAATTTTCTAGCAGGGCCAAAACCTTAGAATTATTCATGGCCAAAAATGCCCCATTGCCTACTAAAAATCCCCCATATCCATCATCCATATTTCGTGATAGGACCCAACACATCATCACTGTTTTATCTTACTTATTGGGGTATCACAATGATCAGTGGGTAGATGAAACCATGATTGGTTTCTTGTCTATTCTTTCCTAATATGTTAAACCCACAGTGATGTTCAATTATGCTCAGTTTCTTACTGATGCAATTCAAGAACAGTTCCTAAAGTTTCAGATAGGAGAATTTTTTAAATACACCTCTATGTTGGTGTACATGTTTGTTTATTTCCAATCCAGCAGGTTTTATTTTGATATGATGAAGTTGAATGATGATTCTCAGCTCCAATCAGTGATTTTCTGGACTACTATATTGATGAAAGAGAAAAATAATTACTCCTAAAAGAACTTTGTAGACTTGTTTTTTCATCCAGCAATCAGTGCAATCAGCAGTACTACAGAGCCAAGGATTAGTGAGGAAATAAAGAAGGTGATGCAATTGACAGAGCATATCAAAACAACAGATTTGTACCTCTACCAAAATTACATAGAGATCATGGATTATGGCAGTGAATTGGCCCCCTATAAATTGCCCAAGTACCTCTCTATGAGAATATTTGCACTTGAGTATATCAGAAAAATTATAAATGAAGATGAGATGCATTTTGTCTCTGCCAAGAAGAAGTCACAATCAGGATCAAATCACAAATTGGCCCATTTATTTGCAACATCAGAGCAGCAGGGGATGGGGCAGATAAAATGTTGAAGGAGATGAATTTCACGCATTGCTTCACTTGGTCCTATGATCCAATGGGGATCATCTCCAAGATGAGGGTGGAAAATAATTCCACACCCTACATTCATACCCACAGATTGGGGATAGAGAAGTATATGAATAAAGAAGAATGGGAAGCTAACACATTCCAGGAGGCAGAAGAGCAGGTCATCTCTACTTCAGGAATTCAAACACCAACACCACAAGAAAGAAAAGTTGCAGGAGCACAAGATGACAAAGGAAAAGAACCAGAAAAGGAATTAGGAAGAAAGATGACCAGGGAAGATCAAACAGACATGGATATTGATTCCTCCACTAAAGAATTCAAAATGAAATACAGGAAGAGGGCCAGAATCTGCTTGAACATTGGCTATCGCAGTGAGACATATTAGTAGACAGTTATCACAATTAGAGATTCACCAAGCTCATCTCTAGCAGGTGGCCAAACAATTTTCTCAACATCCTCTGCCATTGTGCCTTTCCAACAGCAGAATGTGCAGACTCCAAGTTCTACTATCACTGCAGGGAAACAAGAGGATAATATCTACAATACATTCAAGGATATCAAAAGAAGGAATGAGGTTCTTAATACTAGCACATATAATCATTTTTGGAAAAAAACAAGTAGCGCCAAAAGCAGACTTTTTTCAGCTTTTGCCTCTGAAAAGGGGAGGATGAAGATGGCTTTCTTAGAAGCACAAATCCCTCAACCCAAGACTACAGCAGACTACAAGAAGACCTCTTTTGAGTTTTTTATAAAGAGCATTCATCCAATAGACCAAATGGTAATTCACAAGCAGACATGAGAAATGATCTCCTCCACACTAACTAGTACAACCATGAGTCTCTCAAAGTTGCAGGTGACATTATCCAACACACAGTCACAGTTAAAGATGGAAAAGACCTCCTCCATGGCCAAAGACTCAAGGATTAAATCCCTGGAGGATTTAGTGGTACAAATTGGATACAATACTTCAAACCTTCCAGTGGTAGAAGCACTTGAGAAGAAGAAGAATGCAGACATAGTTGCTTTGAAGAGGTAGCTCAAGATGCCAGTGACAGAAGATCCTATAGCCAAAGAGATAGAAGAAAATGAAACACAGAAGGCGGAAATGCTACAATTGATCATTGAACAAGCAGAGAAACTTAATAAAATGGAGAATGAGATGGAGAAAATGATAAAAGAAAGACAGAAAGAAATAAGATATGCAATGAAGGAAGCAGAAAAAGAAGCAACTAAGGCCATGATTCCACTACAGGCATTCCCTCTTACAATGATTACAACATCTACGACAACAACAGGTACATCAGGTGAAGGCACTGAGCAGTTAGCTAAAGCTATGGAGAACATGTCCTTACAGACAACAGAAATTAAAACTCTACAAGATCAAGTCAGTGAACTACAAGATAAGATTAAAAGGAAAGATTTAGCACATACCACAGAGTTGCAGATCAGCAAAAAGTTAAATGAAGGTTTGCATAAGTCCCTTCAGGAGTCCTCAATTGGAAGCATGGTAGGAAGAGTTAAACAAATTATTTGGTTGGATATAATTGAATCTATGAATGATATATGGCCATCAATTCAAATAATTTTTGAACAGAAGGATTTAATTTCTTTAGTGAATGTTTCCATTGAAAAAGAAAATGATGAACTTGGAGATAAGCCCCAAACTTCCAACAACATCATTAGATTCTTGAATTCTAAAAGCAGTCACAAGTTGGAAAAACTGCAAGTAGCAGACAGAACAACCACCATACTTGAGGTAAAAAAGGTGTTAAACAAGAAGAGTGTGGTTACACAGCTAGAAGAAATATGTCATCAGTTGGAGATTGGAGTAAGTAGATTTTTCAATAGGATTGAGCCACTGAACAAAAATGGATTGCCCTCCTTATTTTTTATCAATGATAAGTTGATTCCTAGGACAGATTATGTCAAATATCTCACAGAGATTTCAAAGGATACATCCAAGCATACCAATATGAAGAGACAAGGAAATCATTTTATGAAGTTATTAGCAATGATGTCTTCATACATCATGAAATTAGGCACATCTTTCAGTTGAGGCCAACATTTGTGAAGTACACCGAGACTGATGAAGTCTACAGAAAGTTGAATAGAACTAAGATTCTGACTCAAACGGAATCGAAAAATTTATGTGCACTCCAGGGAGGATGACAACTCAGCATGATGAAAAAACAGGCAGCTCAACGAATTATCCACATCAACAGATCCAGTGTATCAGAACAGCTCAGCAGTATCAAATTTTCCAGCATAGCAGACCACTATAAAACTAAATAACGACTTTATAATGACTTTATACATTTGTTAAAAAATTCATTACAACGTATCCATGCATGAGACACACATGTAAAATTTCAGTTATTTTGTAATAAACGAACATATTGACTCTTTTGATACGGAAATCAGTTGCAAATAGTTTAAATATCGCATTTTATTCAGTATTGGGCATTGGACCCTATTTTGTAAGCAATTTTCATTGGAAGTATTTGTAATTTTCAAGTCGGAGCATCAATAAAAGATCGATTTTCAAGATTCATGTGTTGTGTTATCCTGGTGATGTTTTTCCTTATTCATGTTTAATTTTTTCCCACTATAATATTTTAATGTGCATCATTTAAAATTCTAATTGTAAAACAGGAAATTTAGATTAAGATTTATTGTCCAGAGTACCTTAATTCTGACTTTATTTCCAATTTAAATTTTTTCTTCTGATGTATGATTTAAGAATTCTTAATTTATCTTAAGTCATTACTGAAAATTTTTTCTCCATTTCATATTATCACTCAGTTATAAAACACCAGTATTCACAGCTAGCTTGCCTTGTATTTGTTCTGGAAGTTGATGCATACACCCAGCCTATTTCGACTCCATAGCCCAATGGAAATTGTTTAAAGAAATCCCTTAAATCCAACCACAAAAAATCAAACAAAAAAAACTCTCACATTTAGTTTAACTAGCCTAATATTATAAAGCTTAAAACAAATCAAAATCTTATATAGAGAGATCCTTCTCTAAGTCTAGGAGGCTAGATCCTAGGCTTCAAGTGGCTTTGATGTTGTTCTTTAAAATTTAATCTTTCCAATCTTACAAATTATAGAACGATAACACGTTGTTGTCTGCAGCAGGGATTGTCTATACAACACTTATCTATCAAATATATAAATACATCTTTCTTCATGTGTCCATCTATAATTCCTTCAAGCGGATTCCTTTCGTTGATTGAAGATAAAAGTACTTCAACCAATATGTCATGTTGCACATCTTTGTCATCATACCATCCTCCTTCTATATGTTGATCCCATACAAGGTGGAATATGGACCATCTGTGAGACACTTGCTTCTTATAAGTAGAGGTGAACCTTCTTAACAAAGATTCTAGTGAGGGATCTAGATGATCCATATTCTGTAAATTCTCCTTTCTAATGATTATGTATGATTATTTCTTTATCTTCTATCATGCTAGATGAATTCATTTCAACCTTATGTAATATTATTTTGATTTTCTTTTCATTTTTTCAATGAAGATACCATGAGCTACTTCGTTTCTATCGTGATGACCGCTACAACCATGTAGACTTCTACTTCAACTATCCTTCCAAGCTTTTACGATATTGTCATTAGAAATAATGAGGGGAGTGGGGGGAGTGAATCAATATTTCTTTTACAATGTTTACTTTACCATTTTATATCACTTATAAACAGAACACAAATGAACAATATAGAATAAATAATTTTATTAATTAGAAATAATGAGGACTCTAATCATGTTCTTTACAATAAATCAAGTAAAATAAATTTTATGGCTCCAACCCTGGACGAAGACACAAATCCTTCAATTGACCAGGCTCCAACCTCTAGGGCTCCAACTCTATATTCCATAAGGCTCCAACCTTATCTTCTCGAGGACTCCTATCCTCTAGGGCACCAACCCTATTTTCTTGCACAAGCTCCAACCTAGTCCTTTTGAGGACTCCCATCCTCTAGAGCACCAAACCTATCAATTTGCTTCAACTCTTCAATGTAGGTTGAATATTTCTTCAAGGCCTCCCAAAACCTTATACAACAAGCCTTAACAATATCTTCAAACTAACCTTCAAAAATATCCTCAATTGATCTTGAATACACTTAGTTCATCAATGAAAATTATGTTCACTGCAGAAGGTGTCTATGAAACTCTTCATGATACCCAAACAGTCTTCTTCAAGGCTATTCTATGAGGGCTTCAACCATGTGTTACAAGGTCAATAAATGTCTCCAAGATTAACTCCAAGATTTGTTAGTCAAGTCAACACAATCAACTCCAAATATTCTAGATGGTATTCAAAGATAATTTCACAAGTTTTCAAAGGGACTTCAATAGATCTTTAATCTACTTCAAGGCTTCAAATTGTGTCAAGCAATTTTCAATAAGGCCTTAGCTACGGGGGTTAATCTTATCTTCCACTACAAGGAAAATGGCTTATAATAAGACCCTAGTTGCAAGGTCTAATTGTCCAAAGTGGCGAAGATATATCATAGGATTTGCTTTATCTAGATAACATAATTCATTTTTTTAGTGAACTTATTCATGTCACAGAAATATTGGTTTTTATTTTTAGTACTCATCCATAGAAGAGATGCCACAGTCCTTTGCTTACTTCAAGATGGTTCTCCATTTATTCTTTGCTAGATGGTTCTCCATTTCTTCCTTCATCCTTGTTACTTCACATGATTGTGCCTTGAGAGATATGACATCTAATTTTAAGTTGGAGATATCTTCATCATTTTATTCTAGTTGGCATGCCATGGCATTTCTTTCCTTTTATTCTTAATCAAATTTTCCTTCCAGAAGGGCCAAACTTTCCATCACTATTTCAACTCCTTGTGCTTGTTTCCTTTCTTCTTCCAGGTGAGTTTTAAGAGATGAAACCTCTTCTTTACATTCACCAATTTTTGCTTCAATTATTTTCAAATCCTCATGCCTTTGTTCAATATGGCTTGAAAAAGTGTATTCCCTTTTCTTTCTTTATCCAACTAGCTTTTCCTGTATATGACTTCTTCATTATTCATTTTCTTGGTTTGATGCAATTCCTCCTTAATATTGATGAGCTCCTTATATTTTTCTTTTACTTGAATCTTGAAGAGGTCAAATTCATTACATGTCCTGTCAAGGTCATGGTCACCATCTTGTGCTTGCCTCTTGAGCTCCACATTTTCCTTTTTCAAACTATTTATCTATTTTACGTTAGCTACAAGTTTTGCCTTAAGATCTTTTTTGAGGTTTTATTTATCTTCTAGAAATTTCTTGCTCTTGGTGTCTTAATATTTACTTTTGGCCATCTTCTCTGGTTCTAAATCATCCTTGTGCTCTTGGCTATCATCATCTAATGTTATGATCAAAATTCATTTTGAATTACTATCTTGAATATTTTCCCAAATCTCTTTGGTTGATGAACATTTCTCTACTTTTTCCTTTATAGGATTTGGAAGGCCACTCAATATTTCGTTAATTTCTCTTACATTAAATTCCTTTGACTCATATTCAATTATGCTTCAGAAACAAATATAAAGATCCTTACTTTTCAAGTGAATATGCTCCTTGATGATGATATCTTCAACTTTATGCCTTCTTGATGATGTTGACAATTGAAAATCCCTTCTTGATGAATATATATTCCATCAAATATGCTTGAAATGTGATTCTTCCTTCAATGAGAGGTAGATCACCTTGATTTCTTTGATGATGATGGAAATATTTTTTCTTGATTCCTTTAGATGTGGAATGTAGAATGTAGAGGCTTCCCAAGATACTTTAAATGTAAAGTCATTCTTTCTTTGAGTGGAGGTAGGTTCCTTGAGGTATTCTTCTCCTAGTGATGATGTGATACTTGAGATGAGTACTCCTCCTTGGTGCTTCTTATTCCTCCTTAATTATTACTTTGTTCTCTTCCCTTATGTATCCTTCTCCAATGATGTGATCACCAAGTTGCCTCTTCTTGTCTTTTCACCTTAGCTCTGATACCATATTGAGAAATCTAGGGGAAGTTAGATTAGGTGATTTCTCTTACTTTGATAATTGCTTGTGATGTATTTTTACGTAACTCGATTAGCTTCTTCTTTCACTTGATTATTATTATGTTCTTATCATCAAAAAATACCAAAAATTGAGAGAAAAATGAGACAATAGGACACAAAATATAAGATGTTAGTCAGGGCCAAAACCTCTCCTCTTGAGAGGAACACCCATAATAATTATTCTCTTCTTGTAGAATCTTCAAATGACGAATTACAAGACCTAAGACCCTTGACAAAGACCCCTCCAACACCAAGCCAACCTTCCTTCTTGATGAGATTTTCTTACAGGGCTTACATCAACAGCGTTTTACCTTCTAGCAAAAACTTTGACCCCAACAAATTCTCCAACAACTTTGACCCCAACAAATTTTCCAGAAATGTTGATCACGAACAACTTTCCAGCAACTTCGACCTCCTATAAATTTCCAAAAACTTCTGAAATTTTGACTTTCCCAACAACTTCTGCATTTTTTACTTACCTAACAACTTTTTAAATTTCAACTTGCCCAACAACTTCTGCAGTTTCAACTTGCCTAGCAACTTCTTCAGTTTTGACTTTCCCAACAACTTCTACAACTTTGACTTTCCCAACAACTTTAGAAACCCTAACACAAGAGAGAGAGAGAGAGAGAGGTCCAAAACTTCAATCTTGCTCTTCTTTTTATCCTTGATTTTCATCCTTTTTCCAGCTTATTTCTTAAGTAGATCGAACTTGCTTATTTTATTCTCAAATGAGGTTGAGTTCCTTCTTATATATAAACTTTCCAAGGGTATGAATTGACTCCATGAGGCCAACTTTATCTTTCATGTAGGTTGACTTGTTGTAACTCGTTGACAAGGTCTTAGAGGGTATTTTATGACTTGAATAAATTTATTTTACATAATACAAGATTCCCAAAGGAGTCACACATGTATGAAAATGACACTTTTGACTTCATAATTATATGACAAACCTAGATGTACTCAATGGGTGCTTGACCTATAAATAAATTTATCTTTAGCATGAAACACATGCATCAAGAATAACAATTAAAATTTTATTTTTCTCTTTTCATAAAATACATTAAATCATGATTACAATAGACATTAAGAAGACCAAACCTATTTAATTATTTAACCATCTCTTAGGGGATACGTGCTTGCTCAAATTTATTGATCACTTTTCTTGCTTGATTTGGATATAAACCATTCAATTCAAGGATGAAGTATATGGGAAATTCAAAAAAATTAAAGGTTTAGCAGAAAACCAAAGCAAGAAAAAATTGAGTGAATAAACATTAATGATGTGGAGAATGATACTAGTAAATATTTCCAATTCATTTCTCATTTCTCATGTCATTTATTGGTAGTTCACTTTTCCTTAGACTCTTCAACGGAATTGAGTCTCGAAATGGAAGAAAAGGGCTATTATGGAGATGGATCAATGCATGTTTTCTCCAAGGAAATGAAACGTACATTCTTGGGGGAAACAATATTTTATGTTTCCCACATCATCACATGAATACCTTAATCAAGATAATGTTATAGAATAATAAATTCAATGTCATTGATTATTACATGAGAACATATCCAACGTCATCTTAGGGATAGGGTCCTAAATCTACATGGATATTAGTAAGAACAAAATTTATAGCTCTTTAATTGACTAATTGTCTTGGAGATAAACCTTGATATGGATTTGAAATGTTGACAAAGTTCTTATGTCTACTATGGAGATTCTAGAAAAAATTTCTAACAATAACTTCCACCACAAAAGTCTCAAATATGAAATCGCTTCCCATAAGGAAGCGAAACTTGTGATGAAATCCATTTGTTGGAAAAGTTACGAGTTAAATTTGAAGGAAAATATGTTAATTTAGAAGTCTAAAAAGATGCAGATATAATCACATTCTTATTGTTTCTACTATCATAATACATAGAATGCAAAGAAAATGGTGCGATAGGGAATTCAATAGATTACATTTGGCTCTAATAATTGGATAAATAGGGATAACTTGAGCTAAATTACATATCTTATCACACAATTCCTGTAAACCGCGTTTGAGTATAGCACATGAGATTGGTCAAGACCTTTAGTCAATGTTGATGTAGTTGTAGCCTTGAAATTTGAGAAAGAAGGTTGTACAACAAGCAAAAGGAAGCATGATAGGTTTAAAAAATTAAATTAAATAAGAATCACTATGAAAAAATAGAAAATAACTCCAAGAAGGTGGTTACTTTTTCCACCCACCTATAACATTGTTACCAATGAAATAGGTAACCTGGCCTCAAAACGAGAACTCTAGCCCAAAAAGTCTCAAAAAACATGAAAAACACCCCAAAAACAAAAAGTGTGTCTTCCAGAATGCACTTGGTTTTTTTTAAGGTCAAATTTCAACATTTTATAAAATTATGCTAAAAACAAAATTGTTTGTTGAAAAAAGGATTGAAAAAACACCCTCAAAACAAAACCAGTTGATGCTAGAATAACAAAAAAAAAAAATTGTGTCATAATTTTGACACTTGTAACAATGGAATTAAAGACAACATATTAGGACATTTTTTAAAATCGTAAATTTCTAACATTTTTGATAGATGATGTTAAATATTAACAAATACATGTCTGAAGGGCTTATCATTTCGAACAATTTTCATCCATGTTGTTAAACATAAAATATCTTGACTCTAAACAACCCCAAAATTGTAAGTATTGTCAACCATAACATTAAAGATAAAATTTGGTAGCGCATAAAAACCTTAATGACAAGTTGTAAATCTAAAGTTTTTCAATCTTAAGTTTTCAACATACTTGAACAATGAAATTATGGAGAAATTGTAAGACTTAAACAATTTTAAAAAATGAACAAGTAAATGAAAAAATTATCATTGAACAGAAACAAGTAAGAGTAATTTTAATTTTAAAGGATAAGAACTTATATTTTTTCAAATCTTAGCATAAGACAAATTTAAATGTA
Organism: Pinus albicaulis; assembly: GCA_034641835.2. Classification (NCBI taxonomy): domain Eukaryota; kingdom Viridiplantae; phylum Streptophyta; class Pinopsida; order Pinales; family Pinaceae; genus Pinus; species Pinus albicaulis. The sequence goes on from CM076575.1 coordinate 1,320,468,363, forward strand.
ATTTCAACCAAAACCTAAAAATCAAGCATCAAAACAAAGTGTTCCCTTTCAATGACGCATATAATTATTAAAAATTTTAAAAGTATCTTATAACAAATGGTAACAATACATAATATCATGGTAATATCACTGCATAATCTAAAAATTCAACATTAGTTTCTATTTTCTATTTTACTTATAATTAAAATATCAACATTGGTACATCGAATATAACATAAATTATTTTGTAATTCATTGTTGCATTGTCGATATTCTAAAGAGATGAATTCTTCATAATTAAAACATATAATCCAACAAACATAGAAATGTCTCATAACTTCATGAAAAATGAGATGGAAGTCAAAAATTTTATTTCAAGTTACCATGCAAACATCAATTACATAAAAGTGTCTTAGATAGTTATTCAAAATCAACCATAGGTTCTAGCACACCATCATAACCTACATCTTCAGATGAATGGCTCGATGCAGATGAAGATGATCCATATTCTTCTCTTTCATCAACTAGTGCTCCTTCTGGGTCAACATGCATGCCCACCATTTCAGAGTTCAAAAGTCTTGTAGATCTACGCCTACATTCTGCAGAGTCCCATCTCAACAGTAATTGTTCTGGTAGCAATTTCTTCAAAATATTTATGGTCTGCAACCAAAGAGTTCCTCTCTTTGTCAAATTGAAGTCATACACAAGTATGTCAACATCCTCCAATTTTAATACATCTGTGCGGCGACGATTTATATTTGTGCCATTTCTTTTTCTCTTTCTGCCAATTCTTTTTTCCACTACCATCTCTAGCTTGTACACACCATTGAAAGGGTGGGTACTTGTGGCATACCAATGTACATCAACAGTTGTAATATCTTCATTTTCATTAATGACCTTTATAACCTTGGGAATCCAGAATGGATAGCCAAGTGGATCTTCATCTGCTAACACTGCTATCATGCAACCTTCCTTAAGATCCTGCACATAACCCCTGTAAAGGTCTTCCATGGCTTCACGTTGTGCACGTGATCTTCTAGAACCAATATAGATTTCTCTTTCCTCTACCTGTGGGGAATTAATAATAGCTTGAGGCTGTTGTTGTTCAACATTGTGTGTTTCCTGATGTTCATGTTCATTTGGCATATTTTGTGGCCAAAAAAAAGGAGTCTTCAAAAGTGTATCCCCATTTATTGATCTTGAAATCATATCACTTTGACTACTGAAAAAATACTCCCACCAAACTGAATAAGCAACATCGAAGTACTCATATATATCTCTAATACATCTTTTAATTTCCTCTAGACATTCAAAATAATTTATGTCTCTCTTCTGCCTTCGTGCATTATGGAGTTCAGCAACTGACTGTAATAACAATATCTTTGATGAAAATATTGGACGCTCTGGAATGAACTTCAAAAATTCTAACCCTGATGATGGTCCCCATTCTTCAATAGTTGAATACTTCTTGCCCCATATAAGTGTTATCCCATCAATTTTTTTGATACGAAATTGATGCTGGAAGCTAATGTCGTTAAGTTGTTCAATGCATTTCTCCTCACCATGCGATCCAAAAATAAACCTTCACATGTCAATAGTTTCTTCCAACACATGAAAAACAGGTTCTGGAATGTACAATTTCTTAATACATTCAATTAATGATGGCAGACTCCCAACACCTTTCCTCCTCAATGTTACTGAAAAACGACTGAACATTTGATCAATATGATCATGAGTATGCCCAACAAGAAGGAAACCAACCTTTATCTTTTTAAAAATCCCCAATTCAACGAGCATGTTTAGATACCCAAAAGAACTTGATTTTTGTTCTCACGACTTGTGTTGTCTAATTGTAAATACAAAACTTCAGGAAGAATCCCAGACCAATGAGTAACCACATCATGGATTATAGTTATGGTCAGATTTGAATCATTGTGAATATTTGGAGTTGTGAAGAAAACTCTTGGAAACATCTTCTCATTAAATACCATACAACCAACCAAGTGAAACTGAATGAAATTTTCCTCTTGTAATTTTTTTGGCGTGCGGACAAAATGTGGAAGAAGTGTTTTCTTTTGGTCCATACCATCAATTATCAATCCCAGATATTTATTTGGATGATCATAACACTTCTTTCGATGTTTATACAACTTTTTCCTTTCACTTGTTTTCTGATTGTGATGGTTTTGAAGTTCTTTGACAACGGAATCTGTACATAAAATAAAAGAAACATATGAATAAATATATTTTCATAGTTGATAAGTATCAAATTTTAAAAAATAATGTTTTGAACACATACATCTTTCTGCCCCTTGACATTTATCTCTTTTTGCTTTAAGAGAAGCACATGTGCTGCAAATCCCCATCCTTGTCTTCTTAGGAATACGAACATTGTTGAATTCAGTTTTCCATATCCTTGTAAAATAAGAAAATGTAATAAAATTACCAATTCCTTCAACAACTTCTACATAATCTTTGTATAACATGAATATTTCTCATCTCGATAAATTATATGGAATATGTATTGTGTCTTTATTTGGCATACACTCTCCATGATTTGAAAAGAAGTCTTTCATCCATGTCTTAGCAGTATTTGCAAACGGCCCCACCTCCCGTTTATAACATGCTTCTGAATAATATGTGGGATCCCTTTCCAATCTATCCTGGATTCTTGACAAACGACAATTACCAATTGAATGCAACATTTTGAACACCTTTCTGCAAAGCAATACATTCCCAATATGATAATCATAACCTGCTGGTGTAGATTGCATGCAACCCACTAAATATGAATTTTGCATACTTTTATTTATTGACATATATGTTTTCCTTTTCTCCAAAAAAAATTTGAAATCCATATTTTTCAAGCAATCCCTTCGACAACATTCACTTGAAATCAAATGAACGACAGAACTTCTTTTTGTGAGATATTTTGTCCTCACCCTTGTATAACTGGAATGCTTTGGATTGATATGAAAAGGTCTACTCCTACTCCTAGTTGCAATATTTTCTTGCAACGGCTTCATCATTCCATCATCCTTTGTAAAAGTAGTTTCATCACCATTAGGAGGAATATTATCCCCACTATCATCATCCTCAACATAGTTAAAAAATTCATCAACATCATTGCTTGGAAAAATTTCTTTACCATCATCAGTTGAAGAAAACATTTCACAAGAATCATCGGTACTTTTGTAACCCCGACTCAAAAGAAATTATTCACCATCTTGACCCATGCTTTCAAATTCTTCCCTGGGAGGATTCAATTCTTCATCACCATGAGTGTCTTTGAAATGGTCACTTGGAGAAAATGCAATATTCAGATCTATGCCTCTAAAATTATCATTTGCAAGAAACTCTTCATCCTCCCCTTCCTCAATGGTGCTCTCATAATCCTTGGGATTAGGCATAAGTGGAAGCTTTGAATTTGCATTCACTATAATTTCTTCATCCTTCCCCTCCCCTTCCTCACTGAAGCTCTCATAATCCTTAGGATTAGGAATAAGTGAATGCCTTGAATCTATATTTATTGGAAATTCTTCATCCCCCCCTTCATCAATGGTTAAATTATAATCGCTATGATTAGGATGAAGTTAAAATTTTAGCTTTGGAAATTCATCCCCGTCTTCATCAGTGGTGCTGGCATAATCCTTAGGATTAGGACGAAGTGGATATTTTGACACTGCAAATTCTTCATTCCCCTCTTCCTCAATGGTGCTGACATAATCCTTAGGATTAGGACGAAGTGCATATTTTGACTCTGCAAATTCTTCATTCCCCTCTTCATATGTGGTGCTAACATAATCCTTAGGATTAAGACGAAGTGGAAATTTTGACTCTGGAATTTTTTCGTCCCCCTCTTCATCAGTGGTGCTTGCATAATCCTTAGGATTAGGACGGAGTGGATATTTTGACACTGTAACTTTTTCATTTCCCTCTTCATCTGTGGTGCTGGCATAATCCTTAGGATTGGGACGAAGTGGATGTTTTGACTCTGAAACATTATCATTCCCCTCTTCATCAGTGGTGCTCGCATAATCCTTACGATTAGGACGAATTTGATATTTTGACTCTGAAAATTTTACATCCCCCTTTTCATCAGTGGTGCTGGCATACTCCTCAGAATTAGGACAGAGTGGATATTTTGACTCTGCAGATTCTTCATTCCCCTCTTCATTTGTTGTTCTCGCATAATCCTTAGGATTAAGCTGAAGTGGATATTCTTCATCTCCCTCTTCATCAATGGTGTCCTCATAATCCTTGGGATTAGGACGAAGTGAAACTTTTGACACTAGAAATTCTTCATCATGCCCTTCATCACTATTGCTTTCATAATCCTTAGGATTAAGAGTAAGTGGTATAATTGGCGCTCGATTTACAGAAATTTCATTTTGCTACGCCTCATCAATTTTGTTCTCATCATCTTTAGGATTATGACCAAGTCGATTTTTTGACTCTCTATTCATGGTGAACGAACTCTCGTTATATTCATCACTCTGAATAGAGTTGTTGCGTGACGAAGATGTTGATGTTGTACAAAGAAAAACTTCGCTATCAGAAGAAACCATGGCTTTCAACAAGAATAGGTTGAATGATACAAATTCCTCTCCCACTTACAATATATAGCTTAAAGACTGAAAATTTCCCTCCAAATTTTCCCTCCAAAAAAATTCGCGAAAAATTTTCCCTCCAAAATTTCTCCCCAAAAAATTTCGCGAAAAACTTTCCCTCCAAAATTTTCATTTCAAATATTTGATACAAATATTAGTCAAAAAATGTATTTAACATTTTTTTAATAAATTGTTTGTGTTGAAATATTTTACCGATATTTATATTCAAAATATCCACAAAATATTTCTATCATGGATGTCTTCCAAACTAAAATAATGTTTTTATTTCAATGATTTAACATTGACTAGATGTAAGTATTAACTATAATATTACTATAATATCTACATGCAAATATTAACTATTTTAACTATAATGACTACATGTAAATATTTTAAATTTTAAATTTTTAACTTACGTTATATTCATCTAAAATATATTTCAAAATTTACTAATAAATTGTTGGTCTTCAAATATTTCACCATACTTTCTATTCAAAATATCCACAAAATATTCCTTTCATGCATACCTTCGAAACTAAAATAATTTTCTTATTTCAATGGTTTAAGATTGACTACATGTAAATATTTAAAAAATAAGAACATGTAAATATTAACTATTTAAACTATAATATTAACTATAATTAACTACATGTAAATATTTTAGATTTTAAATTTTAATCCCATGAATTTAAACATTGAGTACATGTAAATATTAACTATGATAACTAAATGCAAATATTAACTATTTTATCTATAATATTAACTGTAAGTATTTCATATTTTAATTTTTAATTTGAGATTATATTTGAATTATTCAACATTCAGTACATGTAAATATTAAATAAAATATTAACTATGATAACTACATGCAAATATTAAATATTTTAACTATAGTATGAACTATAATAAACTAAATGTAAATATTTGAAATTTGAAATTTTAATCTCACATTCGTTAAACAGTAAACCAATCAGACAATATTCGCTATATAATAAGAATGTTTGTTTCTATTCATCACATCACATCAAGTTTTCTGGTATTTGTTAGAGAAAATTTCTGGAGGTGTTGCGTTGGCATTGGTAACTTTGTGGAGGCATTGCATTGGCATTGGAGGCGTTGTGTTGCTATTAGTAATTTTGTGGAGGTGTTGCATTGGCATTGGTAACTTTGTGAAGACATTGCATTGGCATTGGAGGCGTTGTGTTGCTATTCGTAATTTTGTGGATGCGTTGTGTTGGCATTGGTGACAGTAGTTTTTTGCATTTCAAAGGTTAGTTTTCCTTCTATTCTGTCAATTTAAAGACGATTTTGGGGAAAATCTGTTTTCTATAGTTTTTTGTGTCCAAAAACTTTTTTTTTAAGGTTTTTAGGTTCAAAAACCATCATTTTTTTATATTTTTTTAGTGAAGAAAATACAAAAAGAACTAAATTTTTTAGGGTTTTAAGGACAAAAATTTAGAATTTTTTTTCTTTTTTAAGACTTATAGGTTCATCTAGACAGAAAAATCCATAAAACAACCATGCACATAAAAAAAATAGTAATATTATAACATTTTTTATTTGTTTTTTTTTATCATAAATATATCAGTGGTTTCATTATTTAAAATGTTTTTTTTTTGTTTTTATTTGAGAATTTTTTGATTTTATATTCTATTTTTTTTTTTTTTTTTTAATTTTAAATCTTAGTTTTATTCTTTTTAATTTTAAATCTTTAGTTTTTTTGCTCTACGGCTATGGCACATGCAATTTTTTTTATTATTATTATTTTTTTAATAAAACAATTCTTAATTATTTTTTTAATTTTTTTTAATTTGTTTTAATAAAACAATTAAAAATTAATAAAAACATTGCTATATATAAAAATAATAATAATAATTGTTATATAATATAATAAAAACATTGTTATATAATAATTGTTAAAAATATCAAAATATAACAAATATATATTTAAAAAAAAAAATTATTAAATAACAATTATGTTTTGTTTTTAAACATTATATAATTAAAGAAAAAAACAATACAATATAATAAATTAAAAAAAAAAAAAAAAAAAACATTTGTTTTAATATAACAATACAATAAATTTAAAAATAAAAATAAAAAACTATATAACAATACAATTAAAAAAAAATTAAAAATATATAATATTATAACATTTGTTTTTAACATTTAAATTTTTTAATTTTTTTTTTTTAATTTAAGTATTTAAACAACATTATAAAAAAATTAATTTTTTATTTTATTTTGTTTATTTTTATTTAATTACTATGTAATGTGAAATAGAAATTTGTAATTTTCAAATATATTAAAAGATTATATAAATTTATAAACTTTTATTTTAATTTTTTATAACTTTAAGTTTATAATTTTTTATTTAATTGCTATGTAAAGTAAAATAAATTTTTATTTTATTTTATTTTGTTTATTTTTATTCAATGTAATGTAAAATTAAATTTTAAAATTTTAAAATATATTAAAAGATTATAAGTTTTTTTAATAAAATCATTGCCTTAAAAAAACAAAATTTCATTTTAACATTTGTTATAAATAGTTGGTAATTTTTTTTGTTTTTTTTTTAATATTAAACAAAAACTGAAGTTTGAAAATAATAGTTTATTTTTTTTTAATTTTTTTATACAATTTAAGCACATTTTGAAATTTTTTATAAAGTGTATTCAAAACATATTATATAGATATATATATACATATGATTTATAATATTTTGTTTTTAAATGAAAATTTGTATAGTAATTTTACTGCTTTAATTTCAAGCTATTTAGTTTTAGAAATAATTTTTTTTATTAAATTTATTTTATCCGCATTATTTTTCCATTAACTAATATATACATATTTTTTTTATCAGGAAAATGGCATCAAAAAATATTTTTGTGAATGTTTCTGCACCTAGGATAGCAACTCCCAAATCTACAGCTACAACTCGACGCACTATGGATACAACTCCCAAATCTAAAGTTGCAGCTGGACACACTATGGACATTGTTAAACGCAATAAGGACATTGTTGCACACACTAATAAAATTCAAACAAGTGGGGCACCAGGTTCATTAAAGCTTATTTCTGATTGGAAGAACACCGAGGAAATAGATAAAATTGATTTCTCATGGTATCCTGAAGACAGTGAAACGGAGGTTGATATACAAATCTATCTGATTTGTGGTATGATTGACTTAAATGAGCCATATGATGTGATGGGTAGAGTACGAGACATATGTATGGTCCCAAATACAAACACTATTTATGTTCTTGCAAGGAAGGCTCAGAAACGTGAGAAGGTTAGATACCGTCTATCAATCGTCAAGTATGACACAGATGAAATATCTTCAAAATTTTCTGAAGAAATATCAAGCAATATTACAAATAACATTGTAAGTATGCTTATTTTTATTTCCTCTATGCATTATTGTAAGGATGATTCATTTTTTTATAAATTATTGATCATTGACATGTTTTATTTTGTTTCATAGGATTTTGTTCCGAGTCTTTCAAACATGTTTGAAGGTATTTATATGTTGGTGCCAAATGTTATGGATGTGATCAACACTTTCCACAAAGACAAAGCAAAGGAAAGGAGATTGAAGCAAAGAGAAATAGCTCGTGACACTGCAACAGTACAAAGAGGGGATCAACCAAGAGTCACTAAGGTGGGTCAATCTAGTAAACTTAAACATGTTTCTTTTGAAGGTGTCGAACATGAAACAGAAAATTATGATAGAATTAGTGAGGAGGAGATTAGAACTATTGTGCAAAATGAGAAAACATATCAGACACCAAAAAGAAAAATCGCCAAAGATGTCTCTCTTTTACCTCATGAAGGAGAGCTTGTTTATAAAAAAACTGATATGTTATCCAATAAGACTACGAAATCAAATATTGGTGAACCTGTAAAGGTCGTGAGAAGCAGTGAAGAACAAACTGAAATCTCTCCCGGAGGCAGAGAAATCATAACACCAGGTGCTGAGTTAGAGGATGGCATTATTAAAACAAAATAAAATGCTATTCGACAAGAGTTGAGGAAGAATAAATTAATTCTTGGTGGCAAAACATTTGAGCTTAATGTTAACCAATTTTATAGCCCATATGAAGGACAATCTTAATATCAAATTAGAAAGGCCCATCACCTACATGTACATAATCTGAAAACATTGTTCAGGTTCAATCCATATGCACATGTGGTGGATTATGTGGTTCTTGTCAATCCACGTCAGGTTCCCAACAAACAAGCATTTGACAAGACAAAATGTTTTGATTATAAATATTATGTAATTGGAGGGAACCATTCGATAAAGGCTAAGAGACAATTGATTGCAAAATATCCCAATAAATATCTTTTTCAAACAGTAAAATGCATCATTTATGGTGGCTTAACAGAAATAGTATCAAAGTTATTGGCATGGGATCATAATGCAAATAATGAGTACAGAATGAAAATGACTTTCATCCAAAGGGTCAGATTTATTCATAATGAATTCATAGAAAAATGTGGTGGGGATAAGACACAAGTTAGTGTAGCAATTCGAAAGGAATGTTTAATGGAAATAGGTTATCAAATTGATGAAAAAAAAGCAAAAGATGGAAAATTGAATACAAATTTCTTCAGAGGCACAGATAACATTTTTCAGTTGCCATTTAGAACTGGGGAGGTATGGGATTTGATTGATGAGATTTTTGATCGGTGGGAGAATATTCCCATAAAAAATCAGAAGGTTAGAAAGAGTAAACCCATAATATGTACCAACAGTAAGGCGGGTCCTGAAATGAAGCAGCTTCCAGAGGATATGACTATCACACCTTGGAGAACAATGCAAGGTGTGAAGGATGATAAATTATTCAAATCAGTATTAGCCCGTGTGAAGTCGGGTGAATTATCAATGGAAGAAATGTGTGCATAATTTCAAAAGTAAGTTTCTTGAATTATTTCTTATTTTTCTTTCATTATAATTTTCTTTTCAATAAAACATAATGATGTTGGTAGAATTTGTTATACATGTCAGTATATTAACGCTTTTAACTTGATTTATTCAGTCAGAATTTTTTTATGAAAATACAAGAACACATGGTTAAAATGTTGAATGAAGACAGTTGGGATGACATTGTACGCAACTACCCAAAAGCAAGTTCTACATCAACACTAAAAGAGTTTTATATTTCATTCAATAAGGTATGTTGATTTATAAATTCATTTTATTCATATTTAAACTATATATATATATATATGTGTGTGTGTGTGTGTCATTAAAGATGTCGAAGAAGGATGGAAATGGAGTACCAGATACTTTCAAAAGCATTATTGAAAAAATTAAGATGGAGAACATGAGAAGGAAGCGTCTTATGAATGTTGAACTTGATCCTACTCTTAATCATTACAGTTGGAATGGGCTCGACAGTGTCCAATATCAAATAATACAAGGTGACTGTGAAGACATTGCATCAATAATACCTAAAAGGGAATATGGCCTAGTTATTACAGATATTCCTCATGGTTTCAATTTCCCAGACATTGAATATGATAGAGAACCATATACTTATCAAGATTTTAGTAAAGTGGTTACGGGTTTTCAAGAAGTGACAACATCACCACTTTGGCGATTTATGACATTTCATTCAGACACACAGTTTCCAATGTTATTAACAAGCTTCAAGGGTAAAGCAAACTCAAGGATGCAACTTACATGGTAAGACTTTGAAATTGTATGTTTGATTTCTCCTAAATTTTTTCATTCATGTAAAATTTAATTGAACTTTTACTATGTTATGTTATAGGAAAAAGTCAAATATTGTTTCTTCCGAAGATCAGCCTATTATAAATGATTGTGAGTTCATCCATGTTGAATGTTGGACAAAAGACGATAGCTATAAGCATATTATTATGAATCAAGTAGATGGGAAGAGTCATAGTCAAGTATTGGTTTATGATGCAGTTGTAAGAAAACTAACATATGAGGATAAAGATGAAAAAGGAGATATAGTTAACATTTATCAAAAACCACAAGCATTAATTAACTATCTTATAGATCTGTGTTCAAATGAAGGAGAATGGGTTTTGGATTTATTCTCAGGTTCAGGTAAGTTTTATTATACAAATTTAAATTTAAATATTGTCTTTTTTTACTTTGTATGTCTCCATACTAATTTTCTTACTTATTTCTTTTGTGCTTGATGATTAGGTACAACACTAGCATGTTGCCTACTAAAAGGAAGAAATTGCATTGCCATTGAGAAAGACCTAGTTCAATGAAAATTTATTCAACAAAGAATTAATGCTCTTAAATTCCTTCCAGATGCGAAGCAAGAAGTTGGTTTGAGGAAAGGAGATTTTAATGAATTACGTGTGGAAAAAAAAGCAAAGGAACCTCAACCACCATTATATGGAATGATTGGAAAGGGACACTTTGGAAAATGATCAAAATGAAGAAGAAAATGTTGCGGAAGAAGCCATCAATGTTGTTCTAGATGATGTTGAAGATGTATTAGTTGATATTGTTGATGATGTTTAAGTTATGCTTGCAAACAAAGCTTATTTTTTAGAACTATTAATCAGTTTTACTTGTAATGTTTAGACTTTGATATTTTATGAGAACAACCCTTATTTTTTGCAAAAATCATGTGATTGCTATTATTTTTTGACATAAAATTCAATAAAAATGTTATTTTCTTAAGTTTTTTTGTTAAGATTCTCCCAAAAAATCAGTTTATTGAACATGTTTTTTCCAACAAAAAGTCTGTAAAAGTGTATTTTTTGCATTGTATTTATATTGAAAAATTATATTTTTTTGTCATATGGTTCAAAATATTGGTTTTTTAGTGACAATTATTTGATGTCCATTGAAAAATTATTTAACAATACATAAACATGTAGAAAATATAAACTTTAGAATATTGACCCTTTTTCCATTTTTTATCTGTGTGAAAAAGTGAAGATATCATTACAAGTTTTTATTTAAAAAAAAAATTTAAAATTAAAATTAAAATTATTTTTAAAACACAAGTACATAAATGCACTTAAAAATAAACATCTCACAGGAGAAGAAGACATTAGAAAATCTATAGTGTAAAAATCAATCCTATAAAAAAACGTTGGTGATGATACACCACCACTATTCAAAATCGACATAAAAAAACATCACATAAAAAATTAAAAAAAAAAAAAAAAAAATTAAAAAAAAAAAAAAACAAACAAACAAACAAACAAAATGAAAAAAACTTAAAGTGCCAAAAACATTGGAAAGGGACACTTTGGAAAATGATCAAAATGAAGAAGAAAATGTTGCGGAAAAAGCCATCAACGCTGTTCTAGATGATGTTGAAGATGTATTAGTTGATATTGTTGATGATGTTTAAGTTATGTTTGCAAACAAAGCTTATTTTTTAGAACTATTAATCAGTTTTACTTGTAATGTTTAGACTTTGATATTTTATGAGAACAACCCTTATTTTTTGCAAAAATCATGTGATTTCTATTATTTTTTGACATAAAATTCAATAAAAATGTTATTTTCTTAAGTTTTTTTGTTAAGATTCTCCCAAAAAATCAGTTCATTTAACATGTTTTTTTCAACAAAAAGTCTGTAAAAGTGTATTTTTTGCATTGTATTTATATTGAAAAATTATATTTTTTTGTCATATGGTTCAAAATATTGGTTTTTTAGCGACAACTATTTGATGTGCATTGAAAAATTATTTAACAATACATAAACATGTAGAAAATATAAACTTTAGAATATTGACCCTTTTTCCATCTTTTATCTGTGTGAAAAAGTGAAGATATCATTACAAGTTTTTATTTAAAATATATATATATATATATATATATTTTAAAACACAAGTACATAAATGCACTTAAAAATAAACATCTCACGGAAGAAGAAGACATTAGAAAATCTACAGTGTCAAAATCAATCCTATAAAAAAACGTTTGTGATGATACACCACCACTATTCAAAATCGACATAAAAAATTTTTAAAAAAAATTTAAAAAAAAAAAAAACAAACAAACAAACAAAATGAAAAAAACTTAAAGTGCCAAAAACATGCTCAAAAATTTTTTTCTTGATTCTGCATCGCCACTTTTTCAAAATCAGGTGTTTTTCTTGATACTTCAAAAAAGTAGGTAACAATGAGGTTACCTATTTCATCGGTAATAGTGTTATATTAAATGATGTTGAGTTTACCAAGTTGAAGAAAGGATTGAGGTTTGCATTAGCACCCATGCACATACCTTTATTCCCAGAAAACTCTCTCTATCTAGCCCCTCCCTGTACTATGGACACATTCTCTCGTCCACTAAATGAAATAAGTAAATCTGTCATTCAAAAGGCAGGCCCCTCTACGAGCCTTCCCCTCAAAGAGTTGGAAGCTCTTGAACTTGAAAATGAAGTTTGTCAACTTGTAGTGTAGAGGAAAGTATTAAAATGTTACTAGATAAGGATAAAGAAACAATAATATGAGTTGGTGCATTAATATTAAGAAGAGAAAAGCTCCCGAGAAGTAATTTAAATAAAAGGGAATATATATATCTCAGTAACTTGAGGAGGAATGGTGGCATCATTATTTTAAAATTAGACAAGTGTGGGGAAATATTGGTAATGAGCCAAGGATATTTCACAATGAACATTCTAGAACACCCAATCAAGAGTGGTTGCAGTAGAATATGAGTAGTGACCTAATTCATTAGGTGACCAAGGAATGTAAGAAGTTTATTAAAGGGTTTAGTTTGGATAAAATAACTAGGAAGTAGCTAACTTCAAGCTGTGAAATCAGACTTTAGATCCATTAGTTGCCAACATTAATTATTTCATAAAATAATCTACTGACTTTGTGAAAATCATCAAAGATGTCAAAGTAGAAGCAGAAAACATTATTGTTAGTTTCAATTTTGTATCTCTATTTATGAAAATCCCATTGGATGAGGTAGTACAAGTCATCAAATAAATTACAGATCCAAAGGAAACAAAATTAATATAAATATTCCTTCATTCAAAATTATTTAGTTTCCAATGGGAGTTGTATGAACAAACCAGCAACAAGGCAATGGGATATCCACTCTCAACCATTGTTTCCAATATTAGTATGGATTATTTTGATAAAATACCTCTTGACACCTACCCATGAAGCCAACAAGGTGGAATAAATATTTGGATGACACTAATGTGAAATGGCCCCATGGAAGAGAAAAGCTTAATAAGGTTTTTAGCACCTTCATTATCTAGTTTATGGAATTAAGTTTTCCATGGAATTAGAAAATATCGGAGCATTTATGTTCATTATGAAGCATTATAGTACTTTAGGCCATCAAGTATTTAGAAATAAAACTCACACTAAGAGTTATATACACATTATCATCACTACCCAACTCAAAAGATTATGGTCCTTAACACCCTAGCTCTCAGAGTAGTCATAATCTAGGATGAAGAACATTTAAAGCAAGAGAAATACCACCTAACCAAGGTCCTTAAGAGTATAGGATAAAAATATATATCCATTAGAAGAGTGATAGAAAGTTTGGGAAGGGGATATTAATCACACAACCAATCCACTACTAAAATATGTACCTTCCTTACATTCAAGGGGTCGATGATAGGATTGTAGGTTTAATCAGTCACACAATCGACACGCTATTAAAAGACCTACCTTCCTTACATTCAAGGGACTGCTAATAGGATTATAGTTTTAAATAAATGATGCATGCCAAAACATCATGCAAGCCTATAAAAACTAGCAGATAGAAAATGAGGTCCATAAAAACCAAATTAACCATCACTACTAAAGGTGTCTACAAGGTTGAGTGCTCCTACAGGAAATGCGACTCATATTAGGGAAAATGGACATGCATTCCACGCAAGGATTAAAATGACATGGGTTCAAATTAGGAATGAACATTCATACACTTCATCCCTAGCTAAACATTCCCCTATGACCAAGCACCATGTGTGCCCAGAGTAAGTCAAGATCTTTATAGGAGAAGACAACTATTACAAGCATTAGTTTAAAGAAGAACTGGAAATAGTTAAGCATATGAACAACTTGAATAGGGATGAAGTTTTTGAGATTATTGAAAATTGAATCCATTTAATCAGCCAACAAAGTGATCATTAGACTAATATTGGGAGCATTAATAGTTTATGAAGATCAAACAGATAAAAAATGAGTAAAAATAATAATTGTTGTGTTTCATAAGGGACTATGTTTCTCAGTGACATACTATTGTTATTAAAGTTATGAATCCTTATGAGAAATGTTATGGAAATTCAATGTCATCTTAGGGTTAGGATCCTACATTTACATGGATATGAATAGAAAAAATTCAATATCTCTTCAATCAACTCATTTTCCTAAAGGTGAACCTTGATCTAGATTAGAAACATTGATAAAATTATTTTCCACTATGATGTTATACTCATGTTGTTCAAGGTATGACTCCTTATGAGAAAGTATGGAAAAAAAAAAACCTTCAGTGTTATATTTCAAAAAATTTGGATCGTGTATGGGGCCTGTAGAAATTATATGCATTAAGCATGTATATGTACTAGATTCACCTGATCTCACAATATTTAACTTCTTGCAAAATACTGAATCATTCCACTGTTAATATTTTGCGGAAAATTAATTGCACACACATGTAAATCATAAATAAAAATAATCGCACATAACACAGTTGTTTAACGAGAAATCCTAAAGCTGAAAACTCCAACTATCATATATTATGTATCATGGAGATCATGTAAAAATCTCATACAAAGCTTAGTACATCAAGCTCTCAGTACAATCAATCGTCACACAATAACATAGAAGAAATCTGCAAATCCATGCACCAATCTCTGCCCTCCTGCTAGCCTGCCTCCACTGCGCAATCCAAGCTGATTACAAAGACCAATTCGATGCCATCCCACTCTCCTTGACTACGTGATTATCATTGGCAACTCCAATGTATTTGTAGATGCAATCAATGCATCACTAGTAGTCACAATGAATAGTCTATCTCACCCTTTCACCTATCTCTACACTGGGTCTTCACTGGATCTGACATGCACTGTAATTAACTGTTGTATTGTTCATTTGATTAATGAGTTATTATTTGTGAATTAATTAACTAATTAATTCTCTCCACTCTCACTAGTGTATCATTCAGTTAGATTAGATACAACTAGCTCAACTGAGTCTAACTGAGTTAAACTGAATACAACTCCACTAATCCATAGTATTTACTCTTCCAACTCCGTCATAACTTTGCCACTTCAGTTCTAACTGAGTCCTCCATGCATGAACTCCAGTAAACCCTTAGGAATTGCGTAATTCCTTCAGCCCACTGATTTGACAAATCTGTATACTGAAATTAAGTGCTCCAAGAGAATAAGTTGTTGTTTAGAGTCTGACTATTATTAAGAGCTAATAATAATCGACATGCATCTATTTTCAGATCGACGATCTATAAATAGACTTCGCCCAATATTCTAAAAATATAATTTCATCTATTTTTCACATTTGACCAACCATCTACAAATAGCCTCTTGCTACATATAGAATATGTTCACCATGTCTAAAAATATACATACACTTAAAAATAGCCTGTGTGGGCCCCACCTAGTTTAGGTGATTATTTTCCAACTAGAATCAAGGATGATGTTTCAGGATGCCTCCTTCACTGTTTCTTGTTGAAAAATTCAACACTCCCTCTCAACATGAAAGGATTGTCTTTTCATGCGACATGCAACTCCATGCATTCGCCCTGCAACTCTTGCTGCAACACTTCTGAAACTGAAAGGCTCCAAACAACTCAATCAGTCTAATGCATCTATCATCAAAGTCTTCGACTTCTGCTTAGCTACTGCACATGTCTTCAGGAACCACTGCATTGTTGAACTCTGCACCCATGCACTTTGCACTTCCTATCAAATCTGAACCGCACTCCAGTATCCGACACTATCACTTTGATCTTCCTACATCAATCCAACTGATCATGCTACTGCTACTCTGTGGGCACCTCGTAGCCAAGTTCAATTCATGAGATCCACACCATCTCAATGAATCTTGCCCAGAAATTTCTTCTTGGATTATCCATGCATGTCACCCCACCTCTTACCTGGTGGTATAGCTACATGCACTCCCTCTGCCCATCTGGCACGAAATTTCTCTGCATGAGTGGTTGCTCCCACTCCATGATCCTCATCTTATGGTTGCTCCACATCCCGAGGTTCACTCTTACCTGCATGCAAATTACCTGCATGCAAATGCGGCTCCCTCTCAACTTCAGTGCATGCTGTTGGAAAGCATAATAGGAAGCTGCAGCAGAAATCCCATCTACATAAAATCTATAAAGATTCTGCATCTCCAGTTGTGGCTGCTCCACAACCTTCTGAGACTGCTTCTCAGGCTGCATGTTGAGAGGCTCCCTCTCAACCACCAAGTCACTAACCTCTGCTTTGCTCCTCAAATCTTTGCATGCATCTTGTACCTCAGTGCATGTAGATTCTTGGCTCGCGCACATTGTAATTGTCCTGCCGTCGCAAAATTTTCTAACAAAAGAGCTGATTTTAAATCGACGATATCTCCCTCATCCGAGCTCCGATTCGACCGATTTTTTTTTTCAATTTGGGTATTATTTTTCAAGGAATCCAAATAAGCTATTTTTTCTGAAAATATTTCACCAAAAATTCAGATATTCTCTGCAAACTCGCGCGCCCAAAAATTTTTGCTCTCATTCCATTTAGAAAATCTATAACACAACTCTGATACCATGCAGAAATTATATGCACTAAGCATGCATATGTCCTAATTTCACCTGATCTCACAATATTTGACTTCTTGCAAAATATTGAAGCATTCCAATGTTAATATTTTGCGGAAAATTAATTGCATACACATGTAAAGCATAAATAAAAATAATCGCACAAAACACAGTTGTTTAACGAGAAAGCCTGAAGCTGAAAACCCCAACTATAATATATTATGTATCATTGAGATCATGTAAAAATATCATACAAAGCTTAGTACATCAAGCTCTCAGTACAATCAATCGTCACACACTAACATAGAAGAAATCTGCAAATCCATGCACCAATCTCTGCCCTCCTGCTAGCCTGCCTCCACTGCGCAATCCAAGCTGATTACAAAGACCAATTCGATGCAATCCCACTCTCCTTGACTGTGTGATTATCATTGGAAACTCAAATGTATATGTAGATGTAATCAATGCATGACTAGTAGTCACAACGAATAGTCTATCTCACCCTTTCACCTATCTCTGCACTGGGTCTTCACTGGATCTGACATGCACTGTAATTAGCTACTGTATTGTTTAGTTGATTAATGAGTTATTATTTGTGAATTAATTAACTAATTAATTCACTCCACTCTCACTAGTGTATCATTCAGTTAGATTAGATACAACTAGCTCAACTGAGTCTAACTTAGTTAAAATGAATACAACTCCATGAACTACTCTTCCAACTCTGCCATAACTTTGCCACTTCAGTTCTAACTGATTCCTCCATGCATGAACTCTAGTAAACCCTTAGGAATTGCGTAATTCCTTCAGCCCACTGATTTGACAAATCTGTATACTGAAATTAAGTGCTCCAAGAGAATAAGTTGATGTTTAGAGTCTGATTATTATTAAGAGCTAATAATAATCGACATGCATCTATTTTTAGATCGACGATCTATAAATAGACTTCGCCCAATCTTCTAAAAATAGAATTTCATCTATTTTTCACATTTTACCAACCATCTACAAATAGCCTCTTGCTACATATAGAATATGTTCACCATGTCTAAAAATAGACATACACCTAAAAATAACCTATGTGGGCCCCACCTAGTTTAGGTGATTATTTTCCAACTAGGATCAAGGATGATGTTTCACGATGCCTCCTTCACTGTTTCTTGTTGCAAACTTCAACAATACTCCTAACAAAGAGATAAATATATTATAACCACCAAAACCAATATACTACGCTCGGGTAGGCTACAACCAAAAATTTCCAAGGATATTTTGTCTCTATGGTCCCTCCACTCATTAGGTATTTGAATAGAGAGATTGTATTTGATGAAATTTATGCTCATGATCGTCTACAATTATTTCCTCTACTTGTTAAATATGATTTTTCATATGAATCCAATTACCCACCTATGTGGGTGACCCTTAGGAGAAAATTTTTTCTCCTAATCTATTCAGCTTACTAGTCATCAGCTCTATGTGATCTATATATGGCTAGCCTCAAAGTTCCTCCATATATGCTCTGATCAATGCTTTGTGACATAAATTACTTTTTATATGAAGGTGGGGCATACAATATAAAGTACATTAACCATTTTTTTAATCAAGTGCTTTCATTTAATGTTTAAGAGCATATTAGTATGAATCACAAGTTGAATTAGATGATTGACTAGTTTTGGTTATACTCTTGTTCCCATGATTTCCCTTGGTGGGTATCCTTTACTCCTATTCAAATGTGACCTTATTTAAGGCCTTCATTTCCATTGTCCAAGAGGGGCACAAATAGAATACATTTATTAATGTTGAGTGTCCATGGTAATCCATATTTATCACTTTCCATCTTTCCATGGTTTCAAATCCCAATATTCGAGTTGATTCTTATCTATCACCAATAATGGTTCCTTAATTTTCTCATTCTTAAGTATGGGTATGCAAACTTTTCCCTTAAAGGTTAATGCAACATAAATAAAATAAAAGGCATGAAACATAAAAATAAAATGAAAATATTGGTTGGGATAAAATAAAGTGTGTGGACAAAAGCCTAGCCTAAGCTTTAACACCCTCAGTAATCCTCTCCCAATTTCTAGCTAATGTATGAGAAAATTAAAATAAAATTAACTTTGAAATCCCAACCCTTATGAATGATAAACCAATTCATCTTAAAGGGTAATAAATGCATAAATCAATCTTGTATCCCAATCTATGCAAGAAAATACAAAATTATTAAATAAAAAGTTGTACAAGAGGAGTGGTAACAATAGCCCAAGGAAAGGGGTAACTTAGGTCCCATGATTTCTACCTTTGCACATTATAATGCTCAATAATGATGGTATTTCATAACTAGTGCACAGATGGTTGCATCCTCCATGGGGTGAACCCCCCACCATACCATTATTCACTTGCGCATGTTGATTGATGGGTCGACATAAAAATTGTCCATTCCCTTAATGTTGGAAACATCTAATAGGGCCACTAGATAAACCTCCCATATATAAGCATGGTAACCTATTTACAAATGCTAAGCTAGAAAGGCATTTGAATATGATGTTTATGTGAAGTACACTTGTGCCTTTTGCATTAAATATGGTCCATTATTATACGTTTATGGTTTCTTTACCATCATTATTATCTCACTTGATTTTGAGGGTATGTTATAGATTATGTATCATAGGTAGAACTTCCATCCCTTGAGGGATTGACTAAGACTTCTCTGGAAATTCAAACAATAAATCTAACATTACTTAATGATATTACAAGGAACTAAATCTAATTGAACTTGGGATTGATCCAACATTGGTTATGAAACTTTCCTCTCCCTTTAAAGCCTAGAATGAGACCCAAAGAAGTTAGTATGTTTCCAAGAAATATGATGTGCCCCATTGACCACAAGGTGACCCTAGGCTAGCATTGCACCTTCTTGATGGATGTTTCCATGTTCCTAGACCAAGTTATGGATAATGATGACATTAGATCCCTTTGGAAGGGGTGGTGCACATTTCTTGATGATGACATCAAGCCCTAGCCTTATTGAATCCCCATAATGAGGCATAGAGTGATGAGGGGGCTTCATTGATGGAGGTATCTTGACAAGGAGAGTTTTTCTTAACAATTAGACACCTCGCCGATAAGGAAATGGATTTGAGTGAGGAGAAATCATGTGACTCATGTGAATTTTAGTTGTGAAAACCAATTCTATGATGCAATTGAACATGATTTTTTCTTGAAAACTAGGTCTCTATCAATTAGAATTCATAATGAGAAATTCTTTCAATCCCTTCAATATTTGCAATATCTTCTGGTTCTACCATTTTTTCAACATTCCATTTGTCTCATTAGTCATAGTTCAACATTTATTTTCATGACTCTATGTTGCAAAAGTCAGACTTCCATATCAAATACAACACATCACTTTTCTTCTTACAACCTAATATTAGAGAATAAACAAGATATTTTTTGTTTTCCACTTTTCAGTTCTATATATTTTGAGCAACGAGTTCTAGGCTTCAATTTAACATCAAATTTTAGTTCAACCTTCATTATACGTTAGAGGTTTTCAAAGAATTCATATTTGAACTTTCAAATGAAATATTTAGTGTAACCATGGTGAATATCAATTACACAACACTCATTTGTTCTTGTAACTAAGAGAAGGTCAACACTTCAACATTCAAAACCTTTTCTACAGATGATCGCATCTCAGATTGGTTCAGTAGTGGCCTCAAAATTTGTTGATTCATCATTCTCATAGATTTGCAGTGTTTCAGTATCAGTAATGGTCAAGAAATCCTATAACCATTACCTTTAGCAACTATTGAGTTCTTACAATGGTTACTAGATGTTCTATAACATGCCTTTGGAGGCTTGCTATGCAGTCTGAATTTGTTTTGATGGAAACTAGCTTCATATTCAAATTCTATATATTCCAAGAAACTCATAGCCTTGTTCAACCATCCAATTTGTCTTCCTCAACAGCACAAGTTTGTTTCTTTCAAATCCAACATGAAAAATTAGCATCAACCTTTATCAATCTCAACAAAAAACTTTTAGCTTCCTTTAGTATAGTCTGTAGGTTCTTAGGTTTCATTCCTCTCTTCCATGTTTACATCCCTCAAATTTTAGCATAAATGACTCTATGAGTGCCAATTCAAACTATTATTCAAGTAACATACAGTAAAAATAGTTTCAATGCTCTTTAGTTTATCAAAAAATATGGGAAATTTGTAAATAACCACCATGAAATTTTGTTTCCTATGTTTCTAATTTGATCATTACATGACACTACTTCATCCTAATATCACTACTTTTCCTTGCCACCTTTTGACATTATGAGTTCACCACCCATCACTCACCACATTATCATTATCATTGATCAACTATTTTCATGCATGTCCTCCTTTAAAATATTCCCTTCCTTCACTATAATTTTTCTTGTCTCATTTTAAATCTTATATGTGATTCAAAAGGAATGGTGTGACTAAAACACAATTAGACCTTTAAGGAATTCCCTCATCCTTCCTTCTATATACTTATCCCACTAACAAATTAAGTACTTTAATAGATAGGCCAAGTACTTCAATAGATCTTCCATGCTGAGAATTTTACATCTTGGGTAATAGGGGGTTGTTACAAAAGAGCCTACAAGAATGGAGATGCTAGAGGGGTATCCATAGTTTAATGTGTGCAAACTTGTTTTTCGAGTAGTTTGGTGGTATCCTTTCTTCCAAAAATTATAGGGAAATAATGATCGGGTAACCCCAGCCTTTCCATGGGATTTCAATGGAAAGGTCGCTCGAATTAGTGACTTAGGCATCACAGTCTTTAAAGACTCAGTGCCTCAAGCCACTATATTACGTACAATGAGTGAATGGTTGTTCAAGGATAAACAAATTGAGAAAGGGGTATGGGCTTGATTTTTATGCCCAAGTCCGCAAAATCCTAATTGGGGAAATAGAGTGCCAATAGCATGGAACAAGGAGGAATGGAAAAACATATTATTTATTCCACAAAACTATATTACATGCAAGCACAAGTATGCGGTTCCGCTCTTGTATCATATCCACATACTATTACATTTTGAAGTAGATGATAAATTTAATCTTCATTTTTATCTCTGCAAGAGTCTCAATAAAGTGATCAATTATATTAAATGAAACCTAAAATTATAGGCCGCAATCTATACCATCACATTTTTTAAAATTTTAAATGTTGAAGAACTTAAGAAAAGGATGATACATGGGATGATTTCTTGGATTTTAATAGGTTTCATGAAGTCATTCTTGCTAATGATGAAGTGAAACAAGATGAAGATGTCATCTTTATTGACAATGACATACATAAAAGTGACGACCCTCACTTCATTATTCATAGTGGAAACCCTAAAAGGAGATCTGAGAGGAAAGGTCCATAATAGAGCGCCCAACATCTAGGGTCTATTGTTACTCAATGATTTATTAGAAGTATGGTTAAACAAAAACCATGGAAGTAGAGCACCAAAACGTTTCTAAAAAGTACCCAACGTTGTATCAAAGGTGTGACCAAATGAAAATCTATAGAGACATAAAATAGTCATGACAAGCAAGAGGAATATATATTTGTTTTCAAAAGGAGGGCTAAAAGGGCAAGGACTCAATTATTTGATCCAAACTCTGCCATGTATTGAACCAAAACCTATCAATCCAACAGTTTATGATCTCAACTATGAAGTAGATTTTCCTAAGCCAATGAAATAGGTAGTAACTTCCAACCCTTGAGATCCTTTGGTCTTTCCAAATTAAAAAGGAAAAATAGGAAAATCAAAAGGTTAAAATAAAAAATTAAAGAATTGGATCTCTTGGATTGTTATGTTAAAAATGAGAATGAATCCCTGAAGATTCAAAGTAATAGGTTGCAAGAGGAGAATAATCAATTAGCATCCAAAGAAAAATGGTTGCTCAAGCAAGCAAGAAAATGTGTAAGGAAGGCCAACAATTGAAGTGGCAACAAGAGAAGAAGTAATCCTATAGAACCTCAACCTCCAATTTGAACATTTTTATAAATGAAGTATCACTCTCCTAAAGAAGTTTTGATGGATACAATTGTCATTTTGGAAAAAAATTGGGATCAATATTGAAGTCATGATTATTAATTTTTGCACTACTCTCTACTATATCAATTACTTTAGCCCAATTCAATTATTCAATTAGCAATATTTCATCAATAATTAATATTTCCAATCATCAACAATAATTGAAGATAGAACAGCAAATGCAATGACAATAGGAGACAATAAACACATCAACAAGAGACATCGATTTGGTCAAATACCAGGGAAAAAAACCCCACAAGGGGGAAAACCCTTTGAAATTCTACTTCTATTAGATTGTCATAAAATGTTTGGCAAAAATTACAGTGAGCCCAAATCCAAAAATAACAATTCAAGTCAAAGTTTGAATTATTCAAGAGAACAACCAACCAAATTGAAAAATATCAGCCAATAGTCAAACACGGTCAAAGTCCATGTTGGTCAAAGTCAATGACAACAACAACATCAGTCAAAGGTCAATGGTTAACAATAAATTTTCCTCCAAAAATACTTGGCCAATAGTTTAAAAATGTAGCCTGATCAGCTAGTCAAAGTCCTCCAAAAACAACCCCAAAATTCACCTTCAATCTTGGTCAAAGTCAAAGTCAAGGGTTGCAGGAACCCTAGTTGCAGATCTGAAGTCAACCACAGTCAAAGTGCATAGAAATATCAATAAGTGTGCCCAAAAATTCAGCCCTCCAATATAGTCCAAGAACCCAAGTCAAAATAATTCAAAACACTCCAAATCTCCAAAAGTTAACCCAAGTCAAAGTGTTTGTCAGAAACATAATTCATCCTCCCTGTAGTTTCTCCTTATCTAGCTCACACATGTAAAGAAGATCCCTGCAATTTCAAATGTATCGAACCTCAAGGGAGAGAAAGAAGTGTGTGACGAAAGATGTCCAAATGAGCTTGAGGTGAACTCAATTTATAGGCATTGGAGGAGGGCTAATTTGTCCTTAGGATGACCTTGACAATTTTGACATTGTGGGCTTCACTTCAAAAATGCACTTTTCCTTGTCCAAATCAAGTGCTTCAAAGGAAAAAATTGGTCCTCTCAAAAAGAGGAATTTAGTCCCATGATTGGAATTTGTCACTAAGCTTCCAAATTAACACTACCTCTCAGTTAGGGAGAAATTTCAATTGCATCATTTCAGCATCGCAAGTATCCTATCATCATATCATGTCCCATATATGCTCAACTTTATCTGCAGAAAGATTCTTGAATCTAAAGAAGAAGAATCATGGGCAGCTACAACTACCACCCTCTCGGGGCAATGAGGAAGGTCCTATGGGACACTCTCACCTCATATCTGCACAATGGGGAAGGTCCTATGGGACACCCTTACCCCAAGTCATCTCATCAAGCAATAGGTGAGATACAAATTATCGAGCAAGGATCACAACCATCCCATTATGCAATCAATGTGCAAGATACGACTTTCTATATAAGAGGTAAGGATCGAATCCATCCTATTTCCTATTGATCTTCCCAACAATGAACCTCAAGAGTCATGTGGTAGAACACCTGCATCATAATCGAGTTTGGGTGAGATACTCGACTTACCAAAGGTAAGGATCACACAGCCCCAAGCCTCCTCAACCTGTTGGCCGAACAGAGAGGTACAATCCCCACAAGCCCAACATGTGGGTATGATGCCAACTAGGGTATACTTTTCTAGACCAAGATAGGGGTAGATACTCGACTTGTCAAAATGAAAAAAGATCACACACACCCTATGGGTGACATATAGGGGAGATACCTTAATTTCCATAGTTCCCTCAACCCCAGGAGCCCTCAATGCTCCATTCTCTCCTTGGGGAGCTCAACCAAGGGGGAAGAGCTATGATCAGTGTTCTCAATCAGTGATGCCCCTTATCAGGAGTGGTCACATACATCAGTCCAAGCTTCTTTTTGAATACCAAGAACTTCCCTTTCGGCAAAGCCTTGGTAAGAATATTTGCAATCTACTCATCTATCGATATATGATGGAGTATAACGGCTCCTCTTTGCACCATGTCTCGAATGTAATCATATCATATTTATATGTGCTTGGACTTTTCATGAAACACGATATTCTCTGCCAATCGGATCCCATCATTATTGTCACAATATATTACTGTAGTATCTAGTACATGCTCAAACATCTCTCCAAAGATTTATCTCAACCAAACTACTTCACAACTATCCATGCTAGAGGAAATATACTTTGCCTTAGCGATACTCAATGCTACGGATTCTTGTTTCCGACTCATCCATGATATCATGGAAAATCCAAGACCAAAACAACACCCAAAAGTACTCTTCCCATCAAGAATGTTTCTTGTCAATCAGCATCGGTATATCCATGAAGTTGAACATTGCGGCAGAATATCTCAGACCAAGCATGATCGTCCCATGCAAGTATCTCAAAAAGTGTTTGGCAGCAACCCAATGTGCATAAAGAGACTCGGTCATGAATTGACTCAATATGTTCAATGCATAGCATATGTCCAGATGATTTTCCACTAATAACATCACATCCCCAATCGACTGTCTATACTCAAATGGATTTTCCGAATTGGGTCTTGCAGCTTCTCCACGTAGCTTCTTGAAATTAATTTCCATCGGAGTGGGAAGGGACTTGCATTTTTTCATTCCAAATCTCTCGAACAACTTTACGACATATTTTCCTTATGAAAGGAAAATCTCACCAGGCCTTTGCCACACCTCAATGCCTAGGAAGTAGTGCATGGGTCCAAGGTCCTTCATTTTGAATTCAAATGCCAACTACCTCTTACACTCGATCATCACGGGCTCACTACATGTCAAGAATAGAGCATCAACATACAAAACCAAAATCAGGGGCATACCTTGGCCTACCTTGAAATAAAGGTTGGGATCTACGCTGCTTCTTATGAATCCTATCTTCACCAAGGAACTATCTATGTGTGAATAACATGCTTTAGTGGCTTGCTTCAAACCATACAATGCCTTTGTCAACCTACAAACATGTTTCTTTTGATCCTCTACTTCAAATTCATGTGTTTTCTCATGGTACACTTCTTCTTGTAACATGCCATGAAGGAATGGTTTATTCACGTCCAACTGATGAAGGGTCCATCCTTGACATGCATCAAGGGAAACTATTTAACTAATGGTTTCATATCGGGCCACGGGAGAAAATATATCATCCTAATATTCTCCCTCTTTCTGGGAGAATCCTCTTACCACGAACCTCACCTTATATTTTTCAATGCTTCCATTGACTCCATGCTTGATCTTGAATATCCAATTTGAATTCACCACATATTTTCCCTTCGGTCTTGACACAACATCCTATACGTCATTATTCATAATAGATTTGTATTTCTCGACCATATCATCCTTCCAGACTTGTTCTTTCATGGCTTCTTCAAAGGTGTGAGGCTCAAATTGAATCATATTTCCCATCGCTACAACATCTCTTGAATTCTCCTTCATGTGATCCCCATGCCAGGAAGAGGTCACTTTAGCTTCTCGACACATTACAAGATGCCATGGGACATGTTGTTTCCTATGGAACATTTAGAGAAAGCAAGAAGCCATAGGCTCCATGGGATCATCAACAATATCTCTCTTAGTTTCCGGTGCAGGCGGACCTTCTAGTATATCCATATCAACACTCTTCTTCTAAGGAGAAGGAGAAACCGGAAGGTATCTTTCTTTTCCAAGGGAAACATCTTCATCAAATGTTACATCCTTGCTTATTTCAAACTTTCTTGACCAGGAATATATATTATAAATACCCAACAAACATACCTTTCCTCCTATGGCTTCCAGTTTGTTTCTTTTGTCCTTCGACACATGGAAATATATGGGGAAATCAAATATAGGTATGTGACCAACATCAAGCTTGACACCTGTGAATACTTCCTCAGGAGTCTTGTTGTCCAATGCTTGATGAGGAACCCTATTTTGAACATATATCACAGTATTCGTTGCTTCACCCCAAAGGAATTTTGACAACTTTTATTCATGGATTATGGCACGGGCAACGTCTATAATAGACATGTTCTTTATCTCGGCTACTCCATTTTGTTTGAGATTATAGGGCACAATCATCTCTTTCTTGATACCTTCATTCTTGTAAAAATATATAACTCATTTGAGATGTATTTTCCACCATTTTCGGACATGAAGATCCTAATTTTCTTCCCTGTTTGATTTTCGACCAAATTCTTGAACTCTTTGAACATTTCGAAGGCCTTATATTTGTGCTTCAAGTAATATATCCATGTCTTTCTTGAGAAAGAATCGATGAAGGTAATATAGTAGAGATGACCACCAAGTGAATGTACAGGCATTAGACCACATATGTTAGAATGAATTATTTGGAGGATGGATTTTGTCTTGTTCTCACTAGAGGGGAATGGTCCCCCTGTTTTCTTTCCAATAGCACATCCTAGACATACTCCATCATGTTGAGCTTGAACATTAGGGATCCCAGAGACCAACTTCTTCAATTTTGGAAGGGCTTCATAGTGTAGATGGGCCAATCTTCAGTGCCACAACTCGCTTTGATGATTTGTATCATGGACCATCGCTAGAGGAGGTCTACTAGTGACTCTATAGAGTCCTTTAAATCTAGATCCCAAAGTGAAAGCATCACTCATAGAGGATCCAATAGGCCAAGTAAGCACTTTTCCTTTGATAAAAGCAAACCTCATTCCTTTGTCTTCCAAAGCGGATATAGATACCAAATTATTCTTCAACCCCGACACATCCATCACATCATGAAGAAAAAATAGATTCTCCAAAGTCTAAGTGGAAATTAATAAATCCAAAGCCTTTAATAGAATGAGTGGAGTTGTCCTAAAGAATAATCTCCAAACTTTACTCCCACTCTATCAAATTAGAGAGAACTTCCTTATACCCAGAGAAATTATGATAGGCCCCAATATAAACCAACAAATTATCCCAAGTATCCACATGAGAGGCACTAGAAAGTGTAGAAATAAGGATATATTCACATTGATTTGCAACCTTTCTCCCATAACTAGTATTTATTGACTTCTTTTGAGGATAGTGGCCTTCTTCACGATCACTTGGAGCATCTCCTCTTCTTCTTTCATCTCTTCCACTATGATCATCTCCTCGTCTTCGATTATTGGACTTGTTATTCTTCCTTCTAGTGTTATATCGTGGACCATTGTTCTTCTCAAATAGATCTTGAACGTATGGCCTTTCTTGTGACAATTGTAGCATTCAATGTCTGACGACTCCTTGTCTCTTCCATTCCTTCTATTTGAATTTCAAGGAGGAGGATTTCTTGAAATTTATGGACCTCCTTTTCCTTTCTCTTTATTGTTATGAGTGACGAAAGCGACAGACGCTCCTCCTTCATGCTTTTGTATCTTGCATCTTGAGATCATCATTTATTCTTCTTGAGATAGTTTTCCAATGATATCATCAAATGTCAGGAAGCTATTATTATTTCTTATAGTGGTAAAGAAGGTTTCCCAAATAGGAGGGAGACCTCTAAGGGTTACCACCACTAGGTCCCTGTTAGGCACAGTTTCCCCAACCCATTGAAATTGATCTCTAAGACAATATATCCTCATAATGTAGGATTGCACAGACTCTCCTTTATTCATATTCATGTATTTAAGTTTATCTTTCAAGGAGATGATTGCATTCAAGATTGTTGACTTCATACATGGTAGCCAGCTTATCATACATCTCTTTAGACTTCTTCAAATTTACAACATAGGCAAGTAAATAATGTTGTAAACATCAGTTATAATTTTATTTGTTTTTAACTCACCTTTCTTGTACTTGGTCTTTGCAGCAGCAAGGGCATTTTATGAATGCTAAGGAACTTTTCCTTATATGTACTCCAAAATTTCATTGTCCTCTGATATTATTTCCAGCATGATCTTCCACGCAACAAAGTTAGATGAGTCACCCAGTGTTTCATTTTCCTTGAAATAAAAGGTAGACATATTGACTTGATTAGATGGGCTCCCTCAAATTTCCACAGATGATTGCTTCAACTCTTGTCTCCTTTTGGGCTTTGTCCTTCACCTTAGCTATGATACCATGTTAAATTTTGCATTGCTCTATGTTATATCAATTACTTTGGCCCAATTCAATTCTTCAATTAGCAATCTTTCAACAATAATTAATATTTCCAATCATCAATAGAATTGAAGATAGAAAAATAAATGCAATGACAATAGGAGACAATCAACACATCAACAAGAGACACAGATTTGGTCAAATACCAAGTAAAAAACCCTTTGAAATTATTCTTCTATTAGATTTTCATGAAATATTCGACAAAGAGTACAATAAACTCAAATCTGCAAATAATAATTCCAATCAAATTTTGACTTATCCAAGAGAACAACCAACCAAAATCCAAAATATCAGCCAATAATCAAATCTGGTCAAAGTCAACACTGGTCAAATTCAATGGCAACGACAGCAACAGTCAATGGTCATTGCTCAACAATCAACTGTCCTCCAAAATTACTCTATCAATAGTCAAAAAATGTTTCTTGATCAGCTGGTCAAAGTCATCCAAAAACAATCCCAAAACTCACCTCCAATCTTGGTCAAAGTCAAAGTCAAGGATTGCAGAAATCCTAGTTGCAAATTTGAAGTCAACCACAGTCGAAGTGCCTAGAAAATCTCGGTTTGTGTGCCAAGAAATTAGGCCCTCCAAAATAGTCCAAGAACCCAATTTGAAATAACTCAAAATTATCATAATCTCCAAAATTCAACCCAAGTCAAAGTACTAGTCAAAATCAGAATTTGGCCTCCCTGCAATTTCTCCTTCTCTAGCTTGCACGTGTGAAGATCCCTACAATTTCAAATGTATCAAACCTCAAGAGAGAGAAAGAAGTATGTAATGAATGATGTCCAAATGAGCTTCATGTGACCTCAATTTATAGGCGTGGGAGGAGGGCTAATTTGTCCTTAGGCCAACCTTGGAAATTTTGAAATTGTGGGCTTCACTACAAAAATACACATTTCCTTGTCTAAATCAAGTGCTTCAAAGGTCAAAATTGGTCCTCTTGGAAAGAAGAATTTAGTCCCATGATTGGAATTTTTCACTGAGCTACCAAATCTACAATGGTTAGGGGTTGTCTACTTAGATTGCATGAGCACATGTAATATGTCAGGCGTGGGGGAGATGTTGGGCCTTCGATTTGATGCAATTTTCAATGTCAGAAGTGCCATTTTTAACCCTTTTTGCTTCTTTCTTTCACCTTCTTACCATCCTTTTTACCGGATGTACTCATTTTTTCCAAGGGAAGCACTACAACAAGGTCATAATGTATCAAGTTGTTAATTTTAATTATTTTCCTTATTTTTGATAATTTAGTAGAGATAGAACTTGTTTTGCTAACAATGGTTCCAAATCCTATAACCCCAGTATAGATGCAATAACCTTGTTCATCAATTAGCATACATGTGTGCCTCCAAGAGAAAATGTGCCATATGGTTTTTGTTTTTAGATGCCACAAGATGGTTCTATGTTGATCAGATCAACTCTAAGCTAAACAAGAGGAAAGTTGTTATGTGGTCAAATTTCTAGCCAACTATCTCCCCAAAACAAGGCATCCAATGCAGGTCAAGATCATTAGTAGATGGAAGAGGATATTTTTATGTATTCCATGTCATAAAAATACCACATGATAATGATTTGTGTTTTATCTCATACCAATGACCAACAAAACTCGTAATGTGTTGTTTGTGTCATTACTTCTATTTTCCATTATGAGTTGTGTCAATTTTTCGACCCATGAAACAAGGGAATTGGCTGTGGTTTTAATACGCACTCATGTGCTTTAAATTTGTGGTAGGTATACAGTGTAGGGGAGCGATCAATCAGAGTAGAGGATAGATAGTTCGTCAAAGCCATTGAAAGAATAATTTATGCAAAGAGGAACATACTTGTGGACATGAATGTAAACATGTGAACCTAATTTCCATAATATAAAGATGTTAATGTTCTGGAGATTTCATGTCACTATTTCATAGTGCTATAGCTTCTCTTATTTCACAAATTGGTTACGAACGGTCCCTTAATCTTGTTTGTGTTGTAATATATTTATTTCAGTTAGTTAGCTAGTAAAAATTTGTTTAGCATTGAAATTCATGTATTTACTTTCCAGCTTAGCATTTTAATTCACGCTATTTAGATTTTAAAATATTGTTTGCAAACATTCATTACATTCTTTCATTTGTAATTGATTGGTTCCCTACATAAATCAATCACTCGTTGAAAGTTGAAAAACATATTTGCTTCATAATCTACCATAGGAACATTTGACGTTTCTTAAAATCAAACAAGGGACTTAAATTTGTGCCTAAAAAAGCATTCTCATAAACCTCATTCAATGATCAAATAGATATATTTAGTGTTATTGGTTTTTTCTTCCATTGATTTTCATTGAAAGTGTGTTTCTAAAGCA
This sequence comes from Pinus albicaulis, assembly GCA_034641835.2. NCBI lineage: Eukaryota > Viridiplantae > Streptophyta > Pinopsida > Pinales > Pinaceae > Pinus > Pinus albicaulis. The sequence continues at coordinate 1,320,500,191 of CM076575.1, forward strand.
ATGAGTCACAAAAGTTATTTCATAGTGTGGAAGTCATTAATGTACTAATTTTGCACATTCAGTGTTAGAATTTCAAAGTTTATATTCCTAGATTGATATTAAAATGTAAAAAATTTAAACATATAAATTTTTTGAGATTTGCACTAGCTTGCTCTTTTTTTCTTGAACACAATGGATCACTAGGCTAAAGGATTATCTTGTGGAAGATTAAATTATATGGATGAACTTTCTTTGGATTAATGAAGTTATACTATGGTGAATGATGTTATTTCATTGTAAGTAATTATGTTCCATTTGGCTCATGTTGTATAATTAGGGTTTTTATGAATTCTTCATTATATTTTGTATCTTTATTGGCTCTCAAATCTTTATTTGCAAGATTTGTCTCCAAGTATCCATCAAGGAAACTTAGAATAGAATTCTTAAATCTTAAACCTCATATTTTTGAAAGTCGTCGAGGTTATATTAGGAGTTTTTCCCCTCTCTCGCTCCATTTAAGTTCTTCCACCTTTTGACCCAACCCTTTTGACTCCATATACCCAACTGGTTCAAGTCAGTAGTCCTTGTGTGTCAATCATTAAAAAGAAAGTATATTTCCCTTCTTTTCATGGTAAACTAGGGTTAAGGTTTGGAAAATTTTGCATTAAATAACATAAAATACCTTAAAAGACATAGTCATAGGGTTAAAGTTTGCATCAATCAAATTGAAAAGAAAAAAATTAAACATTATTTTTATGCATTTTTAGCCACAATTCTAGGGTTGGGGTCTAGGGTTTCCTAGTTGTTTTGAGCATTTTCAGGCATTGAAACTTTGTGTTAACCTCTCTTCTGTATCTATGTAATAGCCTTTCATATTTTATTGTCTATCATCACTTATAAGCTATTTTTGTTATTGTTGTCATAAATTTTCCATGTTGTAAATCGTCTTTATCTCAATCCCTTATTTATAACAATTGTTTAATTAATGGTTGCATGTATTTGGAATTTATTTCAACATCTCCAATACTTATCTCATCCCTTAGGATTTAGCCATAGGTTGAACTCACTACCTCATCTTCACCTGGAGCCCTACCTTATTGAATACGATTATGGGGTATCTAGTTAACATGTTCCTTAGAAGGTATTTAGCCTGGGAATCCTTAGGTTATTTAATATTTGAGGCATATCGAGAAAGCCTCCCTTGTAGGGATAATATCCATCCACAAAACAATGGGGGGTCATCCATTAAGGTGACAATGGCAGTTGATCTCATTATTGGCCTAGACTTGTGGTGCCTAATGAAGCTTTGCACTAGGATGCTAGATTCTATGTAACAAGTCCCAACATGTTTCAGTAGTTTTATCTCCTTTACCTCTAAGTGTGTTTCCTTTATCACTTCTATGATAACCGACAAGCATCGCTGACAAGAACCTTAGTGATGACTTGTATGACTATAACATTGCATAAGTTTCTTCTCCTATACAAAGTGCTCATTCCAACACCTCCATTAAAATTGCAGTTGAATGATGGCACCCCTCCAATAGATGAGTTGTGCAATGATGGTGCTCCTCCACTAGATGAAGAAGCTTTCTTGAACAATCCATCTACTCTAGTGACTTTCTTTGAGTATGTCATGACCTATGCCTAAATGGGTCGATCCACACTTGTAGATATTGTTGATTTTCGTTCAAGTCACTTACACAACACCATTATGTCTCTACCCCAAGTCCTTATTTCCAATGGTTAATGCCATACCCACCAACATGCATATCCATCCACCTTTGTCACTCTAAATCACAGTTTCTACTACCATTGACCTCATTGGGTACTTGAGGGAGTGATTTTGTATATTTTATTTATTCTTTTTTGGGTTTGGGGGAGAGGGGGTGGGTGAGGGAGCCATTCCTTTTTTATGTGGCCATTAATCAACATTAAGGGGTAAGTTGTAATTTTTGTGATGCAATGCCTTCACTACATGGTCATTGACAAATATTTAAGGGGGGTGTAACTCTTGTGATGTAATATCTTCTTTACGTCATCATCAATCAACTTTGAGAGGTTGTGTATCTCTTGTGATGTAATGACTTTTGTCAACAACCCTTCTTTGGATAAAAGGGGGCTGTTGAAATTAACCCCTCCTTAGGGAAAGTGACAACCCATGTTGTGTACAAATATACAAAACTTATTTGTATTTTTACACTACAATTTCTTATACAAGTGATCAAGATTAAAGGGACCATAAAGCATTGCTTTCTCTTTTGCTTAGTTCGATATATCTTGTGGATGGTCATTTCTCTCTAGTCATTTCTACTAGGGTTAAATCTCTCTAAGGTTGCACATATCTTGGTCGTCATAGTGTTTCTTATCTCTTTCTTCATTGCAAAATTTTGGGTGGTTTTGGTTCCATTTGATTCCTTGCTAAACCCAATGGATGTCAACAATAAACACTAGGCCAAAGTATTATATAGGTGGTGTGCTAATTAAACACATCAAGAAATAATGGGAACAAATACATAAAAAACAATTATTATCTCTTCAACTTGTCTTTGGGAGAGTTTTAATTTCTATATATCGTAATAGCACTAAAATTTCCAATGTTGAACCCTCGTGTAGTAACTAGTTAAATATTAAGAGAACAAGGCACCCACTATCTTGTCTATCTCAATGGCATTTACAAGGAGTCATACATGAAGCATTTACAATGTGTCAATGCTTAATATAAGTTCAAGTCAAAACGAAGGACAACTTATTTGTTAGAACTCAAAAACAATTTATGCTACATCATTATTAAGGATATAATGCACATAGATTCATCAAAATAAGAGCCAAATGAACAACGTTTTTTTGAACTTACACATATCATTGAACTACCTAAGTTACGTTAGCAACTTAGTATTGCTTTACCTTTGAATGCATTCACAAAAGGAGATGTTGAATTTATCTAGACCAAAAAGCAACATAGTTTCTTTTATGAATTGAGACAAAAATATTGCAATGTGCATGTATCAACTTTTCTCGATAATAAGCAACCATTTGAAGTGGAAACATTCATAACAATAGACATTTCATTCAAATATGTTCAAATCTTTGAATCATGACAAGATGTGCAACAATTATGGAAACCAAAATACATTGACAACACTATTTGCCAAAAAGTCATCAAATACATCTACAAATGAAGTGGAAGTTGCAAGAAAGTCGAGCCTCAACCCAATCCAAAGGAGGCATAAGCTAACCCAAATCTACATACTTGACCCAATAATTGACCAAGATTGATGAATAGCATATGTATGTTTAAAATAAAAGTTTAATCACTAGAAACTAAAATCCAACATTCATTGTAGCATGAAAATTATATATTTATTGAAGTTGGTTTGAAAAAAATAATGTTTCCAAAATAAAGCAAATTTCCATGAGCATTACACCGAGTCTAGGCACTAGACAAAAACTAAAATATTGAGAACATATAACTTGTTATTTTTGCAGTCCACGAGATCTTGGATAAATGGTGATTGGGTGTGTTGTTAAAACACTCCTAGATGTTAAGTCATTGGTTCAATTCCCTGCCCTATTAGGGTGTTATTATTAGACATGACCATGATGTAGCCTCGCCAATGTCGAACTTACAGAAAAAAACACTTGTTATTTTTGCAACACTAAAAAGATGGTGAAAAATACTTGGTGTTATCCATAAATAGCCAATTAGCCTCATTTCCAAAAAAAATTGATGAGCCGCATATCTTAACTAATCTAAAAAAAACACAATATTATAACTTATGAAAACAAAAAAATTGTTTTTATCATAAACAAAATTAATTAATTTATATATATTTAACTTATATATATTTTCTTGAGATCTAGAAAACCAAAGGTCATCTCCTAGGTAAAAACATATGTACTTAAACAAAAACAAACAAATGATTGTGATACTTGCAACTAGATTTCTTTCCATGCGATCTCATTATTTATTTCTTGTAGAATGTTTAGCTGAGGGAGCGTGCGCGCGTGTCATGGATTCTATCCGCTCCTCACAAGGATGCCTTATTTTTAACAACATAATAATGTAAAGAAAAAAAAATAACGAAATCTCTATCTCTTCACAAAAAGATGTCTCCCCCTAACGACACAACTGTAAGAAAATACGAATGGTTGTGTGCTTACAATTACATAGCCATCTTTCGCATAAAGCATAAACCTGACTACTCATTCATAAACATTGACCTAGATCATGAAAGTTCTAAATGTTCACAGTAATGATCATTTCTCTTCATGTGCTTTTATCTAGATGCTTTTATCCAGATGCAAATAGAAAAATGGTGATGATTCCAATTAAAGTATTTTCTCTATGAGAAATATAGAGGTGCTCAAGTGCTCAAGGGACTGTTCAAATTCAATCAGGGTAGAATCCATTACAACAAAGTCCATTATGTCACTTGTCAGAATTGGAGGTCCTAAGCGACAGTAACAAGGAAGGGAGAATAACCATCATTCTTTCTAAACATCTAAGATAAACCCAATAAACATCTAATTAAAATAATAATTAGAATAAAGAGAAAATATAATTAAACTGTATGTTACTCTCATAAGGTTTCTCCAAATAACCAGAACCACAGACAGATAGCATAAAAATAAGTTTTCACCAGTCTGATGAATAAGCAATAAACATGTAATGGTGACTCCCAAGATAACAGAAGGGAAGACGTGGATATGAGGTTCCAGTGCATTTACACCACTTACCTTGATATTTAGGGAATGTCATGATCAAGATTGTAAGACCCATACTTCATAAAACCTTTTCCCACCTTTTCCCAGACTTGGGTAAACCGTAAAACTTGACTCTCAATTTGGTAAAACTCTGTAATAGAGAAAACGTCAAAATACAAGAAATTTTGTCCCAAAAAACTAATACGTGAGTTTTGCCAAGTTTTGGGCAAGATTTGCAAAATTTGGATGAATTTTGGGGAATTTCAGTCTATGGGTGAGTTTCAGCATGAGTTTTCACCAAGTACTTGTTTCAGGATGACTTGGTAAGGTCATGAGCCTTGGACAAGTGTCACAGGACTGGACTGATGGGAACTATAAAAACAAAAAATATTACAAAATGTGAACGCCTAAATTAATATATATATTACAGATAATGTCATATAACATAGCCCCAAGGTTTGCTCAACGGGTTGAATCCTCCACCCAAGGCGTGTTGTCGAGGGAGGCCATAGTCAAATCGAGTCGAGTCCCTTGTTGAGCCACCTTCATCCGGATATCCCAAGGAAGGAGGAGGAATCGCATCATCTCTCCCTCGGGTAATAATTTTTATTTAAAAAAAAAACATAATATTTACAACGGAAAATGAAAGAGCTGATACAATCAATAAAGTCGTATGCATCCAGGTCAAATTCAACACACATAAAGATTCATTGATAAATCAAGATATCAAATATCTAGATGAAATCAAAACATTACAAAGAGAGATGCCGCATGCATATCAAAGTTACAGTTTACATCTTTAAGTGCCGGATCCTTCTCTGAGACTGTCCCAAAAAAAAAAATTACGTTTCTACTACTTTGTCAGGTCATATTTCTTCTTTCTTCTTTATTTTAAATTACGTTTTCGAAGAAAAAAACACCGAAGATTTTTAGTATGCACGTTGATTGTAACAGATACATCAGCTGGGATATGTAACATAGGAATAGGAAAAAAAAATAACATTGGGCACAAATCCTCCCGATCACATCTTTTATGATCAACAGAAGGGTGACAAACCGAGAACTACTTCAGTATCATAGAAATATACATACGCATATTTTCCATGCCATCATTTTTATATAGAAGAGTGGATACAATACTACTAATCAATTAGTGTCATCAAATAATATTTAAAAACTGAGGATAGTACGCTTTAGAATAAGTATCATAAAGATCACAACTCGTGACTCAATACATCTCAGAACAAAACTAACATTACAATGCAAATTTGCATGCAGATCTAGAAGTATCTTTCTCTAGCAGAAATTACGACTGAACTGATAATAATGCTTTCATCTTTGTCAGTTTATATACAATTATGGTGTAATTTATCCCAACCTGAACCAATTTCACTGCAGCCTAACTGGGCTGCAAACAGTCCTTTTACCTCCACAACGGGCATACTATTTACAACCTGGCAGCAACCCAAATGTACTTCATCTGTCAGTTCATATGCCTGTGCTGACTGCCTGGATAAACTGGAACTCCGAAGAAAGAATATCATGTAATATTACCAGTTAAGGATGAATTATATTACTCTGAGACAAGACAGTCACCAAATCACAGTTTCTCCTGTGATCTGTAAGCTAATATTTCTTTCAACAAAAGTTGAGCATGAAACTAAAGAAATAATTCTCACAATTGACAATACAGCCCAAAATTGATTTACTGAATCTACTAACATATGAAATGGATTACATAATTGTGCATTGCCCATCCCCTGTAGGCATCATGCAACTGATAATCAGTAGCATGTCAAAAATAAAAGCAATTCTTCCCTACATAATGTACAAAGAAAACATGTTTCAACATATTTCTTTCAAAAAGATGATCGTCTCTAAAAATTGTTAGTGATAGTCTTCAGTATCGAGCTCACTGTGAATGTGGCTTAAGAATTTGCAGTCCAGAACCTGCATCACCATGAGTCATTATGAACAAGATGCAGGCCTGCATTCGTAGTTGGCAAAGACCATGACCTCAGACAGCTTGAATTTGAGAATACACGGAGAATCACAGACACACTTATGTAGATAGGAACAACTCTCCTCCATTTGGCATGTGAGCGTTCTGTTTAGTAGCTGAATGTCATTCCCATCTAAAGCTGAAGCTATTGCAAATGACAGGTAGGCAAATGTGTGAAAACCGATGTCCATTCACTCCAACCAATAGGTGATAAAATCAATGCCGAATAATAATATAAGACCCTCAAAAAGTTCACTCGGACAGAAACTTACCAAACTGGGGCTTCAGAATAGAGCTGCTACATCTGTAACATTTATATAGTGCATATATACGACCATGCATTAGAAGACGACACAGAATTGAGAGCTCCACAATTGTGCTAGTTCATAAGCTTCAACTGAAGGGAGATTTGCGGGAATATAATATTGACTCTCAGCTTTGAAAGAGGGTAAGGAAAATGATGTTGCATACCCAAACCCGACCAGGAGATTGCAGAATAAATAGTGAATAACAGCAGCAAATCATCAAGGAACAGAATCATGAGCTAGTAAATGTGGGCCTTCCCTGATAAGTTCATTTGTTGCATTGCCTGGCTTATCTTCATTTAGTTCATCTTTCACAAAATTGAGTTCACCTATTTGAACTATGTTTGGTTCAAATCCTTCTTTGGACATTGATGAATTCGTATTTTTCTCACTATCATTTCCAGTTTCTGTTATTCTGCTTTCATTTCCATTCAAATTATTTTGTAATGCCAAAGAATCCCTTTCCTTCACGGATCTTTGTTCTATGGCACTAACATCCACTTCCTTCATGTCTTCAAAGCCACATTCATGGTTACAAGTCAATGAGCCTTGTTTTTCATTCACCGTCAATTTTTGAACTCTGTCTCTTCCATCCATTGCTACGGAGTGATCCTGTTTGTTCGTATGTAGTCTCTGTTTTTTCAAACCTTCAGGTCCATGGGAAGTAGAATCTGGTCTAGTAAGCATTCGCTTTTCTTTGGGGGAATCAACTGCTTCATGTACCATAAAATCATTTGCTGAAAGAGACGAATAAAGGATTTCTGAATTTTGACATTCAGGCCCTCCTGAAGTAATGCTGACTGGAGTTGGGGAATCATCATCATCATGTTCATAATCAACTAATCCAATAGACTGTTCCCTGCAAATGGAAAAAACAAAAATACACATTTTTTGAGTTAATTATGCATATTATGTGCATGGCAGTGATGCATATCCTCCAACAATTCAGCTAGTTTGCCAAGGAAGATTACCAGAGATGCCTAAAAATACAGCAAAATTAAATTACCAAAAACAGGCATAGATTGATCAACGTAAAAAGAAGAAGTCGAACCTGACCGCTGAAGAGTCCACGAAATTTCCATTTCCAACATTTGCACTTGCTGATTGACTGCACGAAGCAGAGGCGCGAGCAGCTACCAAGCTCTCTTCATCAACACTGAAGTTGCATGGCATTTGTCAATTGGAAGGTCCAAAGTGACATTTGGGAACAAATCTGAATAGACATAAACTAAGAACATTCTAAAATGCATGCAAGAAAATGGAAACATATCAATGTGGAAGAGACCTGTCTTCAGTGTAGCAATCCTCTTCCTTATCAAGAACTCGGTCATCATTCTGCTTCATTGGCTCCGCAATGGCAGTTATGTCGCTGAAATCATTAGGACGCTGTTCACCATGATCTTTTCCTCCATCTGTAACACTTTGAGGAGGACAACCTTCAAGAGACTACAATAAGAAAGGATTATCATTAATTCAGTCATCAAATCTAAAGACATAATCCACATTCCTTATAATAATTCTTTGAAACAGAGACTCAATTTCATGTTAGATAAATGCACCTGCTCATATTTCAGCTTCAGTTGCTGGAAGCTATCAACATAATCTATCTTTTCCAACTCATGAGAATAGTTTTCAACCACATATGAAATGAGAGACTTGAAATTTTCCTGCAAAATTACTCAGAAGTTTTAATCAGATAGCTGCAGAGATAGATTGATACACACAGAAATAAACCAATATTAGCAGACTCGACTTGACAAGGCCTCCAACAACAACTCGACTCACACTCAGCCTTTGACTCTGTGAATGCCTAGGCCAAATAGAAACCACATAAAATATTCACAATTTAATTTAAAAAATAAAAAAATAAAAAATCTAATCATGTATATCAATGTACAATTGTAAACACACACAATTAGGCACCAAATATCCAAGTTTCGTAATTTATCTTGCATGTAAAGTGCAAAAGATTAAATTACAGCAAGATACATAAACTATATGTTTTAAAATACAAATAATTAAAGCTCAGAGACATAATACATAAACATCAAGGCTGTAAATGTCCTCGAGAGTCCAAAAACCTTCAAACTACAGTCTAATTTGAACATGTTACATAATTCTCAAGAATGTACTCTGGATCAGCCTCAGCATTTGCCGTACACTCCTTAGCTGCTCATCAAGGTCCAACAACAGAATCATCTACCTCTCATGGGTTAAACAGCTCCAAGCCCATACCACTGAAGTTGTACTCTGGAGTTCACAGGATTTACCAGTCCATCCAGTCTGAGAACACTGGATGGACTGAAGGTTAAGGGTTTACAGGGATCATCAGTCCATCCAGTCTGAGAACAATGAATAGGCAGAAGGTTATGGGTTTACAGGGTTATACTTCACAAATATCATAATATGCCAAAAGCTGAAAATGCTGTTAAAGCTGAAAAAATTCCAAATTTTACCTCCAGCATGTGAGGACCAACTGGTCTGATTCCACCACCAAACCTCCCAAAATGGGCTATTCCTTTAACATCTAATGTTAAAATTATTTAAGTTCCATAAAATAACTTATAGAATTAAAACATTTAAATTTAACATTCAGGGCTTTCTGTCTTCTATAAACTTTAAAGTACCTTGGGTTTCTGTCTTTCCTATTTTTAAAGCATAGGTGGCACCAGCAGACTGGTGCATCTGTTAACACAGGTTTGGGTGCGTCAAAAAACAGTCTGACCCAACCAAATCTGATAGCAATGCAATAAACTATCAATAAAATTAAATTATATGATCGCTGCTTCTGTCAACATAATTTATGCTTTTCAGCGTACAACAGTCTTTCTCATATCATGGATAATGAATCGTATTATAAATGTGAAGGAAAAAACACAAGGTAGGTATTACTAACAAGATCAACACAATTCAAAAATACGACTGTTATTTTTTCTAGATAATTTGTCTGCATGCAGTTCACAGTACAATGTAGGTGAGACAACGTATTGAAGTTAAAACACATATGGAGGATGATGAAAAAAGACCAGATATCAATCTAGTAGTGACTAAACTATCTGAAGTTCTGAGAAAATAAAAATATCCAAATCAACGAGAAATTCAAACTAAAAATTAAGATATAAATACCTTGCGAATGTACTCAATAAGCTCAAGTACTGCCGAATTAATAAGGTTATAACGATTTCCATTAGCTGTAAAGGCTTGTATAACTGGATCAAAAAGGTCATTCTTCACTATATGACGATGAAGAAAATCGTCCTGCAGTTGATACAAACATTTGGACATTCAAAATCTGTATCTAAATTGTAATGTCAGCATAATTACAATTAACTGATATTCAACAATACTTACATTGCGAGATATTATGGTGCGCAAGAATCGAATGCCAGCAACCACAAGATATTTCTCCTTTCTGCGCGTCAAGCGAAGTACCTTCTCTATAACATCATTATTTAGAAAATAGTACCTGCAGGAATTGTCTATAAGAACTGGCAAATAATGGTCAAACTAATTTGCACTTAATAGTGAACATCAAATCATAGAGAATATATGATTAAAATTGGAATAGATTTTCAGCTTTTCAGACAAATTCAAAAATACATGCAATAACTGCACTAAGAAAACAGAAATGGGAATTACTTTATTCTATATGAATGGTGTAGAACACAGAAACACAAGAGGTCACAGATGTTTGAAAGAATCTCTGGCACTGTCAAACAAGCCCCTGTGCTGGCACCATCAAGACATGTAGATTCTCTCCCCGGGTATGAGCTCCCATTTGCAGGACATGCTGAGGTGATAACACCTATCAACTGGTCCATGTACTTGTCATAAAAAATGTCTATCAGTGTATCCCTCTGCATGAAAATAAAATGCAGTCAACTAGTAGATATGAATATGCAAATAACTTAAGCATGTATCGTTTCAGTGTGAGAAAGAGACAATAATAAAGAATCTCAACCTGTTCTACAAAAAAGTCAAGGTAGAAAGTTCTCCTCTAATGCAAACTAAAGAGAGAAGTATCACTATACAATATAGGCTCAAGTGGAATACTTTGATATTCAGCTGTGGACATCAAAAAACTTATACAATAGGAATCTGACAAATGTAAGAACCATGGCTTGACAAAAATATCCAATAACTGCACCAAATATGAAGCATAAGAAACTGTAAACTTGAGCAGCTTCAAGGGTAACAAATATGGACATAGTTTCACATGTTCAATGAACTATGACAGTCTTCAACACATAAGATTTGTTATATTATGGCACTGAGGACAATCTGGGGAAGAAGAGTAAGATTGTGATTGTATTTGCCAAGAAACAAACACGAGGATATATCATCCATCCTAACGTATGTACTGAAATTTTAACCAAAGTAGGGATTTAGTACATACCTGAGAACCTGACATTGTATAAGGGTCCAAAATCATCCGGATAATTTCTAAAAACTGGCAGCACATATCCCCTCCAAACGTGGTTGAAATGCCTTTGACCTGCACAAGTTAGATAATAAATAAGTAATGTTTTAAAAACTACTCAATGGCATGAGACATCCATCCAGATTCCACACGATCATCTTGCCATACAGACCTTAAAAACCACACAAATATGTACTGCATTCAAGTTAAAAATCAGAATCTACTGTCCAGATTATCCACTACAAAACGGATCACAGAAAAGAAGAATACCAAATCATGTTTCATACCAAGAGGCTGAGAAGGGCATGGCCTTCTTGTTGAACCACAAATGTACGCAGAAGAGAAGCATCCTGAGTTAGAACCACAATCAAAATATCGGTCCTGCAAATTCAAACATCAAGAACTTTTAAAAAGAAGTAATGAACACACAAAATAAGGTAGGATTAAAAATATCTACGGACTAGTGATCAGAGGAGAGAATAATGCATGTAAATATACTAAAAAAGTTGAAAACAAATCCCCCAAAAAGGATCAGATTTCAATAGAACAGATGAAACACATACCCAGCTAGCCTGAGAGATTTATCTAGACTTTGTAGGGCATCTGTAATAACTTCAAACAAGCCTTCAGTAACAAGATTCCTGCCAAAGCACATCATGTAAAATGTCTCTTTATAACCTCATCCTGCTTTTATATTAATATCATCGAACTAACAAAATAAGCCAGCTTATTTAAATATATAAGAAGAAGGCCTCTTTACATTTTGCAGACACAAGGAACATCTATTTAAGAAAAACGGTCATTCGACCCCATAATAGATTTACGCATGTAGGGTATTTACCTAGGGAAGTGGCTGCCTCATTTGACTTTATTTCCTTTTACTCACGTTTTCAGAATATTGAAAAGGAGGTAGATAATTATCCAAAGAGGTCAACATCTTACAGAGAATTCCGCACATCGTGTAAAATGTCTCTTTATTACCAAAGCACATCACATAAAATGTCTCTTTATAACCTCATCCTGCTTTTATATTAATATCATCGAACTAACAAAATAAGCCAGCCTATTTAAATATATAAGCAGAAGGCCTCTTTACATTTTGCAGACACAAAGAACATCTATTTAAATAGAGATAAAAACAGTCATTCGACCCCATAATAGATTTATGACTGTACAGTATTTACCTAGACAAGTGGCTGCCTCATTTGACTTATTTCCTTTTACTCACGTATTCAGAATATTGAAAAAGGAGGTAGATAATTATCCAAAGAGGTCAACATCTTAAAGAGAATTCAGCACATTTTGACGAATTAAGAGATGGCGCACTGATACATAATTCTTCAAGTGAATGTTCTAATATAGTCCAGGATGCTTATTCATCAGTTTTTGAAGGCGTTTTTCTCTTTTTGCTTATTTAACTGAACATTCAAGCACCTGTGGATCAATTTATTTATTGTGGAATTAAAAGGGTATCCATATGTTGAATAGGAAGTTTCTTTAGAAAATGATTATGGGCTTCTTTTGAGAAGACTTATTTTGATATGTTATGTAGTCAGTTTTGATGTAATTGACAGGCAGATGGGGGATAGAGTATAAGTTGATACCTTGTAATTATCTCTTTTTGACTCAGTCAAACTGTGCCACAAAGGCACCTGAAAAGTGTAATATCAATTCTGACCGGAATATAAATCACAAATCTTTTTCTTGGAAGAAAATACGATTTAGGCACACACACGCACTATGCAGACTTTATGTAATCTCAGGATTATTTCATAGAAAGAAAAACAAAAAATAACAATAAAAAAGATGACGTGATTCTTCAAATATCTTTGACTAAGGAAAAAAGACAACAAATCAGAATAGGTCAAAAACAATATCATAAATATAGAACCGTTACTATGAATGTCACATAAAAATTTTGAAAGAAAGATTTAAGATGATGATAAATACAACTTAGGCTGGAAAACACTAGAGGAAACTGCACTAAGTAAACTGCTAAGAACAAAGTGATTTTGTATAAAACATACCTTACAAGTCGCATTTGGTGAACAAGCTGCAGACTTCTGCTGAGACTACAAAATTCTTGGAGGAATAAAACCTGCAAAACCAAAGTAAATTGCTGAAAATTTTGGAACTAGCAGTGCAAAAAGAGGGGAAAAATTAAAAAGACAAATTCTTGGTCAAGCATTACAGGAAGAAGTAAAATAAATTCTAATTTGACCTATCCACTAATAAACATTAACAGGACCACAACAAAAGGAAATCACGTATCCATATACAATAATAGTTTAACTCTATATCCAAAACATGAATTAGAGTGAAGGGGTCGAGGGAAGAAAACTTAAAATTCTAGTAGGGATGACTTTGTAAAAGATTTACAACATTTAAACAAGTCTGAAATGAGAGTGTATTACTTAAGTCTTATTTTGTGTCCATGTGTGATATCAACATCTGCATATTGCTACACGCATGTATATAGAAAATCAAACGCATGAGAATATTAATGATTATAACCAAGGCAAAAAGTTGTTCCATCTTCCTTTTTTTCCAATAGTCCCCTTAAAAAGGTATGAACTTAGTTTAACAGTCATTTTGTCTTCCTTTGGTGTTTAGGAGGCCAAGCACTAAATGCTTTAAGCCTATTCTATCATGCATTGTATGGCTAGGTAGTCAACTGTCAAAGCCAAAAGCCCTAGGCAGTAGAGGTAATTATTGTCTTTTGAGCAACAAGCAGCATACTTAAAAACAATGTTCATGTTGAGAAACCTACGTGAAGAAAGTGTAGTTACCCAAAAAAAAAAATCTATTTATACAATTTATGCTACTTTATCGTCATTTGACTTTATTACATTTCGTCATATTGTGATGTTTCAACACGTGTACTTTTTGTCGTTATAATTTCTCTAACGACATCATGGTTTGTGAACAGAATAAAACTCTGTTGTTAATGATCCTTAGACCATATTAAATGATTCCACAATTTCTCTTTTCGTCTGGACTGTCCTTTGTGACATTTCTTCACTATACAATTTCTGTTATAATAGTAACTTATTTTACTATTCCTTTACATCTTAATAATGTTCTGCCTTTACTAGCATTTTTATTAAGATAATAACTTTAATAATCATCCTGCTAAAGTTATCTATTAAAATATGAGAATATATATATTTTATATTCTGATATTATACTCCACACTCTTATTCATATACAACTTTTTTAACCTTTTGACTTTAACTTTGAAGATTAATAGAATGAGGGTTTTTTATCCAATTGTAGACATAACCCTTAGTCCACAGATAATTTATTTACCCTTAACCATTTCAATGGTGTAAAAGCATCATTGATACCTTCTATCCAACGAGTTCTACATTCTACCAATACTTAATCAGTAGAATCAATTCGAATCACTTCTTTGAAGTCATAAACGTGAGTACTATTATGATGTTTTAATAATATATATAAATAATATATATAAACTGTTACATATATTTTCCCACCTGCATTATGACATTAATCATGTATACTAAGCTAAAGTTTCAACATTTTGATTTTTGCAAATCTGTATTGGGATTAGATTGTATCACTTACATAAATTGTTGACAGATCCTTTATGTCATTCCTCTGTTCGAGGCTATCACTTCTTAATGAATGGTACTTCGTTAATTAAACCCGTCACATGGCTTGAGTGATATTTCGAATTCTAACTCCACAGATGTCTGCCACGTTTACGGAGGGGATTACGTCGTATACCTTCCTTTCAACCTATGCATTTGGTTTTTTGATGGCATGTTAGGTTTTCGGTCTTCATTTGTGTTTGGTAACGTTGGCTGAGGCCTCAGCTCTGGTTCTCCACCCAGACCGACCCTTGTGCCTTTTCGCAACCCTCTTCACTTGGCTTACGAAGACCTACTCACCTCAGATAAGTAATTGTTCTGCGTTAAATTTACTCACGAAATTTTGCTACGTTTTCGGTTGTCAAATTTTTGGTTTTCTTCTGCTGAAACTAATT
Organism: Pinus albicaulis; assembly: GCA_034641835.2. Lineage (NCBI taxonomy): Eukaryota > Viridiplantae > Streptophyta > Pinopsida > Pinales > Pinaceae > Pinus > Pinus albicaulis. The sequence goes on from CM076575.1 coordinate 1,320,515,610, forward strand.
TTGTTTTATGGTTGTGATTGCAGGGATTCGTTCTATTCATCACCATCTTGAGGTAATGTCGTTTTAGCAATTTCCAGGTAAGAATTTCATGGACCTATCGTTTTACGAAGATAGGTTTTGTCTCTGGTAATTTTGTGAATATGGTTGTGGCTTAGTTTGCCAAACCCCTTTGCCCTCAATTCGTTTTTCATTTCGTTTCATTATTTCAGTGAGGAAATTCTTGGAATTACGATTTCAGTTATGAGAGACACAGTCATTCCTCCTACGAATTCTATTATGTGAACATTTCTCTATGGTTTGACACAGTTCCTTCATTGAACGATTTTGGTTTCATTCCGATTATTGAATTCCATCTTTTATACAGAGATAGTATTGCTTCCATTACAATCGTTTACTGTTGGAGTTATGGAGTCGATTTTCCCAATTTATTTGTTTTATTCCACAGAGATTTATTTTTGTTTTAATTCCCAGGAAGGGAATACAATTTTGTTTTCTCTTTCTGGTCTTCTCGACTTTCTTGGGAAGTTACAGAGAACGTATATTATTAATTCAAGAAATGGTTTGATACTTTATAAAATGCATTTATGTTCATTTTTCCTTCACTATGAATAAATTTTTTTTATTGCAATCCTTCATTGTGTATTAGAATGACTCTGTTCTATAGTCATTTTCCCTTACGAATACATACATCGTTTTTCCTCTATGATGTTCGAATTTCTATTTGTCATGGTAACCCTAACTGTAGGGAACTGAATTGCAGTTAGGTATATAATTCCTAATTTTCTTCGTCAATAAAGACTTGCACTTTGTTTTGTACAGTCCCAATAGTTTGTCATACCATAATTTTGTCAGGTATGAAACCAATTGTTAATTCAGATTATGTAATAGGGTCTTAAATATAGTTACAGTTTGGATCCCAATTTCCATTTATGTATACACAGATACATAATTATGATGACTCTGTATTAATTTACAGAATTCTATTTTATTTCAAATGATTATAATTATGACTTATAATTATATCTATGTTACTTGTTCAGTAATTAATTTGATAAGAGAATTTTGAGATTCTTCTCTTCGTTAGTACTTTTTATTTTATTAATTTCCTCAAATTAATAAAATAACTGCTTGTACAGGAACTCTTGTTGTTCTAACAAGATCCTTCCAAATTCCCAGTACTTGTCCTGCCTACCAAAATACAGGTAAGCTAAATTGGATATCACAATACCTTCACTACAGTATCTTCTTATGTTCATCCTCCCGCATGAACTTATTCATTTTCTTAGATATCAGTTTTGGGATTCAACTGTGTTAAGTAAGTCATTCATTTATGACCATTTCCACGAGATCTAGTCGTAACTTACTAATTTCCCATGATTTTTGACTAGTACACTTAGCACTCATTGCATCGGGTGATGCTCATAGGGGTGAAGAAGTGGGATTGAAACTAGTGAAATGAATAACATAGCGTCAATCATCACTTCTGGGGCTTGCACCCGGTAACCAGGACTTCCTGGAAGGTCACTCATCCCAGAACTCCTCTGGCTCAAGCGCGCTTAACTGTGGAGTTTTCCCCACAATCAAGCCCACTTAGCTTGCTACCCCATTTGCAAAACCTTAGCGCTCATGAACCATTCAAGTAGAGCTCCCTTTACTCTTTGTATTTTAAGTATGAGGGGTTTCCGCAGTGCATTATATTAGATATCATTTTTGGGATTCAACTGCGTTAAGTAAGTCATTCATTTATGACCATTTCCATGAGAGCTAGTCGTAACTGACTAATTTCTCATGATTTTTTAATAGTCCACTTAGCACTCATTGTATCAGGTGATGCTCACAGGGGTGAAGAAGTGGGATTGAAACTAGTGAAATGAATCACATAGCGTCAATCATCACTTCCGGGGCTTGCACCCGGTAACCAAGACTTCCCGGGGGTCACCCATCCTAGAACTCCTTTGGCTCAAGTGCGCTTAACTGTGGAGTTTTCCCCACAATCAAGCCTACTTAGCTTGCTAACCCATTTGCAAAACCTTAGCAAGTATTGTGCCTCATGAACCATTCAAGTAGAGGTCCCTTTACTCTGTGTACAGGGACGGTTCCATTGTTTACATTTCACTAACAAGGTAATCCTTCTAATTCAACTACCCTCGTCACTTGTTTATATTTTATTTAAAAAATTATTTACTTTATTATATCTACTAATCTTTGGATATGATATCTTTGTGCAGGTATTGCACTTCTCTCATTTTACCATTCCTCAATTTTGAGCATTCATTCTGCCAACTTTGAGAGTGTATTTTATTTCTTCTATTTACAGGTTGGTCCATGTTACGCATAGAATTCAATCCACTGAATTCAAGGATATCTCCTTATTTATAATTCATGTAATTATTTATACAGAACAATGGACTTTGTCAAAAATGTTATGATAGTTTGTAATGATAATTTATATCATTGTTAATACAATTTTTATGTTATATTTATAATAATAAACATTCATTTTTATAAGTAGTTGGTATATGTGTTGGTCTACTTCATTGCACTATTTCTCTTGTACTATCCTCTAGTACTTTAATATGAACTTGATATTTAATATCTTACTCAATATAAGAATGAATAACTATATGTAACCTTTTTGTTAATTTACAGTAGAGTATTTAGATTTAATTGTACGATCATGCTTTCTTATAGATTGACAATTATCTCTCTCTATATCTAGATTTATGTTTAATTATTGGTTACAAACTAGTTAAATTCATTATTTCTCTTACATCTTTTCCACATCTATCGATGTATTTTCTGTACTTAATAATTAGATTCTTACAACCTAACAACAAATTTAAACCCTCCTACTTGGGTTTAGACATTCTGTTTGTTGGTTTACTAATTTCATTTGTCTATGTAACTATACAGAGCTAACTATATATATTATAATATGCTCTGTTAAATACATCAAGCTATGTAACTTACAATTTACATAAATTTATTATACTAATTAATAATACAGAAAAGATAATTTCCACATATCTTTCTACCTAAATCATCATTACTCTAACTTTCATCATAACAACAATTTCATAAGACAGAATTAAATTGCTTGTGCATACCAATTTTGGTAAAACTATTTGGCACCCAACCTTGAGATTTCTCTCCACAGCTCCCCCCGAGCAGAGACCAATTCCTCTAAAGAGTAGACAATCCCTTGCCTACCCAGGAATGGCTTATTTAAGCTTGTTTTCCTTCCCCCCCCCCCCCCGAGCAGAGACCAATTCCTCTAAAGAGTAGACAACCTCTTGTCTACCCAAAAATGGCTTATTTAAGCTTGTTTTCCCTTCAGCATGTATCCATAACTATGTCCAATTAAATCAGGATGTTGTTTTCCTTTAACCTAGGCTTTACTTTTGTTTTTTCTACAAAGGCACTTTAAAACTAGCTTTTTCCTCTTTCTAGTTTTATTTCACCTCTTCTCAGTAACTTTCCACTTTACCGAGGTATCTTTTAGATTTTTATCTCCAATCTAATATTTTAAATTTATTTTATTTTCTCCAAGGATTTTTGGAGAATTTGGGAAAGTCTTTGGATTGAATTCCATCCTCATGGACTTGAAATCCTGGTCTCCAATATACTCTAGTCTTAGCACAATAATTAAAATTCCATATTTATAAAATTTAAAAAATATTATATGTTCACAAATATTGTTTTCCTTTTGGTCCATTTAACCTTTAAGATTTTCAATTGTCTAATAAAAGCAGTAAAAATAGGGATATTACATATTCGCCTTCTAAAACAAAACATCGTCCTCGTTGTTGCAAAATATCAGTTCACTTTTCAAACAGTGATAGATATTTCTCTTTCATTTCCTCTTCTCGCTCCCAAGTAGACCTAAAAATAAATTTGTTGGTTTGACCAGCAAAGTCTTTGTTGGATAGAGCATCATGTTGACTTCTGTAAAATACATTTCTCTCTATCTTTGCTGAATAAGAAGAATTACGAATTCTTGTATCTTGTATTGGCTTGTCGTCTGTCGATTTAATTTTATGTTCTATCAGCATTTACTTTCAATGGTTATGTGATTGCAAATCTGAATTGGGCTAATAAGAAGATTGAAGTAAACTACACTAAGCATAGAACATACCATGGTTGTCTAAAATTAACATGGTATTAGAGCTAAAAGATGAAGACAAAGCCCAAGCAAGAGTGAAAAGCAATCACCGCAGAAGTTGAATAATCAAGGACCGAGATCAATGGCCTCCTCATCATACAAGGGTTTCAAATCTAATGATAAGTTCACTGATAAGTTTGATTATCATGCTTGGAAAATGTCTTTGGATCTGACATTGGAAGATCAAGATGTTATGGATTATGTGCAGGGAAAGATCAATGAGCCTCCATCAAATGCATTGGCTGCCACTAAGACAAAGTACAAGAAAAGGGAAGTCAAGGTGAAGAAGATCATCAGCGATTCTATTCATAAGCACTTGGTTGTTTATATCTCTGGGCCAGGCACATCTAAGGAGATGTATGATAAGTTGGTTAGCATGTTCGAGGCTAGTAATTGTGAAAATTCTACTGCAGTATCATGGTTTACTTCTCCTACTTGATTTAAATTATACAAGTTATCTTCAGAAATTATATTCAGAAAAATACCGAAGTAAACACAACTACAGTCTACACATGCAGATCATTTACTGAATACTACGCTCATTCATACAAAGTGACACATGGATTTTTGGACATAAGTCCCCGGAAAAACCCAAAGCGGGAAAATCGGTGCATCAAATATGAGGGTTTATTTTATTAAGTAGATTCTAAGTACAGTAAATCTGGGTTCTAAGTCTAGAGAACCCGACAGAGAATAAATGAAATCTGCAGCTAACCCGTTGTTCCAAGACCAAATATCTGACTGATCCACACCCTCAAACGGGATTTACAAGACTCAGCTCGAATCTAGTCCTAAACACCCCAGCGCTGCCCCTGAAGCCCCAGCGTCAACCCTGCTAAGCTTTGTGTGCCACTGCGCTGCCCAGAGAGGATGACGCAAGGCTTACGCTGGTCCTGGAGACCTTCTGCGTAATTCAGAAACCCTCTGAGTTGCATCGCTATCCTACGTAGCACCTGCGTAGTAGCTGTGCAGTTGTTGCTCCTGTTGCTCTCTGCTCCTGTGTTGTCCTTGTTTGCTGCTCCTCTGCCTCTTACTGACTCTTGGCTTCGGGATCAGATCATCCCCTCAGCCAATACTACCCCTCGATGCAGAAAAACTCTTCGAGATAGTCTTAGCAAACCCTGCCCTAGAATTCCAAATATGTTCTCTCAGCTCTGCCTCTGTCTGTGCCTCTCCAATTGACCCTCAAGCCTTTCTCTTATACTTTTTCGAAGAACTCATTTAGGAAATCCATTAAAATAATTAATTATTTGAATAACTTGAACACCAACTGAAATTTCACAAAACACTCACCGGGTTTTGGAGTTCAAGTGTGTCTTAGCCCCTCCACAAAGTTTCAGGGCTAGAGCACAGCCGATGCTACACCAACTATACAAAATCTCAACAGCAATGCTAATCAAACTCTATTTTTTAAGAAGAAGTTGAAGGAAATCAAGAAGGGCAAAGGAAAATCCATCCAATCATATTTCATGAGGCTCACTGAAATCAAGAATGATCTCTTCGTTGTTGGAGAAGCCATAGCTGACTCAGAGCTCACTCTCATTGCTCTTGGAGGACTCTCGCGAGAATGGTATGTATTCAATACTACTATCCTTAAAAATAATGTGAATCCTGATTTTTATGAATTGTTGACGAGATGCACTCAAGAGGAAACAAGGATGTTGGAGAGAGACCATCCTCAAATGGGAATGGAAGTGACCCTACTGCTTTCACCACTCGTGCAAAGAAGAGGATCAATGTTGGTCCGAGAAATAAAAATCATGGAAGAGCGGGTCCCAAAGGAAGAAAAGGAAGATGTTACACTTGTAACAAGTTTGGTCACTATGCAAGAGAGTGCCCTAATAGAAGGGACTCTTCCGGAGATGATGACAACAACAACTTCAGGGGGAATGGAAATTAAAGGAACAACGGGTTCAAAGGAAAGAAGAAGGCTCCCTCTGATCGAAGTAGAAATGGTCAACCTTTCAAGAGGTCAAGGAATTTCAGGTATGATGAATCTAATGTTGTTGATAGGAAAAATGAATATATTCTTATATATGCCCTCTTTGTTGCATCTCCTTCAGACACCCTAGACAATTGGTTGATTGATAGTGGTGTCTCAAGGCACTTCATTGGATATAAGGAAGTCCTCTCTGATTTGATTGAAAAGGATACTAATTTGGAAATTATCCTTGGAGACAATACCACCTAGACCCTTTGGGACTTTGACCCTTCATCTAAATCAAGGTCAAGTCATCTACTTGCAAGATGTGTTGTATGTACCTGACTTGAAGAAGAATCTAATGTCTATCTCAGCAATGGAAGACAAAGGATTCAAGGTGGCATTCATCGATGGAAAGATACACATTTGAAAGAGGAATGTCAAAGAAGCATTCACTCTTGGTTTTAGGGTTAATACACTCTATCAGGTTGGAGAAAGTCCACTAGAGGACATGACATGTGACACAACTCTTCAATCTGAGCTATGGCACCAGAGGTTTGCACACCTTCATTACAAAGCCCTTCCTGAAGCAAGGAAGGTGGTGACAGGGATGTCGATTTCAAAGATAATCATGAAGGTGTATGTTAAGGTTGTGCCAAAGGAAAGCATATAAGGGGACCATTCTCCTCAAGTGTCACGAATACATCTGATATTTTGCAATTGATACATTTTGATCTATCTGGTATGCTACCCGTAACATCCCTTAGAGGATGCTTATATTATATCACCTTTATAGATGACTTCTCCCACAAAACTTGGATATACTTCTTGAAGAAGAAGGATGAAGCATTTAAGTGGTTTTGTACGTTCAAAGCCTTGGTTGAAAATCAAATAGAGAAGAAGATCAAAATTTGCAGGACCGATAATGGAACCAAGTATGAGTCGAATGAATTCAATGACTATTGCGAGGAAGCTATAGCATTAAGAGGGAGACCACCACTGTGTACACTCCCGAGCAAAATGGTGTTGCTGAAAGGAAGAATAGAACCATTTTGGAAGTTTCTCGTGCCATGCTTTATGACCAAGATCTTCCGAAGTTTCTATGGGGAGAAGCTGCCAACACCATTGTGTATGTTCAAAATAGATGCCCACATTATGCATCAGAGTCCAAAACTCCTGAAGAAGTCTTCTCTGGTAAGAAGCCTGATGTCTCTCATTTTACAGTTTCTAGAAGTCCCATTTAATTTCATGTGCCGAAAGAAAAGAGGAGCGAGCTTGATACTTCTGGGAAGAAGGGAACGTTTGTGGGCTATAGTTAAACCTCGAAGGCATATAGAATCTATGTGCCTGGTCAAAGAGAAGTGCAGATATGCCATGATGTCACCTTCGATGAAGATGTTGCCCTCGAGAAGGTTAGAAATCTTCCTATCTCAAAGGAAGACAAAGAAGAAGAAGAAGTTGGAAAGCAGGAAGAACCAAGGGTTGAACCTTCTTCATATAAAAGAATACCTTCATGCTTAGAGACACTCTCGAAGATGCTGAGGGACATTCTGCTCCAAGGGGAACATTCTGTGAAAGTAAGAAGTTGGATAGGTACCAAGAATACCTAGCAGCCATGAGTACTATTGTACAATCTGAGCCTGGAACTTTTGAAGAAGTCGTAAAGCATCAAGTTTGGAAGGATAATATGCACGAGGAATATGAGTTAATCATGAAGAATGATGTCTAGGATGTGGTCCCTAGACCAAAGGACAAATATGTTGTCACCTCGAAATCGCTCTACAAGATCAAGCATGGAGCTGATAGAAATGCTGAAAAGTACAAGGCAAGATTTGTTGTCTGAGGCTTCCCTCAAAATGAAGGCATACATTATGATGATATATTTGCACCTGTTGCCTGCTATAACACCATCTGCTCAATCATTCCCCTTTCTGCAACGCAAGCATGGAGTCTCCATCAGATGGATGTGAAGATTGCCATCTTACATGGTTCAATCAAGGAAGAGGTCTACGTGGAACAACCTGTGGGATTCGAAGTCCAAGATAGAGACACATATGTATGCAGGTTGAAGAAAGCCCTCTATGGGTTGGTATGAGGATCGATAGCTACTTGATGAAGCTAGGCTTTACTCGAAGTGATATTGATCCAAACCTTTATTTTAAGGTTGAAAATGACAAGCCTCTCATTCTGGTTTTCTATGTGGATGATCTCTTTCTGACAGGTGTTGACCCTCTCATTCATCAATGTAAGAGGTAGCTAGCTTTCGAGTTTGAGATGAAGGACCTAAGACCGATGCACTATTTCTAGGCTTGGAGGTCTGGCAAAAGCTAGTTGAGATTTTCCTTTCTCAAGAAAAATATGTTGTGAAGTTGTTGGAGAGATTTGGGATCGTGGACTGCAAGTCCGTGACAACTCCGATGGAACTCAACTTTAAGTTGTGTGGAAGTACTGTTGGGCCTGAGTTGGGAAATCCCATCGAGTATCGTCAACTCGTGGGGGCCTTGATGTTCTTAGTGAACTCAAGTCTGAAAATATGTTTTGCAGTGAACACGTTGAGTCAATACATGGTCGATCCTCATCACATTCACTGGATTGGTGCCAAGAATCTTAAGATATCTTCAGGGCACAATCAACCATGGGTTGAGATACATTATCGGGAGTATGAGGCTCCATGGATATATCGATGTTGATTGGGCAGGCAGTGTGGTGGATTGTAAGAGCACAGCTGGATGTTGCTTCACTCTAGGTTCTGCTTCAATCTCTTGGATGAGCAGGAAGCAGAAATTGGTTGCTTTGAGCACTGCTGAGGCCGAATACATTGCAGCGAGTATGGCCTGTTGTGAAGTTGTTTGGTTGAGAAAGCTCATCAGTGAGTTGATTGGACATGTGTTGGATACCACCATTATCCCTTGTAATAACCAGAGTGGGATTCGTCTTTCTGAGAATCATGTGTTCCAAGACCAATCCAAGCATATTGACATTAGTTACCACTTTGTCCGAGACATGGGACAGTGAGGCACCGTAAGGCTCCATCACTTTGGGACTGATGAGCAGGACAAATATTCTCACGAAGCCCCCGGGGAAGGTCAAATTCTTAACCTTTCGTGAGAAGTTTGATATCGTAGATAGACCCTATTCTGAGGCTCCCGCCTAAGTTGGGCTATGAGCTCCAAGAGCTCTAGGGGGCTTGGCGATAGCTTCTTGGAGCTATAAGCAACCACTGGGCGAGGTTCGCCTTATCTTGTTCGTGTGCTTCTTCCCCACCATTATGATATTGAGTTGGTTCACCCTCTCTTTGATCTATGCCCCACATGCATCCTACCCATGGAGTCTGGGACTCATGGGAAGTACATCTCATTTGGCCAATGAGTTGGGAGATAAGGATAGAGATCGATAGCATGACCGATGGACGCATCGGGGATTGTCGTACTCTCTATGTCTAGGATGGGATGTGCCCAACAACTTGATCTGGGATCAAGTATGGATGAGGTTCTTACCTCTAAACTGACTTCCAATCAGTATGTGACTCACTCTTGAGTCTGGTTAAGGTTTTCACCTCTAGACTGACTTCGGGTCAATGGAAAGTGATGTCTTTGTGACTCACTCCTGTTCGTCTTATTTCTTCTATAGCGGAGAAGAGCCAGCAAAGCAATTACAGCGGAATGACACAGGATTGTCTGATGATATATGATAGTACATGATGGTATTGGATGACAGAATTGCTTGATGATATATGATAATACATGATGGTACTGGATGACAAAATTGCACAAGCGGACAGATGGAGTTCTCCCTAGTTGAGAGGGAGTGTTAATTTTCGGCAACTAAGTCCATACTCCATGTTTCACTGCTCATATGATGGAGATGATATTTTTGTTGGATTCCTCTTTCGGAGAGGTGCAAGATTGATCTAAAGATCATCTTGTTTGTATGGGCAGAACTTATATTCTGAATTTATTTTCCACACATGTGCAAATTGTCAAGGTCGGCCAGAATTGTAATGTAGGCTCACAAGCCCCAAAAGATGTGTCACTCATCTCCAGTCATGGATATAAATTGGCGAGACATGATAATCATTTCATCATTCACTCATCTCACACATCTCTCGCTCATCTAATTGGTTCGTACAGCGTTAGAGGCTTCTCTCTCTCCTCCACACGTGTGAAACAGGAAGCTGCAATTTCGGACTGTTTTTAGGGCTTTCTATGGAGCATTGACCGTGGGTCAAACCTTGTTGTTTGACTTTGTTTTGACGTAGGAAGTCCAATCTTGGAAGGCCGGATTTTAGGGCACAAAAATTGAGGTCAAACATTGACCTTTGACAGTAGCATTTATTGCAGTGTTGACCGCAACGTTGACTGTTTTGACCGCATATTTTGACTGTTGATTTGACAGTTTTGTGGACTGGTTTTTCAGGTGAGTTTGACTTTGAAGGTCAAGTTTGACCATGTTTGACTGAACCTAATTGGAGGTTGAAACGGTTGGTTTGACCAACAAAGTCTTTGCTAGCTAGGGCATCCTGTTGACTGCTGTCAAAATACATTTCTCTCTATCTTTGCTGAATAAGAAGAATTACAAATTCTTGTATCTTGTATTGGCTTGTCTTCTGCCGATTTAATTTTATGTTCTATCAGCATTTACTTTCAATGGTTATGTGATTGCAAACCTGAATTGGGCTAATAAGAAAGATTGACTAAGCATAGAACGTACCATGGTTGTCTAAAATTAACAAAATCAAACCTTGGCTCAAATTCCTAATATTGCACATCTCAACACCTAAATCAACTTCCTTGGCATTGTTAGCAAAGTTACAAAGAGTGTCAGAGCCTTAAATATTGTGTGGTTTCTTTACATCAGTCCGACATGTAAATCAATCTTGAATCCTGGTTTATTACTCTTGGACAAAGTAAGTGCAAAGAACAGTTTTGGAAACGTTAGTCTTAAGAGGAAATGTGCTGAAATGAGTCATTGATGGCAGCCTTCACACAAGAGGTTTTATTCACAAATAAACGTCCATACAACCTTTTCTATTTGAGAGAAAAAATATGTGGCTACTAGGACAGCACACAACAAAGCAACAACCCAATAACTCCTTCCAAACAGTGCTAAACACAGTTCAGCAAATTTCCTGTAGGATAGGAGTGGATTTAGAAACTTGTTAAATGTGCCACATAGGAACAGTCTCAAAGACGGTCTACTTCACCTTCAAGACAGAACTAAAAGGTTTTCATAAACAATAACTCTGTCCATGATTCATGCCACAGAAAGTAAAGGTTGGCAGACTTCTTAATTATTTCTAAAGGGATGTCTTTTTTAAGCAACAGTAATTATAAGCTGAAGTCCAGCACTGAGGGTTATTGCTTTAGACAGTTAACTCATAGAGAGAGGAAAAAATAAATGTCAACACTGAACAGGAGTAGTTTTAGCACTTATCATTGTAAGTTAGAAAAAACAACAACCTTTCACGCTAAAAGCTCACATCCAAAACAGCAAGAAAAACCATCCAAATAACAAAGTAAACCCAGTCAAAATCGAGTCAGACATACAGTTTTTTCCTTTGGGACGGTCGAACAGTACCCCAAAAAGTCCCCAAAATATTCCTGGTAAGGATTGGGAATGGCTTGGAAGTCACCAAGTCCCCAAAATATTGGGGACGTTCCCAACCCTTGTAAAAGTCCCCCGGGTACGTCGGGTACGAGAGATTTTTTGGTGGTGACGGGTCCTCGTGCAACATAGTTAATATATATATATATAGAGAGAGAGAGAGAGAGAGCCTACTAAATTTTAAGTTTGAATTAGTTCTGCACACATATATACATAATCATTAATATGTATATGCTCATACCTGCACACTTGCATGTCTATGTAGAATCAAGGTATGAAAAAAAACATAACAGTGAAATATGTTCATAAAAATAGCCCCTGATGATTAGTCTTTGATAGGAAACGGGACCACATGAGACCAAGTGGACCCAGCCCCAGTTCGGGGATGGAATATAGCAACCAATGATGTTCTTATCTTGGACAACGTGAGTGGAAAGGATCAGACAAGAAACTTTGCTTCAAAAGGTCAAATTGATCCTGCTAGGATCTAGCCTTGGGGATGCCTAGGAAAACCTTGGTCCTAGGGCTAGAGCTTGGCATTCCTGGAGATTCCACTGTTGGAATTGCCTCAAATTCAGAGGAGAGGGAGGGGACCCACCAGCGTAGTAGCCTCCAAGAGATCGAAGTTTTCCTGTGGATGAATTCTCAGGAAATTGATGCCCTAGGTGACCTATCAGGGCTAGACCTGGGGAAAAGGGAGGAAAGGTAAAAAAGGAGGGGCAAATGACCACCCATTTGAGGGACCAGTGCTTATTTCCCTTAGGGATATGGAGTCAAGGATGATAATGATTGAGAATTCGGTTTCTTCGTCCAATGTTAAGGGAAAAAGAAGGAAAGTGACCTTCAAGCATTTATACTTCATGCAAATAGTGCAAGCTTATTGAGATAAAACAATCTCTAGGACATTTCATTCATCTAACAATGGCCCATACATTAAAAGAGCTAAATAGAAACTTAGTTCCACATTCCAATCACGCAGCAACTAGCCCTAATTGTAGCGAAGTTCAACAGTATGTAGCAACAAGAATATATCATTAAAATTCACTTACAGTGTTAGAGAGTATATCCAACCAGCATCACATTTGCAAAAAACGAAGCTCAAAGATAAAAATGGCCCAAATCCATACATCAAAATTTATCCATTTATCCAAAATAATCCTCCAAGAAGAAATGTGAAGTTCTCTAAAGAAAGAGAGATCCAAAGTGAAGTGATCATACAAATGGATGTAGCTATCATCAATTTATACCCCTCATAGGAGTTTGAATTAGCCTATGAGCCTACATTAACCCCTACTAATAAAATAATGTGCAAATAAAACCCCTATTGATGACAACTCCACCAAACTAGCTCATAAATGGAAAAATAAGCCTCTCGGGGGGCCAAATAATAATATGTACATGTCATGGGCCCTCCAAAGGCCTAATAATATCCTGAAGTGCCACAATGAGGAATAAACTTCTCAAAATAGAATGGACAAGGGCATGTCCCCTTGTTCTCCAAGTGGTAGACCTATGGTGCTCCTAGTGGGTGTGGGGCACTATATGAGTCAAAGATGGTTGTAGATCCTCTACAAGGGCTCGAGTGATGGAATGGACACTGCCATGACATCGTACAAGTCTTGGGACACCTGCGAAGAGTGTGGGACTCTTGTGGGGCCTGTTAGGCATAGTGTACCAAACACGTCATCATCATCCCAAAAGTGGATAGCTAGTAGTCTCTGAACATCGATGGTAATTCGTGGAGTGTTGTCTACTGCTATGGAGGCCCATAGCTCTCCATGCACACCCTATATGTGCCAATGTAGCCCTCTGGGAGTTACGATAGGGAGACCAAACCCAAATGGAAACCACCTGCAATCTTGTATAAGATTCAATGTGTCGCCTAGGCTTCTTGTACAACCAGTCATTAGAGTAATCGTGTAAAAGAGCTTATAATCATGGATATGAAAGTGGGCACTTCACAATGGCATGCCCTTCTGTAGTGGCCTTTGGCATGTGCTAGTGTCTCCATACTCCAAAGGGGGTTAGCCATGTATCTTATTAAGTGGTTTCAGCCCTTAAAGGGGATAGTAGGTCCAAGGTACATCCTTTGAATGGGGGTGGAAAGGGATAAATAAGTGAAATGGAATAGGCGATGAGAGGGGCAATATTGGGCCACATATCGGGGCATAGGGACAGCCAGATAAGGGAAAGCCTGTGAAAATTTCAAATCTAAAATTCTACTACAGTTATTGATTTATTTCTCCTACTTAGTTTCCACAATAAGTTATTTACAAAAACCCTTCAGTAAACATCGAAATAAATTCTACTGCAGTTATCACATAATTTCATAGAGAAAAGAACAGTGAAATAAAAGCACATGAATCAATCACCTTAACACAATTATTTTTGGACAATTGTCCCCGGAAAAACCCAATGCGGAAAAACTGGTGTAGCAGATGAGGGTTTATTTATTTATCTTCAGACCCAATCTCTTTACAAGGAATGATTGGCAGAACTATGGAGAAACTTTCATGAAAACACCTGAGATAATTTTCTCCCAACCTCTAGAGAAATTCTGACACCCAAGAGACTCTCTGGCCTCCACTACGTCACCTTTGTGTGATCCTCTGCGCACGGACAGCGTGAGGACTGCGTCCTCAACTGCGCTGCCTCTCTGGAGTTGTCCCTCTGCGTTGCCCGTCTACTGCTTTTGTGTCTCTCTTCTTGGAGTTCCAACTGATGTTGATACCCTCCTCTTCCTTCGCCCTACAACTCTCCCTCTAATATCTAATTCTAATTTTGAAGAATCGACTTCCTTCGGGTTACTGAATGGTTGCCCAACTTACTTTCCAAATGGGCCCTCAAGCCTTCTTTTATAATCTTCTCGTTGACAAATCAACGGCCCAAATTAGAAGTCTAATCAATGGCTAAGATTAAAACTTGAATTGATCTTCGCTCTCTAGAAGATTCACACTCTGTTTTATTAAAACCAATTAATTATTTAATTTCCCTAAGTTTAGACTTAGGGTTCCCATTAAAATAATTAATTATTTTAATAAAACATGAACCGAGTGAAATTTCCACAAACAGTTTATGTGTTCTTTGGAATTTTGGTGTCTAAGCCTCCTCACCAAATTTTAGACTTAGATCACTTTCTGATGTTGCAAAATCAACACTCCCTCTTAGCGAGGAAGAGGGCTCTAGCAATTTGTTTGTTGCATACTGCTTTGACCCTGAAGCATCCTCTGCGTTGTTGAAGTCCATCAACCATTGCGTTGTTGTTGCCACTGTACTGTTGCCCATCATACTGTCACTATCACTACCTCATCTATACTGCAGCTCCCTCTTAAGTTCTGCACTTATATGTTTCTGCTATTGAAACGGATTCTTAATCATCCCCAACTTCTCCCTGAAATAAACAAACTTTGTTCTTCCCAGAGCTTTAGTGAGGATATCTGCCACTTGTTCTCTTGTCGGAGTGTATTGTAACTGTACTGCTCCCCGCTGGACACAGTCTCTGATAAAATGACACATGATGTCAATTTGCTTCAACCGATCATGAAACAAAGGATTCTCAGAGAGCTTGATGCAACTCTGATTATCACATAAAATGTTGGTCGCTTCCATCCTTCTCTTGAATAGATTCACAAGCAACTTCCTAAGCCATATGGCTTCACACGAAGTTGTGTTGGCTGCCATATATTCTGCGTTAGCTGAGCTCAGAGCTACGGACTTTTGTTTCCTACTGCACCAAGAAGTCACTCCTAATCTAATGTTGAAACAGTACCCAGCGGTACTTTTCCGATCTACTGAACTTCCATCCCAATATGCGTCAGTGAACCCACTCAGTCTCATGTCATTGCCTTGGGTGTATCTTAATCCATGCTCGATTGTTCCTTGTATATATCTGAGAACATGCTTGGTTGCTACCTAGTGTGCCCTCTTTGGTTCCACCATGAATTGAATGAGGGTGTTGACAACATAACAAATATTTGGCCTAGTGTTAACCAAATACATCAGGGACCCTATGAGTTGTCTGTACAAGGTAGGATCAACCTCTTTATTGTAGAAATTTCTGAATCTTAACACTTATGCAGAAATTATTACTGTTAATCCAGTTAATCTCCTCCTACTTAGATAAGTTATTAACTGAATAAATTCAAGTTAACATCGAACCAAAACACATAACAGATCTCTACCAATTCAGATCTAGAATAAGCACATGCACACATTGACAAAGTGACACAGTTATTTCTGGACAAACTGTCCTCAGAAAAACCCAATCTGGGAAAACCGGTCTCTGGCTGCTGGAGGGTTCTATTATTAAGAATATTTCTAAATACACAAATCTGGGTTCCAGATCTGGAAAGCCCGATAGAGAACACACTAGATCTACAACTCACTGGCTGATCTAGGGCCAAAATAATGACTAATCCACACCCTCAAATGGGATTTACAGAACTCAGCCAAATCTAGGCCTAGAAACCCCAACGTCGCCCCTGAAAGGCTCTGCGTCAGCCTCTGAAGCCCCTGAAAGCCTCTGCGTCAGCCTTGGATGGCCTCCAAACCCTTAGCGTTGCTCCGGAACGGACTGCGTTACCCCAAAATGGGTGACGCAGTCACTACGCTGCCCCTAAGGGTCTCTATGTAACCCCTGAAGGGTTTCCTGAAAATTACGCTGTCCTTGCTGCTGCTGCCTTCCTCTGCATTGTCCTTGAGCTGATCTCTTCTCTGCCTCTTGTGTATTTTAGGCCCTGGAATCAGATCATCCACTTGGTCTAAATTCCCCTCTCTACAGCTGAAACACTTCTGAGTATTTTTAGCAACGTCGCCCTAGAATCTCAGCTTAGCTTTAGTGCTCTGCGTCTGTGTGTCTTTACAAATGACCCCAAGCCTTTCCTTTATACTTTTCTCGTTGACAAATCAATGGCCATGATCAGATCTTGAATCAATGGCTAAGATTAAAAGAAAGCTTGATCCGTGTGACTTAAGACAATTTCATCACATGTTTAATTAAATTCGCTTTAATTATTTAAGTTCCCTAAGTTTTAACTTAGGAAATACACTTGAAATAATTAGTTAATTTAATATCTCCTAAACCAAATGAAATTTCCCAAATCCATTTCTAGGTCTTGTAGATCAGGTGTACTCTAGTCCTTCCTCAAAATTTGGGACTTATAGCACAACTGATGCTACCCCAAATACACAAAATCTCAACATTTATCCTCAGACGCATCAATCTTCTTCTAGTTGGTGATCATTGGAGTAGCCATGGGTCTAAAATCCTGCATCCTGAACCTCTTCAGAATTTTTGTAGCATACCTCCCTTGTCCAAGGAAGATTTCACCCTTCTACTACAAAACTTCCAACCCCAGAAATTAATGCATCAGTCCCAAATCCTTCATGTCGAATTTTGTGGCTAGGTTCTTCTTGCAATCCTTGATGATCCTAGATGAACCTGTCGGGAATAGGTCATCTACATACAATACCAGAATCAGAGGCTCATTCCCTACTGTCAAATAGTAGAGATTAGGATCTGTGTCACTCTTGACGAATCCCATCTTCTGCAGATAACCATCAATCCGACTGTACCAAGCTCTAGGTGCTTGCTTAAGCCCATACAAGGCTTTCTTAAGCCTGCATACATGAGTCTTCTATTCGTGTGTCTCAAAGTCCTCTAGTTCAATATATACTTCTTCTTCTATCACCCCATTCAAGAAAGAAGTCTTGACGTCCATCTGGTGATCTCCCACCCCATCTGCACTGTAAGGGATATCATGGATATGATAGAAGTATAGCTGGCTACTGGGGTGAAGGTTTCTTCGTAGTCAATCCCTTCTTTCTGAGCATACCCCTTAGCCACGAACCCGGCTTTGTATTTCTCCTCGCTACCATCTACAGCATATTTGATCCTGTAGATCCATCTCGAACCTACAACTGATCTGTCCTAAGGTCTAGGTACCACTTCCCAAACATCATTGGTCATTATGGAATTGTAATCTTCCACCATTGCATCTACCCATACCTGATGTTGAGCTACCCCCTGGAAACTAGAGGGTTCTCCAACCTGAGCCACCAAGGCTTGGTACATGTCAAGTTGTCTACGCTGCCTCTTCTTGTTTCCAGGAGCTCCGACATACTCCTCTGCGTCCCTCAGAATCTGTCGTAATTCCCGACTCGTTCTTCCGCTGGTAGTGGGTGGATCTTCCTGCTCCTCTTCTTGCAAATCTTCCTAAGGTAATACTTTAGGATTCTTATGCCCTGGAGAAGCACTGGTGTTGGATTCGGTTGGTCGAAGTGGTTGGACCAGTGGATCATCCTCTGACTGCGTTTTGGAAAGCATCTCCCGGGATTTCCTAAAAGCTCTGTCCTCCATGAACTTTACATCCCATCGTACTACAATCTTCCTACTGCCAGGAATGTAGATTCTATATGCCATAGCATTCTCGTTGCATCCCACTAGATATCCCTTTTTTGCAGTCTAATCCAATTTCTTCCTCTTTTCTCCGGGTATATGGTAGTATGCCAAACTACCAAAGATCTTGAAATGAATCGCTTCTGGCTTCCTGCGAGTGAAGACACTCTCTGGTGTAATCTTACCTAGTTCCTTGTGAGGAATCCTGTTCTGAACATACACAGATGTATTGCATGCTTCCGCCCATAGAAATTTGGGCATATCTTGATCATACAGCATTTCCCTTACTGCTTCAACAATAGTTCTAATCTTCCTCTCTGCAACCCCATTCTTCTCTGGATTATATGGAGCAATCCAATCCCTTTTGATGCCTTCCCTTGCGCAGAACCCAGTGAAGTTTTTATTGGTATATTCTCCACCATTATCTGATCACAATACCTTTATCCTCTTTCCTGTCAAATTCTCAACCGGAGCCTTAAACTCTTTGAATCGATCAAAGACCTCATCGTGGGTCTTTAGAAGGTAGATCCAAGTTTTCCTGGAATGGTCATCAATGAAGGTGATGAAGTATTCGGCACCACTAAGAGCTTTGGTGGTCATTGGTCCGCAAATGTCAGAGTGTATTAATCCCAACACACTCTTAGCCCTATTGTTACCTCTGGGCAAGCTGCTTTGGCGTACTTGCCTAGTACACAACTTCTGCAAACATCCCAATTGGTGCTCAACTCTGGAACTCCAATGATGGTTTCTCTGAGAATTCTTAGAGGCCCATGGTGTAAATGCCCCATCCTTCTGTGTCATAGCTCATTCAAATCTTTTTCACCAATGCTACCTATCAGTGCCATTGGAGATTTTAACTGTAGCTTGTACAATTTGTTGCTCCTAACTCCAATTTGTGTCTTCTTCTTCCAACTCAGGTGTTTGACATATACTTTCTTTCCAATGAAGTATACATCATAGCCCTTGTTTTGTAGCTGAGATACAGAGAGCAAGTTCATCCCCAAACCAGGCACATGTAGCACATTGGTGGCCTGAAGCCGATCCCCTGCTTCAGTTTGAAAGACTATAGATCATCTTCCAACATGTGTACATTTCACCTTATTTACCATGTTGATCTTGAATTTCATTTGTTCTTCTTGGTAGCTCGAGATACATTCTCGTATTCCCGTCATATGTGCAGAAGCCCCACTATCAATATACCAAACCTCCGAGGAAGCAGAGCTTAACAAACAAGCAACTTCTTCTTCCAATCCGGAATTCAACACAGAGATGTCGTGATCCATCGTATCTCTCATGCTTTCCTCTTTCTCAGGAGAATTACGTGAACCCTTTCGAGTTGTTGCTCCAACAGCATCAAAACCAGGCCTATTGCAAAATCTCCAACCCTGTTACCCGATCTCTGCTATGATACCATGTGAAAATTTCAAATCTAAAATTCTACTGCAGTAACTGATTTATTTCTCCTACTTATTTTCCACAATAAGTTATTTACAAAAACCCTTCAGTAATCATCAAAATAAATTCTACTGCAGTGATCATATATTTTCATAGAGAAAAGAACAAAGAAATAAAAGCACACGAATCAATCACCTTAACACAGTTAATTTTGGACAATTGTCCCCGAAAAAACCCAATGCGGGAAAACCAGTGCAGCAGATGAGGGTTTATTTAATAATCTTCAGCAACAATCTCTTTACAAGGAATGATTGGCAGAACTATGGAGAAACTTTCATGAAAACACCTGAGATAATTTTCTCCCAACCTCTAGAGAAATTCTAACACCCAAGAGACTCTTTGGACTCCATTGTGTCACCTCTGCGTGATCCTCTGCGCAGTGACTGTGTGAGGACTACGTCCTCAACTCACTGCCTCTCTAGAGTTGTCCCTCCACTGCCCCTCTACTGCTTTGCGTGTCTCTTCTTGGAGTTCTGGCTAATGCTGATACCCTCCTCTTCCTTCGCCCTACAACTCTCCCTCTGAAATCAAATTCTAATTCTGAAGAATCGACTTCCTTCAAGTTACTGAGTGTTTGCCCAGCTTACATGCCAAATGGCACTCAAGCCTTCTTTTATAATCTTCTTGTTGACAAATCAACGGCCCAGATTAGAAGTCTAATCAATGGCCAAGATTAAAACTTGACTTGATCTTCGTTCTCTAGAAGATTCGCACTCTATTTTATTAATACCCATTAATTATTTAATTTCCCTAAGTTTAGACTTAGGGTCCCCATTAAAATAATTAATTATTTTAATAAAACATGAACCGAGTGGAATTTCCACAAATGGTTTTTAAGTTCTTTGGAAAACTGTTGTCTAAGCCTCCTCACCAAATTTGAGACTTAGATCACTTTCCAATGCTACAAAAATCAATAAAGCCCACACCAGGGTATATAATGTGTAGGAGGGAGCTTTTCCACAAGTACCCAAACCCTCCAGAGAAGTATATTGGCACAAACAGGTGAAGCATTGAGACTCTTGGGCCTCCTAGTAGCAACATTGGATGACACGCCCCAGAGCACCTCTAGCACCCAGGATATTGTATGGAATTGTACCCGATTTAATGATTCTTCAAGATGACACAACTAGACCCATCATGCCCCAAGTCGGCCTTGACACAAATTTAGGGGCAACAGCAAATTCAGAGCCCATAGAAGGATGGTCTCACATTGAGAGACTAGGGAGGGCTTATTACATCTAAAAATCCCTTACATTGGAGCAGAGCATGCCACTTTTAGCAATTGGAGACCACTTTGTGGTGCCCCAGTTGGATATTGAGACCTCACAAGAGGGAATGAGGTAGATTTGAGGGCCAACCCTCAGATCATGGACTTGACATGCTTCTACATCACCTTGGACACCTCGTCACCCTTAGACATGCCATTTGTAGCTCATACATTGGATGGCGTTAACCCTAGAGAGCTTATTGCTCACATATGTGGGCTAATTAGCGCATATTAGTAAAAAGCTAATGGGTTGGCTTGTAACCCAAGCATGTTTAGGCATCAAACTTGTTGTAGGGGCTTTATTAGGTTAATTATTAGGCCTACTACTCATATAAATAGAGGAGAGGCTCATTGTTTTAGATCATCATCACTTGTGACATAATTTCAACCTCTTAGAGATTTTGGCCTTCATAGATTCTTGTGGAGATGTGACTCTATGGTGCATTTTATCTATGATGTATTTTGGCATATTGGAGATGTTACTTTGGATTCATAAAGGATTGTTAATGCATTTTATCTTGTAAGTAAGCCTTATATTTTATAAATCTTTGATCTTGTGTCTAATGTGTAGAATGCATTGTTATCTAGGGTTTTTCTATTGTGCCATTTATTATTGAAAATCAATTGTATAGAATCTAGATAATGACATTGTATGCATTACTCATGTATAAGATGTGAATGGAAATCCACTTAATGTATCTTTAGGATAGCTCTCCCAAGTGATATTGATCCCTCACAAAATAATAACTAGGTTTTTGAGCTAGGGCTTCAAAATTCCCTTACTCCTTATCAGCGTTTAGTTAATTTTTCACTCCCATAGACTCCATCATCCCAAGATTAGGCATTGGCCTTGTTACTTGGTTGATCACTCGCAATTTTAACCCTAAACTCATCTTCTTTCTCCTTTTTGATTTTTGTCCCTATTAAGGTCAAGTCAGTAGCTAGGGCTAGGGTGCAAGTGCACCTAAAGTTGGAATTTTGGCTTGTGCAAGGATTCAACATTGAAAGGAGCCTTGATAGCCTCAAAATCAACTCCCTTTAGGGGCCAATCCATCCATTCTAAGGCTGAATTCTTTGGCCCTAGGTAGATTTTTCCTTAGAAAACCCTAGTTTTCCCCAGGCTTCAACTTGGGGACTTGTTGAAGGTTTCTTGGTAAATTTGATTGCTAATATTCATTGTTTGGAAACCTTTTCTTGGCCTTTTGATTCTAGGTCGATTCATTTGGCTTGCTATCTCTCAAGCCCTAGATAATTTGTGTCCTAAATAGGCCTTATCAGAGGATGTGAATTGCCTTTCCTGGCTTATTGAGCCATGTCCTTGAGAAAAGTTATCCTCTATACGCCTCTCTTGGCACCTTGACCCTTGAAATTAACATATCTCTCATAGGTGACCAATCCAAAGGGAAGTCTCCTAGGGGTGAATGTCCACAAAAGGCAGGCGGTAGTGGTTGTTGTGCTGTGGGCCACACCTCATTGTTGTCTCTTAATCTAGTTTTCGGCTTGTAGGTACCCCCTTCACAAGGCCTGCTAGATTTTGAGGCAACAAGTCTCATTGAGCTACTTTTGTGGTCATTTGTTGAAACTTTATTAAATTACTCATCTTAACTTAAGAGTTTCAAGCGGTTTAATGCCTTTTCTACACCCTGAACCATCTTGCCCTTGCCTCTCAACCTTTCCACAAAGGATATACCATTGTAAATTTTTTAATTCCTCTCCTATATTTATTCTACAAAGCTACCTTATCCTCCACATTGGATGGCTTACAATGAGCCTTTCCCGTTTGATGCAGCAGCCGAGATCACTTGCACTTCCCAAATACTGTACAAAACAGGAAATAGAGTTCTAAATTTTTCCTTTCTTAAATGTTTTACGATTTTCCGATGAATTTTTAATGTATGCGTAACTAAATTTAAAATTTCCAAATAATTCAAATTTCTACAAGAGCCATCAGCATATCATACTGTAATTCATATTAAAACCAAACCATCAACATTCATATTCATAACTCAACAATGCAAATCTCAAAAAAATCATAAATGATTGAGAATAAAAATGAGTGAGAGAACTCCAGCCTCGGGTCAATAATTTCTCTAATAGCATGTTAAAAATCAAATGAGAGAGATACAAGGAGATGTGTAATATACAAATTTAATATTAATGGAGTTGACTGCACACAATGAGGGAGATTTCGTTGCATTTCCTTCAAAAGGTAGTTGTGCTACCTACTTGACCTAACCACTTCATATTAGTAAAACTACCCTAACTGATGACAAGCAATTAAGTCACTTCACATAAGGTAAATTTATTACAATTTTAGATATAGTATGGGAGTGTTAAATACTCCAAAAAAATTGGCATTATGTGCAAACTAACCTAAACAACTTGAAATTAGGTAACCATGTTCCCATCAATATATCATTAATCCCTCTTATTGTCGCCCAAAGTGTACACCAAGGCCCACAACGCTCAAGACAAAGGTTGTCACTCTAAATTGTGTCCACTCTGTTCTAGCTATCTCCTAGGGAAGCTAAAGGGGGTAGTCCCTAAAAAGTGAAAGATGGATGATGAAAGAAAACTTCTTGTGAACCAACAAGTTCTAGGAGATGCACTGAAAGTTATCTTATTAACTTGACTTAAATTAGATGCAAGCAAGATTAATTGACCAATGTTTAAGACATTCAATTAAATTTAGACAAACCAAATCTAAAGTTATGAGACCAGTTCCTTTTATAACCACAATGCTCAAAAGAATAAGCATGCAAGATAAATAGTTATGCACACATAACAAGAAAACAAATGTTGCTTTAATGAATTATTAGCTAACCTATATGAAATGCAAATGTAACAACTAAGTGAAATGTGGATATTCTAGGTTAAAATTTTATTAAAATGCATATTCTAGATTTGTCGTTCCCTTAATTGTTTTGAAGTTGGGCTCCAAAGGTAAGTTGTGGGAAGGAGGCCAACAGGAAGCAAGCTAGGACCTAGTTAACGATACCTCTCATTGTGCTCCTATCACTCGGTGCCTCTGGCGCTATAGAGACTATGTAGCAGCGGAAACTGTAGATTTGGTTACTGTAGCAGCAAGATTTGTAGATTTGTAGACTTAATAGCAAAAGCAGCTTTAATTATAAAAATACACAAGAGGTATTTATAATAATAAATATTTTATAGATATGATATAAGACATGATTGAATGATTACAATGAGGTCCCGCTTTTATACCTATGCAGGCACCTTTTCACGAATGGGCATGTCTTTTAGACATGCCTTTTCATTAACCTAATGACTATTTAACATAATCCTAACTGATTATTTAGTAATTACATTTATTTCTATTTATTCTATTAATGACTATATTTATCACCTAAGTTATGAATTAGGTTCATAACATTGCCTCCTTCTCGAGAAGCTTTGTCCTCAAAGCTTAACTTTTCGACAATTCCTTTACTTCAGATTGTCTACTAGAAGTCCTTATTGATACTTTTGCTTTTTAAAGATTTCACGACTTTTTTGATTCTAAACCTTGAGAACTTTGTTGACCTTCCAAAATTTAATCCTTATACGTTGGTCCACTTATATTTTAAATACCATTTAAGCTATAAACTTTTTGCTTTCTTTAAAATGGAACTAGAATATATAGTATTTAACTCCTTTATATGTAGAATTTAACTTCTCTTTTTGATAAGGAACCTTTTCCTTTTATTTGAATTTCAACCTCTATATATATATATATATAATTTTATTTAATTAATTAAATAATAATTTTAATTAATTAAATTATTATATATATATACATTCTTTATCCGTAACTTATATCGAATATAGTTAATTATTATTTTTCTAATAAAATCTGTGTGTGTGTGTTTTTTTTTTTCTTTAAACAAAATGTGTGTTTAGTGGCTTCGAACAACATAGCTTTTCTCTTGTCCCGTTGGGACTATGCTATTTTAGATTATGTACTGTCCAGAATAATGGAAATCTACTCCAACCGTTTTTTTTCTAGAACTTCCTTAGTGATTTTCGTATTTTTCGCATGCAACCTTTTAAACCATTTTGCAGAGTTCTTATCTGCATTTATGTTAAATCTCGCCAGGGCTGTTCGTAGCTTGTCTCCTGTTATCTCGTTGCCTTTTTTTCTTTTATAATAAATATAAATATAAACTATATATATATATATATATATATATATATATATATATATATATATTATATTAGTTGTAACTATATAACATATATATCAATTAAAAAACCCGTCCGTTTTTTTAAACTGTCACAGTGTTCCTTTTTATTTCACCGAACTATTAACCCGATCACTTCTACAAGGGATCCACGATGGGACGGCGGATTATGCTGAATAGTTACGCTACAAGTCCATTGTCAGATTCATTCCGTTTTCAGAGAAAATAAAAAGACTGGAAAAGGAACACGATGGCGGTGTCATTATTCTATTTATTTTGAAAATGCAGCCGAACAATGAAGTTTCAACTTTCAAGATGTGAATTCTTCATTACGGTAGACGATGGACAACATCAGTCGTCAGTCGTCAACCTTCATCATATCTCTTAAATTGACAGGATGGATATCAGACTTAGAACCGGAAAAAAAAGTATTCGACAATGATGCATTATTCGCGGGTTTTATAAGCAAATGCTCTGCTTCCCAATAAATTTCTATCGTTGTTGCAAATCGAACGTTATCTTTTGGAGAATTTTCAGCGGAGGACTAAAACTCAAGTTCAATTCAGGCTCGAAACAATGGCCGGCATCGGAGAAATGGACACTGAATCCTTCGTTTCTCTGCCCGAAAGGTCATTGGAGAGAGCAAATATGTTCAAAATAATCCGCCCGATCTTGTTCCAGAGGAAGACAAAGTAGGAAGACATGTATTGGAAGTTCTCCAGCGTTACGGCGTCGAAAATGGCAGTCCTTTGATCATTCAGCATGTAAGGTATCTGAAGGGACGAGGAAATATAATTGTCGAGTATCCTGGCACAGTGGACGAGAAAATTGTGTCCTTTGTTCGCTGCCACATGGATGTCGTCACAGCGAAATCTCTGATACCGTTGAATTTTGGCAATTTCTGGCTCTTCATCTACACAGCCATATAACAGTGCAAAACCAGCACGAAAAAAACAATGTCTTAGCATGCCAATAACAAAACCTTTGCCATATTCCTGACCGTATAGAATAGAAAACTGAGAAGCTAGCCATCCTGCGCTTTCAAGCAGAACTGGGCAATCAAAATGCGTTGTTCTTGGGTCTGGAGATTTGTTCATGGTTTCAACAGACAGAAGCATATCAGTCCTATTTTTTTCTGTATTCTGAGATATTTCATTCTTCTCCTTCTCCCTTAAATACAACCCGAAAGATTCTCGTGAAATAGCTTTCAGAAAAAGTTTCAAAAGGACAAAGATATGACGAGTCATTGGCATATCAATTATGACCCCGTAAGCAGGAGAATTCCGAATAATCCATTTGAGAATCTCAGAATCCATTTTCAGTCTTAACGATCCACAAGTTTTTGCTTTTACCTTCCAAATTGGTTTATGTGCAACTGGATTAAGAGGAGAAAGACGCTCCAATAGCAAATGTGCCTGTAACCAATCATCAACAGCAACAAATCCTTTCAGCGGACCCAGTTTTTGATTTGTAATAAGTTCTGTGGAACATTCACCACCAGTTTCTGCTGTAAGTCTATACAGTCCATCAGGTACAGGCTCATTTACATCTTGACGCTGGTAGTACTGGAAATTAAATCCAAGAATATGTGCAGCATGAGACTTTGGGAAGATAGGTATTAGTTCAAGAAAAGCATCATTTTCAGGCTTCTCTTCTGGTGTTGATATTTTATTAGTATGATGATATGCAGGCCCTACAGGGTTATGGTTAAAATCTGTGGTATCTGATTTCTTGAAAACCATCTTACCCTTTTCCATTTTTACTTTACTGTCAGGCTCCTGAGAGAAGTGGGAACCTGGGCCTGGCACCATCTTTTCGGAGTCATTCTCCATATTAGTCTGACATTCACCACTGTTGAGACACAAAACTAGATCAGATCCAGCAAATGGAAGAGCACATGGTCCATTCAGATCCTCTTCTGTTTGACTAACCCGATGTCTAGAATGACAAACATCACTAATGGCAATCTCATTTCTTATATAAAAGACACATTTATGTCCTGTGAAATATTTATCTCCACATTTCCAACATTTCCCTTCTTCTTTACTTTCAATATTAGTTGGATGTTTTTCTTTATTACGCATTGGTGGGGGAATGTACTTAGTTGACTTTTCCATGGATGTTTTACTTGATTTTCCCTTGACATAACTAACTGCTTTCTCATTTTTACAACATTTTTCATCTTCTTTATTATGCATTACTGCAGAAAATTTTTTAAGACCTGCAGAAAATTTTGCACATGACTTATCTAAGTGTTGAAGCTTTTCTTGAACTTTTCTAATCTGCTCAATTATTTTGGGATTTTCACGTAATGGCACATTATATGGTAAACAATGTGCTCGGGCTTGTAAACTACGTTCGTAGGCTTGTAAAACGACATTGTGTGCCATTCTTTCAACTTGTCCTTAATATGGCTCCGATACCACTATAGCAGTGGAAACTGTAGATTTGGTTACTGTAGCAGCAAGATTTGTAGATTTGTAGACCTAATAGCAAAAGCACCTTAATTATAAAAATACACAAGAGGTATTTATAATAATAAATATTTTATAGATATGATATAAGACATGATTGAATGATTACAATGAGGTCCCGCTTTTATACCTATGCAGGCACCTTTTCACGAATGGGCATATCTTTTAGACACGCCTTTTCATTAACCTAATGACTATTTAACATAATCCTAACTGATTATTTAGTAATTACATTTATTTCTATTTATTCTATTAATGACTATATTTATCACCTAAGTTATGAAATAGGTTCATAACAGACTATGGCTTTGACGATTGCAAGGTCACCGTTTTAACTATTGAACAGTTGTCGAGGCCCACTCAAGCTCAACAAGAAAGTTTGTCCTAAATGTCTATCAACCAAGGTTATGCTTGGAGGTGAATTTCTAAAATGCACAACTAACTTAAAAGGAAAATACACGGAAGGCGAAATAATTAACGATTTAAGCACTTAGATTACGATTTATTCTGAGTTAAAATCGAAGTACTTAAGTGAAATTTCGATGAAAAATGTCAATTATGTAAATGCTCAAAAACACTCAATCAAAAGATATACAATTTATCACAATTCCACGATAAAGTACTCAAATAAGAATACCGATCACAACTACCTGAAAAACTTCCCAAACTTAAATATTCAATAAATATCCAGTAATTCAAGTAAAAAAATCCATGCTTAGAGTTAATTTCCCTTTAAAACAATAAGCAATTTCGATAAAAATGCCAATGATCATAAAATTTAGCTTAATCACATAAATAATGGAAGCCTAAGCGCTTAAATTTCAATAATTAATAACCAAGAAAAACCATGAAATTTAGATGCTAATCAAATAAACACTTCAAATAATTTTGGAGTTAAATGATTTTCTTAAATAACGCATAACCTAGAAAATTATATTCGCTCTTATATTCAAACATAGAGATATTTAAAAAAATTAAGTCACGTCAACTATAATAATTTTTTAAATCTCTTCCCCACAAATAAAATCTTCGTTGACGCTAAAAAATTTTAACACTTAAATGCCCCAAAACCCTATCTCAAAAGAAAACCAAAAATAAAATTGGTTTTCAAAGTTTCGAGTCATAAAAAATTTAAAAAAAAAAAAAAATTGAATTTTCATTTTTAATGTGCTTAATGAGATTTTTAACAAAAATTTATCAGTTAAATTTTTTATTTTTTAAATGTTTAAAAGTTAAAGTTAATAAAAAAATGAGGATTTTAAAATTTTAATGGGCCAAAGGCCACAAAAAAATTTAAATCGAAATGACTTTTTGCTTAGGGTTAACAATTAGGTTTAGGAATATGATAAGAAAAGAAGAGGAACGAGGGAAGAGAAGGGGGAGGAGGGAACACAAGCAGCGAGGAGAGGAGCACGCGAAGAAGGGAGCACGCATGGAGGAAGGGATGTGAGGCAACACGAAGGAGGAAGAGCAGCTGCGAGAGTGAGGTTGCAGGGAAGAAAGGGACGGGACGGAAGAGGGAGTCGAGATTCGCAGAAGTGCAGAGGAAAACGGAGGCACAGGGAAAGGGAACACATGAGGAAAGGGTTGCGTGAGAATGTGGAAAAGAAAGAGGGAGAGCTACTGGCCGCGAGGAAAGAACAATAGGAGCAGCATTCAAGAAGCAAGGAAGAGGGAGTCGCGGGTAAGGAAAATAGTAGCGGAGAAAGAAAGGAGAAGCGCAGCTTTGATGCAACGAGGAGCGTTGAGGCCCCAGAAAACTTGCCTAGAAAATATTTTTATGAGAAAAAATAAATCTGAGAAATTTTTGAATTGATGATCTTGACGAAAATTTCCTGCAAAAAAATTATATTCTAAGACAATATCTTGCCCTCCATGACCTAGATCTTGCGCAGATCTTGGAGTTTTTTTTTAAAACCCTCAGATCCACACTTGGACAAACGAGAAACAAAAACCCAAAACCCAGTACATACACAAAAAATTTGAAATGAAACCCCAATCCCAAGTTAGAAATTGAAACAAATATTTTGTACAATTTTCAGATCTACACAATATATTACAAATCTTTCAGATCTGTGGAGTATGAGTCCAACTCCACTCCCAGATCTGAAAATTTAGGCTCTTACAAGCCAGATCTACTTTTAAATTTGATAAATAAAGAGATAAAATAATAATTTTAGGCACAAGCTCAAGAAAAACCTGCAAGAAGAGATCTTAAGATAAGCTTGTGGAATTAGATCTAGAGGCCCTTTAGATCTTATTACCTTGGGAGTCAGTTGGCGCAACCGAGGACTTCCCCAAACTCTCAATTTTAAATCCGAAAGATTTATGCAAACTTTAAGTTAAATTGAATCAATAGAGAAATAAGATAAAAATAAAATTTTCAAAATTAGAGATACCTACTGATTCAATCCAATTAAAATTCTTATCCTAAATCTAGTAACCTAAGCAAGGTACCTATGCAATAGGTTACTCTACAAGAGATATTAATGACAAATTATTAAAATAATTACCAGCAGAATATTAAGAACAAGATTACCATAAAATGACGAAGAGGAACACAACCATCAAGTAAAACCCCAAAGACTTTGTTTGTATTATTCCAGAATGTAGTACAAGAGAGCTTCAAGAGCGAGTACATGATTCAATGATCGGATCCTTTGATTGACAAATACTCCTAATTTATAGATAAATTCTCCAATGACTAGCTAGTTTGATCCTCGTCAAATTAATCTTGGTCATTCATAATGATTTAATTCTCTTTTAATCACCACCGTCAAAATTATTTATTTTTTGAGGAAAAATCGAAATTTTCATTTAATTGATTTTTAATTAACTCAAAATTAATTATTTTGAGTTAATTTCCTCAAAAAATTGACTTTGACTTAACCACCAAGGCCGAAGGGTCCAAAATTTCTCGATTTCTTCAATATTCTCTTGGTGGAGGACCTCCAAAAATTAATTCTTCTAGAACCCAAGAATTTTTTTAATTTGGAGAATTTATTTTTCCTAATACTTAACTTAGACTTAAATTAATCAAATTTTTGGCTTAAGATTTTTAGTTTATTTTTCCTTAAAAAAATTAATTAATTGACACATGAGGGGATTATTAATTTTTTCCGACCCTCTAATATTTTAGCGCCATGGCTAGAATATTATTTACATACCATAAATACATTTAACCCATGAAGGGGGAACCCCCGTTCGTTATAGACCCTCAAATATCTACCCAATTTTGTGACTCGAAATATGATCTAGTAGACCAAATTATTCGTAATAAAATAATCTAGACAATTAGCTAGGATTTTTCCCAAATTACTTTTTCAAAGACTCGATAAAAAACACTAGGACTCACCTAATATCTTCATGACAAAATCCACCCTAGCTTTGGGGTGGGTTTAGAGAGAAAAACTTTGTCGATCATTTGTGTCTAGAGACACAGATGAATCAGTGAGACAAACAACCTCTTAGGTTAGAAATCATCACCAAAACAACAAGTTTACCTATGTTTTACATACATAATGGTCTTACTAAGATCATTTACATTATAAACATGCAGAATGAGTTTACATCCTTAACAAACTGAAGATTTTTTATGAATCTTGGATGAATGATGAAATCCCTTTTGTGAAAAAAAGGGGTGTACTGCAATAAGGTCGTTGACACAGATTGGTCAACACCTCTCATTAATGTGCACTACATCTTCATTTCAATAATGTAGTCCTAAATTCTAATAACTACTCTCTAACAGGCAAACTTGATCATTGAGGAGAAAATGACAACAAAAAAATGTGTTGAGGGTGAAGCACTAGCTTCTGGTAGAGCACTCCAAGGATGCAGGAGGATATGGCTTCCATGAAGGAGTGAACAACTACACCCTCCTTTGAAGATGCGGTTATGGACAGGCCAAGCAAGGGAGTGGTACTGGGCAGAAACAACAATATTGGTAAAGGAAAGGGCCAATCCAGTAACAGCAGCAAAGGGAAGGCCAAAGCCAGGAAACAACGTGAGGAGAGCAGAGGAAAGACAGGAGAGAGGAGGTGCCTGGAAAAGACAACAGAGAATACAAGATACAAGTTACATCCAAAAAAATGGCAGATTATATATCCAGTATATGAATGACCATGGGGTCATTGGCAAGTTTATTAACTTCTGGCCCTCCGAACGGGCGCTCATATCCTCATTAATAATTGGTAGGCCACAAAAATTATTAATTGTTTTGAACCTAATCATAAATAGCAGCCCCTTAAATATTTATATGGGCAAAGCAAGCAGGAATTGCACACTAAATGGCCAGATTGCTGACAACGAAATTTCTCATAAATGGCACCTCCCTATGACCTGGCACTAATTGCACACTAACCTATATAAGAGAAAATAAGGAAGCCGTTTTTTCATCATTATGTCATTCTCTCATAATGTATACTACATAATCATGGTGATTACTGTCATACAAAATATCAGTCATATTCTTGCAATTAACTAGTTAGTTATGCATACTTTCATTGTGAAACTCTTCTTCACTTCAGCTATGCCACATTGCCAATACAGCTTCAGGATTTTTTCAGCTTATATTCCATCATAATTTGTCTACAGAGAAATGCCATCAGTCCTGAAAAATGTGTCACCATAAAAGAGATAGCGGGGAAACACCACAAATTTCAAGGTATGCATATGACATCTACCCTCATTAAAAATAGGTATTTGGTTGACTAGCACCTAAACAATATGTTGTACATGTAACAAAGCACATCAGTTTATTTTATCTTTAATCAATAGGAAAGAGAAAATACATATGGGCATAGAACATCCCCACCTCATTGTTCTAGTATAGAATCATAGATACATACAAGCATATACATTTCCATATATCAAGTACATGTGCATGTATACTTATAAGAATATATATATGCAATATGGGAATCTCTATGTACATATGCAAAATACATGTGTTTTTGTAAATTTGCAACTACATTTGTGTTTGTACATCGCAGTTTATGTATCTAAGGCTGTGTGTTGGAGAGGAACCTACAAATGATAACAAAATCAGCAAGTTTAGATTCAAGAACTAGAACCTTTAGGCGGTTATAATTAAAGAAGCCTAAAATGAATAGTTCGAGAGATCTATAGAATAACAACATCTTTTGACAATGTATAGAAAATAATTAGTAAAAGGTATTTACTGTCTTCGAAAGTTACCAAGTCCTTTTTTGCTTGATTTGGAATGTCAGGTGACTTCAACCTTACAAACATCTCATGCATGAAAGCACCGTCTTCTTTGAGTGCAGACATGACCTACAATAAGGCACTTTTTCTTTTAGAAAATAATTTAAAAACAAAACAGTCAGAGTACAGCATAGGAGAAAAGCACTTACTGCTGCATTATTTGAATGTATAATTGAGTTAATAGTTGTGAAAGTAACCTCATCCAAAACTCGTGGTAAAATGACATCCTGAAAATTGGCATTTATGAGTAAGAGGAATCATACCATGGATTTCTTAACATTACTTGAAAAGGAAAATATTGAATTCATTTGATTTAACAGTGCAATTAAGTAGAGAATGTGTCACCTTTATGTAGCCAACCCTGTAGGTTTGATGGATTTTCGACAATATTGACGAGTTCCCAATAGGCATTGCCTGTGAAGCACAAACAGAGAGCAAAAGAGATGAGAATTTGTTAGCCATCTCAAATTTCAATGCTAGAATATTCCAAGGCTAAATCAGATTATTAATTCTTCCAATAAGTTGGACACTAAAATCAAATATAGAATCATTCAAGATACCTCACCTGCTTAAAATTAACTTGCTCTCTTAGGAATGCACGATGTTCTCGCCGAGAAGATAGATCTGGGTCATCTGAAGATTAAAATACTTCGCAATGAGCTCACTACTATCAAAAATTATGTGAAACATCCACACTGAAATAAATGTAGAGATTAGCCATAGAAGAAAACTCAATCAGCAGAATGAAGAAACTGAAAA
The DNA here is from genome assembly GCA_034641835.2 of Pinus albicaulis. NCBI lineage: Eukaryota > Viridiplantae > Streptophyta > Pinopsida > Pinales > Pinaceae > Pinus > Pinus albicaulis. The sequence continues at coordinate 1,320,549,056 of CM076575.1, forward strand.
TATTCAATATGGACATAATCCATAAATGACTTGCCAATGCAAAGAACTGGTCAATACATACAAAAGTATTAAAAACAACAACCAGGACCAGAACTGACCAATGGCCAGTCTGGACCTGAACCGGAACTGGCCAACAAGCCAGTTTCTGAACCAATATACTAAAATATAAATAAATTATGAAAATTTTGATAGGCATACATACATGTGTGTGTGTACACAGAGAGAGAGAGAGAGAGAGAGATCAATGAAAATCCAAACCACTAGAAACCAGATATGCAAATAGAGGGAGTGCATCATTATATAACACTAACATAGGGTTTGGGAAGGGTGGCATCATTTTCTCTTTTTTTGGCAAAGGTATGTATTACAGCCCAAATTAGCACCCTTATGAAAGTCCCAACTGCAGTGCCATAGGGATAGCCCCATTTGGAAACAGAACATTGTCACCTTAGCACAATCTTTCCTTTGCTTTAGGCCAGCTGCTTGAATCCAGGGGTATTTCAATCTATGGAAATGAACCTGTAAAGTATATCATTGTATACACAAAACAGTTCACTTTAAGCAACAGACACCTCAATATGTAGTTATATAGAGTCTAGAATCATGCCAATCAAATGATTGTATGCCTTAACAAAATTCAACGAGAGGCTATGGTATCAATCACCACTATATAGAGAATGTTAGGACCTAATTAATGAATGTTGAAACCTGAAATAAATATTAGCTACCACAGAAGTACAAGTCAGCACTATGAATTTACTCTTCAAGCTAGAGAAAATGTAACTTCTACCATACAAGAGTGAAAAATATTGTATAAATCAAGGATAAATGATATACTTGAGTTACCCATTGATAATACGATGTAAGATGGATAGGCACGTTGTTTTCAACAAATTCCAGAATCTAATTTATGAATGAAAACTGCAGAAAATGGAGATTTGGGGTGAAGAAAAGCCACCAAAGAGTGCCTAAAAGCACTTTTAACGTTGATCTTGGATGCCTTAGCTAGGGCAATGAAAATACATGTAAAAAATCAAAGCAATGACAAATTACAAGTCGTAATGAATAATAATCATGAAATTAGCATAAGTTGTCAAGACTAGGTGGTAAATCCACCTCAGGTTTTACCAAAAATCTCCAATGAAATACAAGCACAATGAAGCACTTCGAAGATGAATTATTGTGCTACATAAGCATCATAAATAAACCAAGAGTGAAATATAAGCAAGGGTAGAGTTAAAATGCACCTATTAGGGTTAAACCCTAGCTTCAGGGTTTCACCAAATCTACTTTCTTTTGCTATAAGTCTTAAACATAAAACATTTTGAGTGCTTCATCCCTACGGCTTTCATGGTGAGAATTTAAGTGTTTATTTCAGGCTCTCATACTCTTTCTATGGACAACGTTGGGGAACATATACAATCTCAACCATACTGGAGTGGATCAATCCAAAATTTGGTCAATGATCTAACTAAATGTGCCAACATCCCACTAGACTATTCTCGATCCTAAGGGTTAGGCAATGTTCTTTTGTTGCAAAGTCATATGGTTTACTTCCTTATTTAAGTACTTTTATTTTTTATAAATAATTATGTATGCTAACATTTTTGATATATTATCATCATCTGGTGTTCACATCAAGGTTGCAAACATTGCGATTTAATCGCGATTTTGATTTTTTCAACTCAACGATTTTATCGGCGATTTTTTCCCGATTTTTTGAAACAATCGCCGATCGCCAAAAAATCGCGATTTTTACTTGGTAAAAATCGTGGGCCCATCAAACAGCAACCCTATAAGTTCAAAAATCGATTTTTTTTGGTCATTTTTGCAGCCCTCTCATTTTCCTGACACATCCTGTTGGTAGTTAATGGTAATGTTAAATTCTTAAAGTAAAAGGATTTCCTTTTACTTAAATTTTTAACATTACCATGAAATGACTCGGGATGTTTAAGAGTGGTTTCGACCTCATTGGATTTCATAAGGAGAAACTAGAATTTTAGATTTCACTCAAAATTCAGCAGACTTAATGGTTTTCAGGGTTTCATGGTTTGGGGATTTGCATTGTTTCCATTTGATTCTATTATGTGTAAGGGTATGAGATTGGCATTTGATCAAGAGTATGAAGTCCTTTAAGAACCTTGATGTTGGTGGCATTGATTGTTGAACGTTGTTGATGTTGGTGGTATTGATTGTTGAACTCCCCTACTGTGGCCTTAACAAGAATGTACCCTTCACTCAAAGGAAAACAACTGGTTAGGCATGTTAATTTTTTTCTACCGCATTTTAAGGTTGAGGAGATGAACCCTTCACTCAAACCAAAATCATTGGTTAGGCATGTTAAACTTTTTCAATTTCTATCATGTTATAAGGTTGAGCAATCCAAGTCTGAATACTTTGAGCTAGATGATGTTTATGTATCTCTTGTTGATGATCCCATTTCTAGTAGCAATAAATCAATGATGAGTTTCATGAGGAGGAGGAGGAGGAGCAACAACAGGAGGAGGAGGTGACACCACCTACCCCTGCTACCGGTAGAGGACGTGGTCTGCCTACTTTAGCTCCTGGTGCTTCAGGATCTGGAGCACAACATAGTCCATTGCCAGCCCCGCCAGCTTCTTCGTCTAGAGGGAAAGCTGTTACATTTTCTCGCAAGAGGGGCAGAGGAAATTAGTAGTATAGGTTATTTGGTGCATTCCTTTGTATATAACATTATGACTCATGATATGAGATACATTATTATATTTTTTGTTGATATTTTGATGTTGAGTTGAGACTCAGGACTTAGTATTCAGGACATGATTCACTATTATGTGTGATGTAGCACTAGACATGATATTACACATCTTATATATTAGTTTTTTTTCATATTTATGTGTCAATCCATTTATTTTATGTTGTGGGTGCTTTAGATATTAAAAAAATTGAAAAAAAATGGATATTTTTGTATGTGCCGATTTTTTCCCGATTTTTACCGATTTTTTCCTGATTTTTTCCCCTCGCCGATTTAATCCCGATCGCAATGTTTGCAACATTGGTTCACATTATATCTTCTAATTGCAAAGTCTGAGTTTGTGCCATTGTTTAGATGTATCATTAACATGTCGATAATTGGATAGTTTTAAATTGATAGAGAATAATCTAAAGCAGTTGTTTTCACATTAATAAGTGAGTTATCATGATATGTATGATGAATCATATCTATCTATTACAGGCATATCAATATGAAGATCGACTTTCTTTAATAACTAATACAATGCCCCAGCCATTGACAATCGATGGAGTGAGCTAGTGTTGATATGGGTGGGGATACAATTAACTAAAGAAAAAAAAATGTTATTGCAACCCTTTGACCCACCCAAGTGGGTAACACCTAGGAGAATATTTTCTACTATTTGTTCAACTTGCCAGCCAACAACCCTATGATGATCCACAGATAGCTAGCCTCAAAGGCCTCCCATTCATGCTCTGGTCAGTGCTTTGTTTCATCTAGTTTACTCATTAAATGAAGGTGGGCCATCCATTATAAGAAATATTGAAGGGCATTCTAGTTATGGATCACAGGTTGAATTGCATAATAGACTACTTTTTGTTGTATTCTTGTTCCCATACTTCACCTTGGTGGTTATCTTTTTCCCCTAGTCCAATGTGACCTTCCTTGAGGCCTTTCTTTCCATTATCCTGTTGAGAAATCTAGGGCAACGATATTAGGTGATTTCTATTCTATTAGCAACTGCTTGTGAGTGCTTTTACTTCTTTAGATTAGGATCTTCTTTTACTTAGGTTATTAGTGTTCTTCTTCATCAAACAGTTACCAAAGTAGAAACCATAAAGAGACAAGAGACACAGAAAATAGGCTATCAGCCAGGGCCAAAACCTCTCACTCTTTGAGAGGAAAACCCCAACAAATTCTTCTTCATATAGAGATTCCAATTGACAAATACCAAGACCCTTGACACAATGACCTCTCCGAGATCAAGCCACAAAACCCTTCTTCTTTGCTTCTCCTTCTTAACCAAGTCAACACTAGTCAAACTGATTTCTAGCACTTCCAATTTCGGCTATTCTGAATTTTTGCTTTCCTCCACAGACCTGCAACTTTCAGTCTGACTGTACCCTTGGAAAACACATGTGTGAGATTCTTTATAGTGGTTTTGAGATGCCTTTCTTCTTCGCTTTATTAGGAGTCCTATCCTTGTGGCATCAGCTAGTAGGTATGTTGCTCTAGAGAACTTTTTCTTGCCTTCTTCACTCACTGATGTAAATCCTACTGCAATACCCTAACACTTGTCACACGTGCAAGAAAAAATGACCAAGAATGATGCCAAAACAGTTCGGATTCTTCTTCTTCTTACTGCGCTGGATAAGAGACTTCTATATCTCACTTTCTCTCACTTCCTTCTTGTTTCAGACCTTGCCTGAATTGCAGACTGAAAAACCTTGCTCTGAAATGAGGTCCAACTTCCTATTTATAGTTGTTTGCCGATGATAATAAGCCGACATGAGTTTTGAGAGGTTTCATTATTCTTCTTGAAGCCGACTTGAAGGAGGTGACTTGTGCTTGTCTTGGAGGGCATTCTTATATATTTAATGACTCATATAAAGATGTAAAATGCCCAAGAGGGGTCCTTCAAACATGGCATTGACTCAATTTGACTTTATGACCAATCCTACGAACTCACATACTAAAAATAAAATTCCTTGCTCATGAAACCCATGAGACAAGCATTACAATAATTTTATTTTTCTTCCATACATCAATTACATAGAAATCACAACTACACATGTCATTATGAAGACCAAACCTAGTTACATTTTTCAACACTCCCTCTTAACTAAGGAGGTATTCATAATGGTACTTGGTCATTCTCAATATGAAGAATTTCTCATAAGAAGAGTCAGATTTGTAACCCATTTGTATAGCATCATATCGACCAGCATTGTCACATAGCAAGGCCTTGACTAACAGCTCTATCTCTCCACGAGATCTGAGCACAATGTTGGCGAGACCAATGATGTATAGACACCCTCATCATTGCCTCTCTCGGAACATACCCCACCGGGGTTCTCAGGGTGTGTTCCACCAAGACTATTCTTATCTTGGATGCCCTAATAAATCCTCAAAGAGCATCAGATGTCAGATGATTACCCAATCCTCCATTCTGTCTTCCCAAGTGAAGACAAGAATGATGTGTCTATCTCTCCCTCTTAATTAGGGAGGACATATCTATTCCAATATAGGAATGTACTCATTCTTATAGAAGGAGTGTACCTGAGCTCCCTCTTGGCTTAGGAATTTCCAAGTTTCTTCCAAGTTAGAAACTTGTTTCCAGGCTCTGTCTTAATTAGGGACCTACAGCAACTCCTCAGGTGGAGATGATGGGACAACCAACTACTTGAAGAACTCTTCACGATGTCATGAATTTCTTTTCGTTATCTAGGAGTCTTCATGTTGGGGACTTTTACACTATGTTGCCAAGAAACGTGGGTGCGGGGACGGGGACGGGGACGGCACTTTTTGAAACAGGGTGCGTGGGTGCGTCGGGGGTATATACTATATATATATATATATATATATATATATATATATATATATTATATTGTATAATATTATATATAAATTATAATTTATATATGTGAATTTGTATAAAACAAGAAAAATAAAATATTTTTGATTTAAAAATTAAAGTTTAAACTTCAAAGATTTAAACATGCACATCATTGAACAATGAACATTCAACATTCACATAATGATATGTATAATATGAATCATGATAATATTAAATAACTTAATAAGTTATAAAAGTCACGATATATGTCCATTGTCATACTACATTCAAAATTTCCCTTAAGGGCAAAGAGTCAAGACATCTCCAAACATGAACTAGGAAATTTCAAAATACTCAAATAAAAATTTAAAATAGTGAACAATGGCTTCCTCAAGCCACATCATCAGCATCCATGTCATCAGCATCACTTAGATCTTCAGTCAGCATGCTCTCAAGGTAGTAATCACTCTCATCTTGAGCCTCCTGCTCATCCATAACAGTTGAAGGTAGCTCAATAAGGCCATCTGGTTGTATTTCCTCATCCACACACATAGCATCATCTGTGTATTGGTCCCATCTCTTGAAAGGACCCTCCTTTTACCCAGGGTCTTTTCGAGATATGAGACGAAGTGTGCTATGAATGTACACTAAGTTCTTTGCCTTCTTTGAGCCCAACCTATTTCTTTTTACTGAATGGATAAAGGCATAAGTACTCCAATTCCTCTCGCAAGATGAAGAACTAGCTACCTGGAAAATTAAGGGAAGCCCATTAAATTAATTAAAAATTTAAAAAGAAAAGCTAAAATGAAAATTGAAAATCCAATACAAAAATTTAAATGAGAAATAAGATGAGGAACTCCAAACTAGTTACCTGTCCAAGTAACCGTATGGCAAACTGCTGCAACTCAGGAGCATCAACACCATGAAGCCACCACCAATCAATTGGATCCTCCTTCTTGCATCTATTGGTTGCAATGGTATAGTCAATAGACTATAGTTCGATTGCAGTGGTATAGTTCTAACAGTTAACCTCTTAGGGTTGGTCGATCTTAGCCTTTAGGTTTACCGTTTAACTTTAGCGTTATAACTTATAACTTATAACTTATAATTTTTATTTTTAAGTTTTAATTTGATTTTTAGTTTTTAAGTTTACGAGTTAAGTTTTAAATTTTAATTTTAATTTTAAAGTTTTAATTTTTAATTTTTACGTTTTTATTATTTAATATTTAATAAATTAATATAAGTTTTGAATTTAAAATTTCAAATTAAAAACAAAAAAAAACAAAAAACAAAAAACAAAAAAATCGCCTTAATAATAGACTATAATTAACTTATAAATTATTTAATTTTAATTTTAATAAAAAAATCTTAAATTTTAATTAAAAAAAATTAGATTATAGTCGAATTTTGATTAAAAATAAAAAAAAAATTAGCCTAAATTGCCCCCCGAAGAACCCGAAAAGAACCCATTTTCGGGGTTCTCCGTCGCTGAAGAACCCTAAAAGAACCCAAAGAACCCTAAAAGCACCCGAAAAGAACCCGAAGAACCCTAAAAGAACCCTGTTTTTGAGTTGGACATTTCGGGTTCTTCCATGAAGAACCAGGTTCTTCAAGGTTCTTCTAGGAAGAACCCGTCCCAACACCCGGTACGTGGGGACGGGAACCCGGTGCGGGTGCGGGAACCCTACCCCTGAGTGCGGGTACCCGTGTAACATAGCTTTTACATAGGGCACCGACCATCCATCACTTTCATCCATGAGTCAGTTATGTCTTCATCAGAAAGTGATCCATTAGTCCACATCTAGCCTTCCTTCATGCCATGTTGCTTTCTCCATGCCATGTTTACTTAAGGATCTTTCATCCTACTACATGTGCATCGGTGGTGAAAGACATCCATAGATCTCTTGGCTTAGGAAGTTCCAAGTTTCTTCCAGGTTAGACACTTGTTTCCAGGCTCTGTCTTAATTAGGGACCTACAACAACTCCTCAGGTGGAGATGATGGGACAACCAACTGCTTGAAGAACTCCTCTTCACAATCTCATGAATTTCTTTTCGTTATCTAGGAGTCTTCATGATTGGGACTTTTACATAGGGCACCGACCATCCATCACTTTCATCCATGAGTCAGTTATGTCATCATCGGAAAGTGATCCATTAGTCCACATTTGGCCTTCCTTCATGCCATGTTGCTTTCTCCATGCCATGTTTACTTAAGGATCTTTCATCCCACTATATGTGCATCGGTGGTGAAGGAAATCCATAGATCTTCCCCTGGCAGCTCTGCATAAACCCATATAGATATAAAATAAAGGAATGAACAGTAAAATCAGTATTACCTTTGTGATGGTCTTTCATCATGATATCTTCTAGTTTGCATCAACATCCTGCATACATATCGACACATCTCCAAAAGATATATATTGCCAATGGTCTCTTTCTTTTTTAGACTTCATCAGTGTCTTCATATCTTCCATAGAGATATCTTAGTCAAATCTTCTTAGTCTTTCGGATGTTGATTGCCTTTACCATGGTTGCATATTTCATAATCTCTTTCTTCCTTTCTTCGCACATTACATTCCCAAGAGCTTCCAATTAGAGTTCCTCAATTGTAGTCAACCACCTCATACTTCATATGAGGACATTTTATGTTGATCTCATCTAGTGAACATGTGACCAATGCATTCCTGCATTCCTTTGAGGGAGGAGATCCTAACTTTTGATCATGCTCTCAAGATAGCGTATTGATCCATGTTACCTACAACCATATGACATGACTTCCACAATATCAAATGTAAGCATACATGCCTCATTTTCCTTTGGGTCATCCAGACTTCCTGCAGCAGCTTCCTTGATTGAAAGAGCTTCAGTCCCTTGAGCTGCTTCACTTTTATGTCATCACAACATCATCCCATAAATTCCACAAGATTGGAATTCTTGATGAAACACTTGCTTTTCCTCATGATCGGTGAACCTTTCAAAGAAGATTCCATCAAAGAACCTTGAGGATCTAAAGTACCCCCATCAGCAGATGCTTCCTTTTGACAAATGTATGATTAACCTTGTACTAGATCACCTTGCCACTTATGTTCCCAATGAGATTTCCAAGAGGTATATCCTTGACTTCCATAGATTCTAACCATCTTTCATGCTTCTCTATGATAATGTCTCGAGCTCTTGCTTTCAATGCTTATATGATGCCTTGATGCATGCCATTATTTTACTTAGTGAATCATGCTAGCCATATCTTGCAATAGAAGACTTGGGAATCTGAAAAGAACTTAGGTGAGGAAGACTATCTCAGTCATAGTAGAGATCTCTTACTTTATCTATCTTGGATTTCTTCTTTTCTGCTTCCTCCACTTCTTCGATGATATGAGCTTCTTCTCTTCTTCTTTTGTTATTGTCCTTCTTGATCTTAGGACAATCTCTTCTGTAGTGTCCATATTCCTGACACCCATAGCATTGAATCTTAGGCATGTCCCTTTTCTTTTTCTAAGAACCAGACTTTCCAAACTTTCCTTTCTTATTGCCATTGCAGCATAAGCTTGATTTTGCTCATCTACTTCCACATCAGATTTGGCCTTTAGTCTAGATTCTTGAATCTTGCATAGTGACCATAGATCCTGGAATGGAGTAGCTTCTTTCTTCCCATGAATGCTTGAAGTAAATTTACTCCACTCCTTCGGTAGTGCATTTAATACAATTGTAGTCATTTCCCTATCAGACATGTCTTCTCCCAGATCTTGCAGTTGTTCTCAGATCTCAGATATCCTCATAAAGTATGAGGTTATTACATCTTCCCTAGACATCTTCAGCTTGTAGAGTTCTTGTCTTAATGAGATGACTTCTCTAGATGTGCTTACGGAATATAACTCTACCAATTTGTCATAGATTTCTTTTCAAGTTTTGAGTTTAGATACATATGGGATGAGGCAATCCTTGATGGATTCTATGAAAATCCTTTGAGCCCTAACTTCCCCTTTCACATACTTTGCAAGTTCTTCAATATCTTCTTTTCTTGGTTTGGTGATAGATCCTTTGACATGATCCATGACCTCATTTTCAATGAGATTTAGATTTGTCCTTTTCTTCCATGCAAGGTAGTTTGAAGACCCAACGAATTTGTTGCTTTCCTTGCAAAAAGACATTTTTATAGATTCAGAAAAGGTAATACACTTACTTGATACGATGTTGCTTTCTCCTTGTTGCTTCCTTGATGTTGATGATGATATAGAGAATAGAAAACTTCTCTTTGTTGATGATAGTTTTCTTCAATAATGATCCTTGATCTCACGAAGAGGGTGTTAATTGTAGAAAACCATGGTATGTTCTATGCTTAATGCAGTTTTACTTCCATCTTTCATATAGACCCAATGCAATTTAGCAATCACATAAACATGAAAGTAAAACGCTGATAGAACATAATAATAGATCAACAGAAGACAAGCTAAATAATATATCAAAATTTCTAATGCTTCTTGTCTAGCAAATATAGAGAGAAATAATTGTTACAACAGTCAACAGGATGCCCTAGCCAACGAAGACTTTGGTTGGCCAAACCAGCGCTTCCAACATACAAGATCAGTCTTCCTCCAGGAGTCACACACACCTCAAAGACAGCTCCCAAACAGTCAACAAAAACCAATCACCAATGCAGTCAAAGGGGCTTCAGCAAAAGTCAATGTTCAACCTCGATTTTTGTGCCCAGCAGTACGAATTCCAAAAATCGGAATTTCTGTACAAGAATCGAAGTCAAACTCCAAAGTTTGACCCACAGTAAACAGTCTGAAATCCTCCAACTTCAGTTTCACACATGGGAGAGAGAGAGAGAGAAGCCTCCAAAGGCTATATGAACCAATCAGATGAAGAGGATGTGCGTGATGAGATGATGATGAAATGAGTATCATCTCTCTCCAATTTATATCCATGACTGAGGGCCTGTGACACACCTTTTGGGGCTTGTGAGCCTACATTACAAATCTGGTTGACCTTGACAATTTGCACATGTGGAAAATAAATTCAAAATATAAGTTCTGCTCATCCAAACAAGATGATCTTTAGATCAATCTTGCACCTCTCCGAAAGAGGAATCCAACAAAAATATCATCATCATCATATGAGTAATGCAACATGGAGTATGGACCTAGTTGCCCAAAATTAACACTCCCTCACAACTAGGGATACCTCCATTTCTTCACTTGTGCCATCTTGTCATACAATAACATAGTGTACTATCATATATCATCCTGCAATCCTACGTCATCCTGCTATAACATGCTTTGTTGGCTCTCGAGGCAAACAAATGAGAGTGAGTCACAAAGACATCACACTCTGCTAACTCGAAGTCAGCTTAGAGGTAAAAACCTCAACGAGGCTCAACAGTGAGCCACATATTGACCCGAAGTCAATTTAGAGGTAAGAACCTCATCAGACTTGATCATAGATCAATGAGTTGGACACATCCCATCCTAGATATAGAGAGTATGGCAATCCCCGATGCATCCATCGGTCATACTATCGGTTTCTACCACATTTCCCACCCCAGGTACTTCCCATGAGTCTGAAACTCCATGGGTACGATGCATGCGGGGCATAGAACAAAGAGAGAGTGAACCAGCCCAATATCACAACGGTGGGGAAGAAGCAAACCAACAAGGTTTGGCGAGCATCGTGTTGAGAATTTGTAGGGCTAGTGATTAACTCAAATTCTCTTCTTGATAATTACTTGTGAGCTTGCTTATGTATTCTTATTTCACTTAGTTAATCTTTCATCAAGTCAATTATCAAAGTGCTTAGTCAAATGTAAAGACAGAATAATTTTTACTTGTAACTGAACATCTTGAAATGTAGTTAGGAAGGTAAATCTCTGATTTACCTTCCTCACTTTCTATCATTGCCTTGACTTTGACAAATTCTTTCCTCAGATACATTAAACTTAGAGATGTCCTTACTGTATCTTTTCTGCACCTTCCACAATTTGTAGCCTTCAATCATTTCTGCAATCTATACCTTCAGTTACCTTCAGTCACCTCCGCAATTTACACCTTCAGTCTGCACTAAATTCTGTTCTTAGACCTGCACCTTTTAACCGCTGTAAAAACCTTAGACAAATCCGCATTAGTTGCTCCTTCTTCCACGCTATCAACCTCAAACTTGTCCGCAAATCTTGTGTATAGAATGGACCGCAGAACAGTCATATATATATATATATATATATATATATATATATATATATATATATATGACTTGTCTAGCTATTGGGCCGACCAATCAGCTAGTATTTAGGCCAACTTGAAGTTTACGTTCTTCGTCATTACTTCACATATATTTCAACGTTGTTTTTCATTGTATTTGGATCTTAACTTCCAACGCGTTTTGATCTTGTCTTCCAGCTTATTTGAAGGTTGTTTTGTGAACTTCTTTACAAGGTTTTGCAGCATATCCATCTTGAACTGGATCCTTTCATGATTTTGACATTTTATACTTTTCTCTCCTTCTTTTCATAGTTCAACATGAAGACCGACCTAGTTACATTTTACAACACATCGCCCTGTTGTTGCTTATAGCTCCAAGAAGCTATCCCCAAGCCCCATGGAGCTCCTAGAGCTCATAGTCCAACTCAAGCGGGACCCTCAAAATAGTGTTTGTCCATGATACCAAGCTTCAAACGGAAGTTAAGAATTTGACCTTCCCCAAGGGCTTCGTGAGAATATATGTGACCTGCTCATCAGTTCCAATGTGATGGAGCCTTACGGCGACTCGTTGTACCATGTCCCGAACAAAGTAGTACCTAATATCGATGTGCTTGGATCGGTCGTGGAAAACGAAATTCTCAGAAAGACGAATCCCACTCTGGCTATCACAAACGATAACGGTGGTATCTAGCACATGTCCAAACAGCTCACTGAAGACCTTTTTCAACCAAACAGCTTCACAACAGGCCATACTTATTTCAATGTATTCTTCCTCGGTGGTGCTCAAAGCAACCGATTTTTGCTTCCTTCTCATCCAAGATATCAAAGCAGAACCAAGAGTGAAGCAACATCCAGATGTGTTCTTACGATCCACCACACTGCCTACCCAATTAGCATCGGTATATCCATGGAGCCTCATACTCCTGGCAGTGTATCTCAAGTTCTCAACCCATGCTTGTTTGTGCCCCGAAGATATCTCAAGAGATTCTTGGCACCAATCCAGTGATTGCGATGAGGGTCAACCATATATTGACTCAATGTGTTAACTGCAAAACATATGCTCAGACGTGAGTTCACTAAGAACATCAAGGCCCCCACAAGTTGACGATACTCGGTGGCATTTCCCAACTCGGGCCCAGCAGCACTTCCACACAACTTCTTAAAGTTGAGTTCCATTGGAGTAGTTACAGACTTGTAGTCGACAAATCTCTCCAGTAGCTTCACGACATATTTTCCTTGAGAAAGGAAAATCTCACCTGGCTTTTGCCAGACCTCCAAGCTTAGGAAATAGTGCATCCCTCCTAAATCCTTCATCTCGAACTCGAAAGCTAGCTCCCTCTTACATTGATGAATGAGAGGGTTATCACCTGTCAGGAAGAGATCGTCCACATAGAGAACCAGAATGAGAGGCCTTTCTTTATCAACCTTAAAATAGAGGTTTGGATCAACATCATTTCGAGTGAAGCCCAGCTTCATCAAGTAGCTATCGATCCATTCATACCAAGCCCTGGGGTCTTTGCTTCAACCCATAGAGCGCTTTCTTCAACCTGCATACATATGTGTCTCTATCTTGGACTTTGAACCAAAGAGGTTGCTCCACATAAAACTCTTCCTTGATTGAACCGTGTAAAAAGGCAGTCTTCACATCCATCTGATGGAGACTCCATCCTTACGTTGCAACAAGGGCAATGATTGATCGGATGGTGGTATAGCGGGCAACAAGTGCAAATATATCATCATAATCTATGCCTTCCTTTTGAGAGAAGCCTCGGGCAACAAATCGTGCCTTGTACTTTTCAGCACTTCCATCGGCTCCATGCTTGATCTTGTAGAGACATTTCGAGGTGAAAACAGATTTGTCCTCCAGTCTCGGGACTACATCCCAGACATCATTCTTTATAATAGACTCATACTCCTCGTCCATAGCATCCTTCTAAACTTGATGTTTTACAGGTTCTTCAAATGATCTAGGCTCATATTGTACAATAGTTCTCATGGCTGTTAGGTACCCTTGGTACCTATTCGGCTTCTTACTTTCACGGAATGTTCCCCTGGAGCAATATGCCTCACGGCATCTTCGAGAGTGTCCCTAAGCCATGAGGGTCTCCTTTTATTTGAAGGATGTGGATCAATAGGATCCATCGGACCTTCAACATCGAGCATCGGTTCATCCTTCGGATCTTCCTGCCTTCCAGCTTCTTCTTCTTCTTCTTTGTCTTCCTTTAAGCTAGGAAGATTCCTCACTTTCTTGAGGGTAGCATCTTCATCGAAGGTGACATCGTGGCATATCTCCACTTCTCTTTGACCAAGCACATAGATTCTATATGCCTTCGAGGTTTCACTGTAGCCCACAAACATTCCCTTCTTCCCAGAAGCATTAAGCTTGCTCCTCTTTTCTTTCGGCACATGAAAATAAACGGGACTTCCAAAAACTCTAAAATGAGGGACATCAGGCTTCTTACTAGAGAAGAATTCTTCGGGAGTTTTGGAGTCCATAGCAGAATGTGGGCATCTATTTTGAACATATACAGTGGTGTTGGCAACTTCTCCCCATAGAAACTTCCGAAGACCTTGATCATAAAGCATGGAACGGGCAGCTTCCAAAATGGTTCTATTCTTCCTTTCAGCAACACCATTTTGCTTGGGAGTATATATAGTTGTGACCTCCCTCTTAATGTCAGCTTCCCTGCAATAGTCAATGAATTCATTTGACTCATACTCGGTCCCATTATTAGTCCTCAAAATCTTGATCTTCTTCCCTGTTTGATTTTCAACCAAGGCCTTGAAGATACAAAACCATTTGAATGCTTCGTCCTTCTTCTTCAAGAAATATATTCAAGTCTTGCGGGAGGAGTCATCTATAAAAGTGATATAATATAAGCATCCTCCCAAGGATGTTACGAGTAGCATACCAGATAGATCAAAATGTATCAATTCCAAAATATGAGATGTCTTCGTGACACTTAAGGGGGATGGTCCCCTTGTATGCTTCCCTTTGGCACAACCCTGACATACACCTTCATGATCATCTTTGAATTCGGGCATTCCCTGTCACCACCTTCCTTGCTTCGAGAAGGGCTTTGAAATGAAGGTGTGCAAACCGTCGTTGCCATAGCTCGGATTAAAGGGTTGTGTCACATGTCATGGCCCCCAGCAGACTTCCTCCAACCTGACAGAGTGTATCAACTCTAAAACCAAGAGTGAACGCTTCTTTGAAGTTCCTCTTCCAAATGCGTACCTTTCCATCGATGAATGCCACCTTGAATCCTTTGTCTTCCATTGCCGAGATAGACACTAGATTCTTCTTCAAGTCAAGTACGTACAACACATCTCACAAGCGGAGGTCTTGACCTTGATTTAGATGAATGGTCACAGTCCCTGTACCTTTCACGGGATGGGTGGCATTGTCTCCAAGGATAATTTCCAAATTAGTATCTTTTTCAATCAAATGAGAGAGGGCTTCCTTATATCCAGTGAAGTGCCTTGAGGCACCATTATCAATCAACCAATTATCTAGCGTATCAAAACGAGATGCAGCAGAGAGGGCAGATATAAGAATATATTCATTTTTCCTATCAACAACATTAGATTCATCATACCTGGAATTCCTTGACCTCTTCAAAGGTTGCCCATTTCCACTTCTATCAGAGGGACACTTCTTCTTTCCTTTGAACCTGCTATTCCTTTGATTTCCATTCCCTTTGAAGTCGTTGTTGTCATCATCTCTAGGAGAGTCCATTCTATTGAGGCACTTGTTACAAGTGCAACATCTTCCTTTTCTTCCTTTGGGACCCGCTCTCCCATGGTTTTGATTTCTCGGACCACCAATGTTCCTCTTCTTTGCATGAGCAGCGAAGGCAGTAGGGTCACCTCCATTCGCATTCGAGGGATGGTCTCTCTCCATCATCCTTGTTTCCTCTTGAGTGCATCTCGTTAACAATTCATCAAAATCAGGAATCACATTGTTATTAAGAATCGTAGTATTAAATACATACCAATCTCGGGGAAGTCCTCCAAGAGCAATGACGACGAGCTCTCGGTCAGCTACTTCTTCTCCAATAGCTAGGAGATCATTCCTGATTTTTGTGAGCCTCATAAAATAGGATTGAATGGATTCATCTTTTCCCTTCTTGATATTCTTCAACTTGTTCTTGAAGAAAAGAACTTGATTAGCATTGCTAACCTGAACATGCTAACCAACTTATCATACATCTCTTTAGATGTGCCCAGCTCGAAGATATAAGCAACCTAGTGCTTATGTATAAAATCCCTGATAATCATCTTCTCTTTGATTTCCCCTGTTTTATACTTCGTCTTTGTGGCAGACGGTGCATTTGATGGAGTCTCATTTATCTTCCCCTGCACATAGCTCGTGACATAATAGACGACACAGATGTTCTTTCAACAGGTATGGGTTCATTTTGGGTTACCTACTTCAATTATTTCTGGCCGAGATACTCGCTATGTAGGAGAATTTTGGTCCACTTTGTGGAGACTCATGGACAAAAAGCTGAAGAAGAGCACAGCTTTTCATCCACAGACCGACGTACAGACAAAAGTGGTGGACAGGACAGTGATACATATTCTCTGAGGTTACTGCAGTAAACATCCTAAGTTGTGCGATGAATATTTACCTTATGTGCAGCATGCTTACAATCGAGCCTTACATTCTTTGACTAATCAATCGCCAT
Source organism: Pinus albicaulis (assembly GCA_034641835.2). Classification (NCBI taxonomy): domain Eukaryota; kingdom Viridiplantae; phylum Streptophyta; class Pinopsida; order Pinales; family Pinaceae; genus Pinus; species Pinus albicaulis. The sequence continues at coordinate 1,320,565,491 of CM076575.1, forward strand.
TTGAAACATGTTTTGGATATCTAGCTAAGTCACCAATGGACTTCTTGTTCAGTGAAGAAGATAAAGTGGATGGACTCGACGATTCTAACAAAGCAGTTAAGTTCATTCAATGGATACAGCAGATATATGAAGTAGTACAGGATCAGTTAGAGAAGAGTCAGGCCAAGTACAAATAGTGCAATGACAAGCATCGAGTCAATCATCATTTTCAGGTCGACGATCAGGTATGGTTGTATATCAGTAAAGACAGGTTGAAAGGTGAAGGTAAGAAGCTGAAACCCATCAAGTATGGTCCTTTCAAGATTGTGGAAAAGATTGGCAATAATACTTTCCGGTTAGATTTACCGCCTTACATGCGCATTTATTCAGTTGTGAATGTAGAAAATCTGAAGTTGTATGAACCTCCGATGATCATTGATCTCAAGGAAGATACACAGATTCCTGCTGTTGATGACTTAGCACCTGAGTACATGAATGAGTTGCAGGAAGATATCATCTTGGACAGGAAGGTTCGGACTTCAAGGCGAGAAGATGTTGAATATCGTCAAGTAGGACTCAAGGGCATGAATTCGAGCAAGGCGAGGTGGATGGAGATTGGAAAAGTGAGGGAGTTGTACCCTCACCTGATGTCTGCTTAAATCAAACTTTTGTGGTCCAAAAGCTTTCAAGTAGAGAGGACTGATACAGGAAGATCCTGCTTCAGTGCAGAACGACAGTAAGGTCCAGTCAGCTCCAGTTGTCCAATGTCCAATTCATCTTCGGCGTTCAGTTAGTCTTCAGTTTGTCCTCCAGTGTTCAAATGAAAGTTACTTCTTCATGGTATTTGATTTCATGGTTAAGTCAAGTGATGTAATGGTGTGTGGTAATGGTGGAAAAATGTATAAAGGATCTAAGTTCCTAAGTCCTAAAAAGACGTAAGGACTAAGTCCTAGACCTTGTAACGGTGCAAGTATGGTGGAAAAATTGTGTAATGGACTAAAACCTAGTACCTAAAGACCTAGCACATTAAACCATGGTGTAAAACCATTACAATGTAATAAACCTAAGCTTCGGACCATATGTTAAACTATGCATTAAAACACATATTGCAAACCTTTGTATCACATTATAGCTAAACCACGCAGGGAGGACTTACCTACAGTGGAACCGAAATGCTTGTGAACAGGCGGAGGTGTCGACATTTACAGCAGCAGTTAACTACAGAGTCTAACCTTAGCATCTGACCACAACTATCGGGAAGACCGCAGCTATTTCGAAGTCGTCATGTGAACAGACTGAACCGTCCTGCGAAGCCGCCGAGCCAGACCATGAGGTGGCAGTAGCGGGTTAGACCGCAGCAATCACATGCTGACAGTCTAATCCTTCCGCGCCATTAGATAGCTTATCAAGGTCTAAATTTATATTATAAGGTTTATTTTGAGTTTTTTGTGGTTGCGCCAAGTTGTGAATTCAAACCACCATACAAATACTTCATTAGGTGTTAAAACACAATTGCACCGAGACCCATTCTCATCTTAAACCATTAAATTGTTAAAACAACCATGCCTAATTTGGCTTCCAGAAGTTCAAGACCAGAGCCTATTTAACTTGGGATTTCTCCATGATGAAGGATAGTGTGATTTTGTATTCAGTTTCTGAGGGACATAGGTAGTTTTGTTTTCAGCATTGCTTGGCCATCCGGAGGCGGAATCGGAAACCGAGACAAGCGTTGGAAAGCTAGGAGAGAGAGCTTTCTGTTTTCAGTGACCAAAAGGCTTGCGAGCACAATATGTCTGGTGTTTTTGTTGTGTAAAGACCTCCTCGGATTAATCCTAATAAAGCGAACGCCCATCTTGAAAGTGGACCCAGAGACATGGTCCATCACAGACGAACTCTGTAATCAATGTTTGTTGTCTCTGATCTCCGTTATTTGCTGCAATTTCATTCTTAATATGCTGACGGTTTAAGTCATAAATGATTTAGATTTCCTTCAGTGTTCCGCATTAAGCAGTTCAGTTAACAATCAATTCATTGATGGCAATTAATCAATTCTACTTCAGCGCTTAATTTCGATCACATTCACATCAACCAAATACAAAGACATCTTCCAAGCATGATAATCAGACTTATCAGTCAGCTTATCATCAAATTTGTCCTTGATAAGACAACTTCGTCAGTGATTGCTTTTCACACTAGCTTGGGCTTTGTCTTCACCTTAGCTCTGATACCATGTTAATTTTAAATAAACATGGTATGTTATGTGCTTAATGCTCATAAAGTATGAGGCTATTCCATCTTCCCTAGACATCTTTAGCTTGTAGAGTTTTTGTCTTAATGAGATGACTTCTCTAGTTGTGCTTACGGAATATAACTCTACCAATTTGTCATAGATTTCTTTTGAAGTTTTGAGTTTAGATACATATGGGATGAGACGATCCTTGATGGTTTCTATGAGAATCCTTTGAGCCCTAACTTCCCCTTTCACATACTTTGTAAGTTCTTGAGCATCTTCTTCTCTTGGCTTGGTGGTAGATCCTTTGACATGATCCATGACCTCATTTTCAATGAGATTTAGATCTGTCCTATTCTTCCATGCAAGGTAGTTTGAAGACCCAACTAATTTGTTGTTTTCCTTGCAAAAAGACATTTTTATAGATTCAGACAAGGTCATACACTTACTTGATACGATGCTCATTTCACCTTGTTGCTTCCTTGATGTTGATGATGATATAGAGAATAGAAAACTTCTCTTTGTTGATGATAGCTTTCTTCAATAATGATCCTTGATCTCACAGAGAGGGTGTTAATTTTAGATAACAATGTTATGTTCTATGCTTAATGCATTTTTACTTCAATCTTTCATATAGGCCCAATTCAATTTGGCAATCACATAAACATGAAAGTAAAATGTTGATAGAACAAAATAATAGATCAACAGAAGACAAGGCAAATAATATATCAAAATTTGTAATTCTTCTTGTCCAACAAATATAGAGAGAAATGTTTGTTAAAGCAGTCAACAGGATGCCCTATCCAGCAAAGACTTTGGCTAGCGAAACTAGCTCTTCCAACATACAAGATCAGCCTTCCTCCACGAGTCGCACACACCTCAAAGATAGCTCCCAAATAGTGAACGCAAGTCAACAAAAAACATTCAATGTTGGTCATCATTGCGGTCAAAGTCAACTTTCAGCCTCGATTTTTGTGCCAAACATTACAGCCTCCAAAAATCAGAATTTTTGTACAAGAATCGAAGTCAAGCTCCTGAGGAAGGTTTTAAGGAGGGATAACTTGGGTCTTGTGGGAGGTCTTGGTCTTGGTTTTTGGGTCTTGGATTTCTCACTTTGATCTGATTCTATAAGAAGAGAAGTTGGTTGGGTTTCCCCCCTTGTGGGGTTTTTCCTTGATTTGGAGCCTATATCCTGTGTTCACAGTCTTTTGTGATCTTCATGCTTATGTTTTGGTAATTGTTTGATGAAGAAAACACGATAAAAGAAATAAGCAGCCAACAAACATTCACAAGCAATTATCAAGTAAGAGAAATCAACTCTAATTTGCTACTCTATTGGTTTCTCAATAGAGTGGTGTAACCATTCCACGTAAGGAGTTACATTCCCTCCAAGCACCAAGTCTAGTCTCCATTTGCCGGAAGAGTCCACTCAAATTTCTCTCCCTCTCTTCTTACATACAAATTCTAAAAAATATCATAAAGTTCTTGGTTAACTTTCATGAAATTTCATTGTCAAATTTAGCATGCTAAAGGCTAATTTTGTTGCTATCGTAGCAACAACAAAATTTAGCTAGGAAAAGTTGATTAAATTTGGCTTTTCTTGGTTCTTTCAGTGTAGAAATTTCATTTTGTTTCTTCAAAATTTTCACATGGAAAATTCCATGTTGTTTCTGTTAATATTGCGGGTGTTCCCAAATTGTTTTGGGGCATCTTTCACCATTTTTGTTCGCTGATTTTCGCAAGTTCGCGAACATACAAGACTAGGTGCTAACGGATTTTCACCAATTTGGACCATCTGAGGCAATAGGAAGAAAGCAATATCCATTCCTTTTTGTAAAAGAAAATAAAAAAACTACTATTTCCCTTTATTCATAAGGGATACCCATCATAATAACAACCTTGTGTAAACATTTATTTAGGGGAGTCCCCTAGGCATCCCATACCCCCTACCCAGTGGGGGGTCTTGTGTGTTTGGTACAAATTTTCATGGTGTGCCTTTTGGATTTTAATTAACCCATGCACCACAAAACAATTAGATTAGATTGATTTTATTTTATAGATTAGATTTCATATTTTTTAGATAATATTTCTTTTCTGCAATAAGTAATGAATTTTTCCCATCGAGTTTTGTTATGCTCTTGGCCATTGCAAGCGAAAACTTGATCCTTGGCATGATTCAGAGAAGACTCTTGTTGGTTGAGTAGTTTAATAGGCAAACCTTTTAACATTTATCTTAAGTTTGGGGAAAGGACTTTTGACTTGTGAAATCATGGGAATACTCATTGAAACTAAGCTTCTTCTTGTTGGATCTCCAAGCAACTTTCTCAATCCCATTCGAAGGACAAAGCTGAAAGAGGAAACAAACATTAGAGTAATTTTACTTTCCTGCAATCACACGGGTTAGATACTGACCTCTCCATTTTGTACTCACACTAGTTTATTTATATGCTTGTACTCACATTTTGTACTCATGATAGTTTATTTATATGCTTGTAATTTACATGTTGTTCAATTTATGCTTTTGGTAATAAAATTGAACTCCTAGATTAATTTGTTTAACATTTGGTAATAGTTTCCTTAGCATCAACTTTTCCTCTTAAGGTCTACCCCTCTTAGGAATTAGCTTAGATAGAAGAGTCAAGATTGAGTGACAACAACTCGATTTGATACTTTCCCCCAAGGCCACAGTTAGTGGATTAAAGATTTTCTCCACGTAACCCAAGGTGTGTATTAGGCAGAAACATGACCCTCTCTCAATCCAAAATTCGTTGCGCTGAGAGGTGCTCTCCAACTCAATATGGAAGAGATGTGTTGGAATGTCCTGTCTTGTAAATATTTTGACTTGGTACACAAAAATAAAACTAAAATTAAAAACAAAATAAAATAAAAAGAAAATTAAGAATTGAAATAAAAATTAGGTGAAATAGTCAATAATTTACCAGTTGCAGTTTTGGGCTCCGAGTTTTGACAACCCATGATTTTGCCCAAGGTATATATATATATAATTTGCCAACCTAGATCCATCTTAACTCTGGATCTACCAAGTGCAGAGAGGGATCAAATTTCTTGAGGCAAAAACCTCTTTTAGAGTGAAAAGAGATTTGATCCCTCTCAATGATTGGTAGATATGGAGTTACAATGACTCTAGGCTGGTATATAACTTGCCCCACGACCTCTATGGATTCAGTATAGAACTCATCCCCCAACATTCTAATTCTTGCTAGGGTTTTGACCTTTACAGAGAAATACGACCCTAACAGAGAGAAACTCAGTCCCCACGAACTGAACTTGGCCTCTACAAGAGAAATCTGACTCCCACAAGAGAAATGTGACCTTGGTAAGGTGAGATTCGACCCCTCACAAATTCAAACTCACCCTATGCAAGATAAATCTCCCCCAGAAAAGAAATATGGCCTTTGCAAGAGAAACTGAACCCCCAGAAGATAAATACGACCACTACAAGAGAAAAAATCGTCCCCATGAACTAGGACTTGACCTTTATAAGATAAATCACCCCTTGGAAAAGAAATACGAACTCCGCAAGAGAAACTGGACCCTTAGAAGAGAAATACTACCATTGCAAGACAGAAATTCGTCCCTGCAAATTGTATAGACTTTGGAAAGAGAAACTTAGCCTCTACAAACTGAATTGGCCTAGGGTTTCTTCCCCAAAATTTGTTGAGTTCGACCTAGGGTTTTGGCCTATTTTTTCTGCCCACGATTTACATCAATTCCGCCTAGGGTTTTGACCTTCTTTTTTCCCACAAGTTTGCTAAATGATCGACCCAACTTAATCTTTGGCATGATCCCGTTGCAACGTTTCTCAAATAAATACCCTTAAGGCTGGCAGGAAAACCAATTGTAATACCACTGTAATATTTGTTTAATTAATTTATATAAAATTCCCAGAATTTTTATCATGGATTAGAAAAACAGTCCAAGATTTTTGCCGGGAAATTCAATTAAAAATTCCAACAATCACAAAGTTGCAAATAATTTACTACAAACCCCAACTATTTTATTTATAATTATGAGAGGAAACTACATCAATTTACTTGAGAAAAAATGATGGATAAATCATCCGGAAATTCTTGGCTGGGTATTTCCTCAACAAGATCGTTGGCTCCTCGACAACTCAACCTTCAATAACTCGACCTTCCTGGAGATATTAATTCGACCCACCAACTTGACCCTCCTGGAAATATATAATTTCAACCCCCCTTAGTTATATAGCACCAATGGAGAACCTGAAGTGGTTCTCCCTCTTGACTATCTACAGTGGTTGTTTCACCATTGAAACCAATCACCACTAGTGAGGGTGGATAGTTACACCACTGAAACTAAGATCTCCACGAAGGTTACAAACCCCCATACAAAGCTGCGAGGATCAAATTAATTGGAAGAACAAATTTCTAAGAGGCCAAATCATTGCCACAAAGAATCCCAACCTTGGTGCCCGTTGTACCTCAGGAGACAGATCCTAGCTATGGGAGAACCAGTGCCTGAGACATTTTAGAATTAGATAAAATGATTGCAATTAATGGCTGGAAGTACAGACCATGAGGGCTTGTAACCAAAATTTCTGGTTTGAAACCTTAGCCTTCTATAGCAGCATGGCCAGAGACTATGACAGTTGCAGGGTGGCGATGTAAAGCAGAAAATGAGGGAAACAGAGTTTTGGCACAGGCAATTAAGAATCTGTGCTTCAATTATGTAGAAAGAATGATGGATGAAAAAGAAGAACATGAATGAGATTCCGGGATGCAGAGCGCTTCAATAAAGGCTTCAAGATTAGTTTTTAATGATTACAACAAAATTTTAATGAGTACAACGAAGTAAATTCATTAAAACATAAACTAAAGCGCTAGCTGCATCTTACACTGTCCAAGAGAGGAAAAACATATATGAATGCTGAGACACATGAGAAAATCAATCACTGCAACACCAATGCTGGAATCAAACTGACATATATTATTCAAGCTTCCCAAATATTCTGGTTTACAATACTCAGTCCTGTAGAATGGACTCCGAACCCCTTTTAATGAGATTTTTCTCCCCTTTTTATTCTCGCTTCTCAGCCTAACTAATTAACAGTAAAAACAAAATCAGTTGAGGAACTGACTTTCTGACAGTTACAAAATATTTCTCTATTCGAAATAATTTATCCGATAAAGAAACTAGCTTTTGTGAACCTCAACTCTTTGCAAATATGGTAGAACATACTCATGGGTGCCTTTCTCTTTTAATTAATAAGAGAAATTAAATATAAAGTCTTCGAAGTTTTACATGTTTCGTATGGTACTAATGCTGAGGTGGATAACACATAGGTTTGGGTCCCAGACTTGTATTTTATTTATGATATAAAAAATTTGTGGTTTCTTAAAATCCAAAACCACCTATGGGACCACCACTGGCGGTTTGTGGAAATGACAAGGGTGTTGCTGTAATGAATGTCAGCCATTGATTTTTTGATGAGAATTTTGAGAAAAGCTGCTTTGTGGGACCACTTATTGTCATAAACTTCCTTCCTTTCGTGCTTCCGCAGACCTTTGATGCAACGATTTCCATGTGAAACAACACTTGCAGTTCATGTTCTCTTAACCTTTTCCTCAGAGGTGAAGACAGAAGAGTCAATAGAGTGACCAACTCGTTGACTGGACAATGGAGGCAAACAATCCCT